>JAOWBP010008130.1:0-25461 GCA_028571105.1 Tragopan temminckii | reverse complement strand
GCAAACTTGCTGAGGGTGCACTTGATTCCACTGTTGATGTCACTGATGAAGATATTAAAGAGCATCAGAGCACCGACTCCTGAAGGACACCACTTGTCACCAATCTCCATCCAGACATTGTGCCATTGATGACCACTCTCTGGGTACAATCTTGCGACCAGTTCCTCATCTATCAAACAGCTCACCCATTAAATCCATATCTTTCCAATCTGGAGAGAAGGATTTTATGAGAGACCATGCCAAAGGCCTTATTGAAATCCAGATGGATGACATCAGTGTCTCCTCCCTTGTCTGCTAACACAGTTACACCATCATAAAAAGTGACAAGTTTGGTCAGGCAGGACCCACTCGTGGTGAAACCATGCTGGTTATCCCATATCTCCTCCCTCTCTTCCATATGCCTTAGCATAACTTCCAGGAGGATCTGCTCTATGATATTGCTTGGCACTGAAGTGAGGCTAACAGGTCAGTGGTTCCCTAGGTCATCCTTTCTATCCTTCTTGAAAATGAGTGTTATATTGCCATTTTTCCAGTCACCAGGGCTTTGTCTGACTGCCATGACTTTTCAAATATCATCAAGACTGTCTTGGTGACTATGTCAGCCAATTCCCTCAGGACTCTGTGATGCAAGTTTCCTGGGTATATTGTTTTTAAAGACTTCTATCTGTGCTTCCTTTTAGTCAAAGAATTATTGAATGATCTGATTTTCAATGCACAAACATTCTATAAAGACAGAGATGAGCCATTTAAAGAATAAAATGAACAGCAACCAAAAAAAAACCAAAACGAAAACCAACAAAAAATCAAAACAACAGCAACAGAGATAAATCTTGACTTTATTCCAGAAAATAGTAGGCTTTGCCATCGACTTCAGTGAATCCAAAATTCAGCCTACAAACTGTGTAACTGGTGAACTGCAAGTGTGAGTTAAAGCTGGATGAAAAAGAATGAAAGTAGTGGTTTAAAATAGCATTTTGTTGCTTGTGTATTTTTGACTGTGAGATAGGGACTGTCAGTATTTTAGAAGAGTCTGTTCTGGATGTTGGATGTGGGAAGTTAGAAAGATGATGCAGAATGCCAGTTCCTAGAGCATCTGTCTTCCGTAAAGAGTTTAACACTTTGGTTAATGCAAAACATTGACCTACTGCATGAATTCATAGCTTGAGAGACTTATCTCATTTTCCTTTTACTCTTAAGGCCTTACTTCTTTTTAGATGTGCTCATCCTTTTGTCTAAAAAGAATGCATAAATTATGTTTGCACGACAAGTTGGAATTGGTTTCCCCTGAGTAATCTGAAATATTTTTACTCCTGAAGAAGGCTGAATGCAATTTGGTTAAATTATTTCTTTTTATTCAAGGTTACTTTTCGTTGAAGATCGTGGAGGTATTGTTTGGAAAAACTAAATAGCATATTTCTTATAGAATAGTTTTGTCTCATTACTGTGTAATTTTGTGTAACATTCAGACCTTCTCCTTATGACTCTTTAAAATCCCTTCTTGTTCTTAATAAAAATGGAAATTTTGGAGAGGGCTATATTGAAAGCTTTTCCAAAAAATACTCAAGGATGGGACATCAATGGTCTAAAGCTTTGTTAAAGATAAGCCTAATAGATTCCTTGTCTCTGTGGGTAACGAGATCCAACATCTGTTCACATTTAACATGTTGTTAATTTAGAGTAAATATCAGCTAAAATAATCACATGAACCAGAGAGAAAAAAAGTGCTATTAGATTATTTTAGTCGTCTTCCAGAAAATCTAATATTTTTCTCTAATTGATGTTGCCCACAAATCTGTTAAGTTACTTTTAAAAGTCTCTGTCATCTCCCCTTGGGAACTATTCCTCTGGTATTTAGATTACTTTATTAGCAGGATATTTTTTTTTCTTGGTGTTTTATTTCCTTGACTTTCTCCCGTAATTCTATCTAAATACTAATATCTGATACTGAGTTTTCTCTTTCTGCAGGAAGTTTGAGTTCTACACACATCTAGGTTGTTAGTCTCTGTGCATTTTTATTTTTTCTTCTTTCCATTCCTTGTACAAATATCTGTTACTGCTTTTTCTTATTCCTAGCAGTGACTTCTCAGATTTAATGTAGGACTCCAGTCACACACTGTATAGTTCTTCACTGAAAATATGCATGACCTTGCCTATATTTAATCCCAGCTTCTTACATCTCCTTTCTAATGTTGTTAACATAACTAAAGCAGATTCCATGTTTAATTTACTGCTCACTGTGACATCATTTTCCCTCCAGCATCCAAGGTCTAGGCTTCCCAGGAGGTGCTGGAAATCTCTGATCATTCAGAAGGGTCAGAATTTCATTAGCAAGGAACATAGAGTTTGCAGAAGCCTACTTTAGGAAAAATGACTTTTTTAGAAGAACCACAGGATTTCAGGAATAAGCTGCCAGAAAAAAAACAACCTGTAAGAGGAGATATAATACAGACTCTACTGGAGAAATTATATCAGCTAACCACTCTATCAAGTGTCATAACTTTTATAAATAAATGACTAGCATTCATTAATTCCCACTGATTTGGACTTCTAGTCAAAATATGGATACCTCTCAGACTCATGAATAGATTCCTATTTCTCCTCTTTAAAGACTACTTTCAGAAAGAAGATAATAGCAACAGGATTTATTCTTGTACTGAATTTTTTCATGTACAGTGCCCAGCACAAAGGGGTTCACTTATATGCTTAAAACTCCAAGTCACAGCTCTTATACAATAAAAATCAGATAGTGTCATTTTCCTTTCCAGCCTGTTCTTGGTCTCTCAACCAACTCATACTCTAAGCAATGAGGGAACATAAAATGCAGCCTAAATGCGTGTAACATTTTTAATACAATACATTCCTGGTTTAATTTTCTTCAACCAAACTGTATTATCTATGATTCTTGCTGTGTTGTGAGAAACTGATATATATTATAACTATAATTGTGTTGTTTACTAAGATAATTTTACCTCCCCTTTAAATTTTTTTTTTTTTTAATTTATACCTGCTAATTTTAAGATCTACAGGATCCATGTCCTTCCGTCTGTAGTGTCTTAATTCTCCTCTTCATTTATTCTGAAACTTTATACTACAACTGTGATAGCTGATAGTCAGCTTCTCCAAACAGTGGATGAGTATCTTTATTTAAAAAATAAATCTGTTTCGATGATTTGAGGAATTCCAGGTAAAATCTGACTTTTGTAGGCAGCATTTTTTTCTCATAACTGCTGTTTGGTTTTTGAGTGTTGTTTTTTTAAAATTTATTCTTTTAAAAGATATTTAAGACATACAAGGATGAAAAATTATTGTAAATTGTATTTATATTATGACAGCACATTATTAGATTGTTGATATCCATTCAACACTTTATTCACTATGTATTTTCAAATATTTTCAAACCTTTTCCTTTGCTTTGCTCACACTTCACTATGCACATATGTCCAGATTCAGCTTGAGATTTGAATGCCTAAAGTTATGTTTCTGATAGTAGACATGACATGCTAGATTTCCAAATTGTCAACTTAGAGATGGTGATATAGTCAACGTAGACAATGGAGCCTAGAGGACAACTCAGCTCCACCTGCTTGTGGATATGTTAGTACTCTCAGGGGTATTTGGTGCTTGCAGCAGTAGAAAGAAGTTGCTGTCTGGTTACATTTCCAAAAGGACATAGATTTCTTGTAGCTCCTATGTCACATCTCCCATGTGGATGTTTCAGGCATCCAAGGGCATCTCAAGTGGCCCTAGTCACCTGTGTTTAGGCAAGTGAATAAACCTTTGCAACTAGTGTATGTTTAAAAATATAAAAGAAATAAGGAAGTCACATCTCAGTGATGACCCAGATGCAGTAAAAGACACGAACTTCAGTCTAATTATGAAAATGCATAGAATGTAAACTCGATTGAAAAATGATTGATTTCTGAATTGTTGAAATAACATACCATCCAATTTCTATTCATCCCAATGGATAACTGTGAGTTTTACAAGTTTCATATTTTCTCTGACTTTTTTTTCAGATTACTGAATATTTTGTGTTATTTTTTAACAAATTTGTCTGTTAGTTCTCGTTCATACTTCAAGCAGCAATACTTACAGCAGCAGGTAAAAGAGCAGCTAAAATTAAGCTGAATTTATTATTCATTTATATCATGAATCTTTATGACTCAGGAAATTCACCCTCTGACACTTGACTTTGCAGCAGAAAGATACTTATGGATTCTTTTTCTCCGAGGAAACTAAACTTAAATTAAACTTAAAGTGGAAGTTGTGCTTGCTTGCCATAAGGCCTGATAGGTAGAACCAAGGGATACAATATGCAATGAATTTATTTCATTAGTAAGACTGAAATTATGAAAACTACCAAAGCGTGACTTTATAGGCAGGAAAACAGAAAAAGAGAAATTTAAAAGATTAAATGAAATATTTCTGCTGGGAAGACTCATTTAAAAAGTTGAGAACTCTATTTTAGAAAATTCTTCCTCCTTTTCTAAAGGTACTACAGCAGAAATAGCTTTCACTTAGGTGTTTTTGGAAATAATTGCTTCCTCTTTAAAGGCTATACAAATATGAATGAGCCAGAAAGTCTCCAGAAATGCTGTTAGCTGGAGTGGACATGCGTTCCCAGAGGCAAGATGTCAAATCAAACTGGCACGGGACCCAAAATGCTGCAACACTGAGCAGTATATATCTAGCGTATTTCACAAAACAACAGCTGTTTACATTACAGCTCAATGCTTTTCAGATGGAGAGAAGCACATTAGCCTGGGAGAAATGAGAACTGGTGAATCTGAGCCAGCCTATAGAATGAGCCTGAACCAACCATGCCAAGATTTAGGAAAGGCTTTGTCAAAAGGGCCTGGAACTCCATGCTGCGTTTGCTGCCACTAAAGATGAGCACCTGTGGAGTTATCAGTCTGTTCCGCCTTTCCTGCTAAGTCCTGCTCCTGATTCATGCACTAACCCCAAGACTGGTTTTGAACAGTAAACAATGAACCAACATTATCATCTGTTCTTTAACCACAGCTGATAAAAAAACAGACAAAATCACCTGTCTCATCACAGTCTATTAGCCTACTGTGCTATACAACTGCTATACAAGAGCTGAATACAAAATGACTTCATGGAATGGCAGATTAGAAGGTCCAACATAGGTCCAATTGCTGAGATTATTAAGTAGTTTAGGCTAGAAAAGATGTCTGAAGGTCATTCAGTTCAATCCCACAGCTCAAAGAAGCAGTTTCAGACTTCATTCAAGTTCCTGGGGCTTCTAAGTCCCAAAATTTTGGAGTGTATCTGAAGAAAGATATTCCACAACTTGTCATTCTGCTAGTAACTCACGTTGTGAAATGTTTTCTTTTGTTTATGTCCAGTTGCAACTACTCTTGCTGAAAACCATGACTGTCAACTTCTGTCTATTGGCTGTGCATACCTCAGGAGAGTCTGTCTGTCTTCTCTGTGCTGCCATTTTATAAAACTGGAGACAACAAAAAGATCTCCTCCAAGCAACCTGTCCTGAGCCCGCTCCCTCAGCTTCTCCTTGTACATCCTGTGCTCCAGATCCAAACACCTCAGGGGATTACTACTGATTTTGCTCCAGTCTGTTCATGTCTTTCCTGTCTGTGAGAGTCAAAACTAGACAGACTGCTCCAATAAGGGAGAACAGCCCCTTTTCTTGTCCTACTGGAGGCACTATTGTATACTTTATTTTTTATTTAGAGTACTTAAATGAATCAACGTGGGAAGGAATTACTGAATAAGCAGCTCTTCTTTCTAAACTGTAAGATAGAAAGCATATATCAAGTATTGCTTTTTGTATACAATTAGATAGGAATAGGATAGGATAAATCCAGGAAATTAAACTCATTGCTACATTATTGTCAAAGATAAAAAAAAAAAACAAACCTCTTTCTATTTTATTGTCTAAGCTTTCTTCCAGATAGAAACATTTCTGAGAATCAATATATTTCTATCAAAACATAAAAATAAATTTGGGATTTTTTAGAAAATAACATGTTAGAAAGCAATGTAGTGGCAGAAATT
This sequence comes from Tragopan temminckii, assembly GCA_028571105.1. Taxonomy (NCBI): domain Eukaryota; kingdom Metazoa; phylum Chordata; class Aves; order Galliformes; family Phasianidae; genus Tragopan; species Tragopan temminckii. The sequence goes on along the minus strand of JAOWBP010008130.1, from coordinate 19,422 downwards.
TAAGATGAGAGATCTCAAGAGCTGGTCATCATACCACTCTGATAAATGAGTGATAATGTACTGAACTTAGGAATACAAGAACATAAATACAAGGAAATTCTCATCTATCCATAAGACTGATGTAAGTAGTGGACTTTCAGACTGCAACCGATGTAATTTTTTAGTAAAATGGCCACAAGTAAATCTCAGTCTGACATGAATAAATTAATATAAGTGAATAAGTGTATGATAATGACTAATTGTATCGAAAGCATATTAGGCAAAGAAATAACAAAGATTATTAATAATCCCTAAACTTTCTCCTGGTAGTACAAAGAAAAAGCATCATGAAACCTTTTTTTAAACACAACAGTTACAATAAGTGGCCATTATCACCAACGTTGTTTCTATGATTTCTTGCACTGAGTGAGTAGTAGCTACAGCTGGGATCACAACTGTAATCCAGACTTCAACTCTATGCTAGTCACGAAGCTTTTACTTCCAGAGTGAGCATTTTAATCTAATTGTTCTGTACTTCTTTTCTGATAGCATTGAGCCCATGATTGGCATTGTCTGGAAAACAAACAGCAATATGACTTGCCATAGTGGGATCTTACCTCTAACCTGCAGTCATACAACCAGTGGAATTTGAAGGAAATTGAAACAGCAAATATCAACAGGCAGAGCATGTGGCTAGATGAGGAGACAGTTACATGCTGCAGGATATCTTCCCTGCAAAATCTCTGTCAAGGAGAAGGACATTGAGGTCCTGGGCTCAAATGAGGCTGGAAAGGTCCTTGGTTTCTCAGTTCAGACACTGTCATGGTACTACAGTGAAAAACTGTGAGCTTATCCTGCTCAGTGTCTCTTTATATCAACTGTTACTCTGAAAGATTTGGAACCTGGGGTTTTAAATTTGTCTTTTTCGCTGTTTTGTTTTCCCCTTTAACTGGAAGTACAGCTATTCCACGCAGATCATTGCTGTTAACCCAGGGGAATTGATGCCGCTGTGACTGTTTTTTGCAAAGACGACTTGAAACTCCAGATTTCTCCATCCACATCATAGGATTTCTTGTTTTATTTTTGCTGATTGCCTTTCAAAATGATTGGAGCACCATAAATTCACCAAATTATTTGACTTTAGTCATATACTAGTGAGGATACTGGTGCGATAATTTTGTAAATTTTATGATTAATTTATACTGTGAAAAAAAACTGTAGTAAATGTTCACATCTTTGGTTTTCTTTTTATTTGTCCCCTTTAGCAGGCACCAGCATCATGGCCCATGAACTAAACAAGTATTCACCTTATAAATTAAAAAAAAAGCCAGCAGGCTTCCTTAGGCAGTCAGTAGATGTGCAAACATAAGCATGCACCTAAGACATGCAATGTAGCATTCACTAATCGAACTACACCCAGACGATGGCCTTGGACCTTCTGCTACCAAATATCTATGCAAAGTGAAATTTGTCACCTCAGAGCACTGAGCAATTCAGCTACAACTACAAAACATCTGTCACTCAGAGGAGGGGACAGGCTTTGTGTGGTTTCACAGATATTGCCACAGCATTTAGCATGTCCTGAAAGATGTTAGAGAAATATCAGGTTTACAGGTCATTTCCCTCACTGTACAGAAAACCAAATTAGTTTGTCAGCAATTCAATCTGAGCTGAGAGCAACCGGTCCCAGTTTACCAGCAATATTTGTAAAGGTGTTGGATGAGATCTCTAACAAAAAAGTTTTTGTGGTTCTTAAGCTGAATTGATATGTGTTCACATTAATTTAAGTACTCCTACACAGTTCAGTTAGTTCAGGTGGCAAGCTCTCCGGAGGAAAGATTCTGTCAATGAAAACATTAGATCATTGCAATGAGAAACTAAAGGCACACTTGTGCTCAGAAATTTTTCTAATCCCTGCTGGCAATTTGACTTGCAGCTAGGAGGACAAATACCTTCATTTCATCAGTGCAGGCATCAATTAGTCAAGCTGTTTCATCCCTGGTACTAGGACAACTATCATTAGCTTTTGTATTCTGGTTGCTTGTTTAAAGCTGCAAAATATGATCAAATGCATTAAAGGCCTCACTTGTACCATCTCTTGTAACAGGTGGGGATCATTACCTGGCAAAAATGGACAAAAACAGAAGTTCTGGGTAAGTGAGCTCTTAGTACTCTGTTACAAAGAAGGAGACAACGTTTCTAAAATACAGATTATTAAAAAAAAAATCCTTATTTTCTTTCATTCCTTCTTTTAGTATCTGCTTTTGTTGTTGTTGTTTTCCGTTCACCTTTAAGTCTCCTGTACAGTTCTATCCCCTTTCTGGCAAGGTTTTATCCTGTTGACCCTTGAACTACAGCATGATCTTCCTCAATTTCAAAGCCTACTTCATCTGATCTCCTTACACTTACATCTGTGTTTTCTCCTACAACTCTTATTCAGTTTTTCCCATAAAAATGTCCTTCTTTTTGAGGTCTGAAAATGAAACTCAACTCAATATGTGTCAATATTATTTGGGAAAATATTCTGAAAAGACAAGCTATTAATTTAAAAAGCATTGCAAAGTGTCTTCCAGCTGTCAGCAAAAAATTAAATGTAGCCTTTCAGCAATTTAAAGTCAGTCAGATTTTATCATTTTGGTTGAGATTAACAGCTCATGCCATTATTCCGGTGCTCAGCAGAAAGTAATTTGGAATTCATATAGCTGATGGCAGGGCTTGTGGTTGTTGGTTCTACTGACATCTCGGGCACAAACCCTTCTGAATTCATTAGAAACTGAATGTCAATAACAACCTGAATGAAACCTGATTTATTAAAAGCCAATTTTTCATATCTTGTGTCTCTTTAACATATGTTAACATATTAATGTTAAGAAACTAATGTTAATAGATTAACATTAACTTGAATTTTGACCAATATTGTTTAAATTACCACTTTCCCCAGGTGATATTTGGATTATCTAATAATTTCTTCCTCAATAAATCAGACAGCCTAATAGCATTAGTAGTCCACTGTTATTGACTCTGGCTTTGGATCTAAAACTTTGATCAAAATAAAAAAGAATAAACGAGTAGACATAAGGAAAAAATGCATTTTGGTTCTCACCAAATCTGAGAAACATTTTCATTAGGGAAAAATATCACAAGAGATTACCTTTAAATTTCACGCTTTGCATTTTAAAATACCATTATAATTTTTTTTTTCTTCTTTGTTTTTCTTTAGATTGCAGCAAATTCATGGGGAAAATATTGGGGAGAAAATGGCTATTTTAGGATTCTACGTGGACAAAATGAATGTGATATTGAGAAGCTGATTTTAACTACTTTGGGATAGCCACTGCCTTTTACCTGAAGTATTATACTGTATGCTGCTTTGTGTATCTATTCTTCCACTGTTGTACATCGAGTCTTCCTAGAGAAATAAAAAATTCATCTCTTATGTTATATTTCTTTCTGCTGTGGTTCATTAGGCCTTCCTGACTTGAATGCACTGCAGCTATCATAAGAGTGGTACAGTCTCACCAGTACAAACGCTCCTCTATACAAATAGCAAATTGTCTCCAAGACTACTGACGACCTTGGTGTCTCACAGAGCGGGAAGTTCTGTCTCCTATTATTTACATCTCATCACTGTTTCATTATATTAATGGTGACTGATTCAGCAGTGCCTGAAAAAAAAATGGAGTTATATTGGTAGTGTTAATCTCTTTATGATACATACTGTGGTCACAAATCCCTGTGTGCTCTTCACACAGAATTGCTCATGGTTGTAGTAGATAAAAAAAAGTACAAATTAATGTAACCAGAATTCTAATCCTGTTACAGAACAACTGTTTCCAATTCTAGCTTACATAAATTGTATCTGTGTATCATTTTCTCTTCCAGGAAACTAATTTTTTACTAGTAGGTTTCATAAAGTTTATGTATTTTACATAATATAAAAATTGCCTCTAATGAAACAACACATTCCCATTCCCACAACTGCAATTAAAAATGTGCAATCTAAATAGTTTAATTGAATGAAAAACTGAAAAAAAGATAATTTTTCCCTATTAAGATCTAGACAAGTTTAATTCCTGAGCTGCTTGCGTTCCACTTATGGTTTTACCCAGGAGCAGACCAGTTGCCAGTTCTCTCATAATTCCTGAAGGATATTTCTTCTGCCCTAGAGGAAAGGTCAGAAAAGACATTCTGGTGTTTGTTCCCACCGCCATCTCTGTAGGCCAGACATGGCTCCTGGTGCTGGCCAACAGGATGTGTACCAGGTAATTGGAGGCCTTTCCAGTCCTAACACTCCCTTAGCTACTTCTGTCTGCTTCCACACATCCGCTCTCATCAGCAATGCTACAGACCTCGATGGGCTTGAGAACTCTTTGGCCTATGTATTTTTTAAAGTTTAGATGTTGCTGCTATTGGCATACGAAGAAATGAACTACTCTCTGTCTCTCTTAGTCTCTTTTAAATTATTCCAAAGGGCACTTGTCAACCTGAATCATCAGTCATAAAATTATCTACAAAAGAAACAATTGTGGCGTTATGTAGATGGGGAGAAAATCCTGTCATTAAATTACAGTAAACAAATTTTCAGTGGGACTTTCACTGTCTTTAATAGACTATTTCTCATTCTTTCATTTCTAGAAAATGAAGAACTAGACTTCTATTATCATCAGCATAGGTGCGTAATAGCTTTTCCTTCAAGAGCAGTTAATGTTGGTAATATACAACAGATGTCCTTGCCACTAAATTAATGTTTCTTGAACTAAACTAGGGTCTTGACTTGTAGTGGTTCACTGCTGAAAGAACTATTATAAAAATGTTGTATCATATTGCTGCAAAACAATCTCTTCTGTGGCCTCTAGTGTCATATGATAAACTGAATTTAGACACAAAAACTTTAATCACTTGAAATATATAGCAAATTATAACACAAGAAGTTTTAGAAGAGCTAAGCGCTGTGGAAGAAGAATTAACCTTTCTAGCTTTGTTGAGATATTTCAGTACATGCAAGGAAAATGCACTAAGCTACCTGCATGGCTACATCCAAATGCTTGGTGCATATTGATTCCATAAAATTCAGTTTCAAAAGAGTATGACTTAGCTCTGCATTGAACAATCCTGCAAAAAAACATATGCATTGTGAGTTGGGCTTAATTCATTTTCAAATTGTTTTGCACAGATCTATATCTCACAGTATCTGCTGATACTCTCATTTTGCTTGCAAGATCTGTCTGGGATCTGGGCAGTCATCTTAAGCATCTTTAGTGGTAATAGAGCTCAAAATTAGTCCTCTAGATCTTTATCTGTTCAAATGGCCATCCTAACTTGAATGAAACACTGTAAGCAAGTGAAACAAGTCCCATCACAGGAAAGCAACTTTTGTAGTTATACCATTTTACCACTATTCTGGGGTTAATTTTTGATGCTCTGAGGAGTCCATGCGCTCAGCACCTTCTTCATGCTTTCTCAATATCATTAAGCAAATGTGGAAATGTTACACAATCTGGAATTTAAAAGGCATCTAATATCATCTTTGAGATCTACTTTGCTCTTTGAAAAGAAGCTTGAGGTGTGCTTTCTGCCATTAAGAGCATAAAGGTCTACTGTCAGTGCAGGCCTACTCACTGACACTGATCAAGGGACATTGCAGCCAGAGACCCTCATGCAGACTATCTGAAGACAGATTTTGAACATCATAGAGGCTTTGAACTCCTCTAGTCCATAGTAAAGTGGAGACTGGAAGATGACAGTGAGAGAAGACTAGGTAGAGTAAACTCTGCTTCACAGATCAGCTACCTGCTACAGGGGCGTACTAAAATGAACACAATTAAAGGAATCAATTTTCACTTTTCTTTATAGCAATATGTTTTTCAAATAAACACACAGTATTACTTACATGAGTGATTATTATCACTTCATATGTATCCCTTCACTGCTATGTCTGGAAGTCTTGATCACGGAGCAGCACCACATAAAATTACTACCAGTGAACGCAGCAGAGAGACTGTTCTCCACCAAAATCCTCTGTTTTTAAGTTATCTGGGGGCATTTGAAGCCATGGACAGTCTCAGACTGTGTATGAAAAAGCTTAGGGTTATATCAAAATTTCACTTTGAGGTGCCACATGAACACACAAACTAGAGTTGCTCCCTGAATCTACATATAATTGCAAAATTTGAAGACTATCCCATTAATTGTTTTCTCCATAGCATAAGCAGTGCAACAGTACTAATTCTGTATAATGCATTTGTCAAATCATGGTATGCAGCTCAGTATGTATTATCAAAGAAAAAACTCTGGCAATATTATTGAATCCGATGATACCATTGTTTTCACAAACATGGAATAAATCTGCCAACAGGGATTTGGAGATTCGCAAGCAGGCAAACTGGGCAAACAAGATTTCACAACCTGCATACGTATTTTTCTTAAAAAAAAAATCTACACTAGCAGTTTCTAAAAAGATCTTTGTACTCCTGGTTGGCATAATACACAGCCTATGGAAAACTGAATTAAAAGTATCTGACCTCAAGAGAAGAAAATTTGCTGAGGTTTGTGAAAGCTTTGACATTAGGGGAAAGGCAGAAAAGATGGAAGAAAATAGGAGAAGTGATTTAAATTTTCTTCCTGTTTTCAGCCAGGATGGGAATCAAAAACTAGTTATATTTTGTCTTAGAACATTTCTTGGGTTTCAGTTCTGTCTGAAACAAATATTCAGGATCTGTTTGCACCCTTTTTAGCAACTCTGGGCCAAGCTCTGAGAAAGACCAAAGCAAGAGTATGTTTCTATTAGAACCTGATGTCTTTACTCCACCCACATTGGCTTGGAAATCACTTCCATTTCCCTTGTATTTCATTGCTGGTTGTATCCAAAATCAAAATGGGTTCTGACAAGAGATAAATGCAGTTACACTGAAGCAAAGCAGCAGGATTTTAAAAAATGTGTGTTTGGCATCCAGTGGGTGGACCATGCCAAGATGCAAACAACAATGCTACACGCAGAAATACTACAGCACCCCGGGGGAGGCTGCCCGTGCGGTGTTCTCAAGGTAAATAATTTCACGATGTTTCAGTCAGGAAAAAGTCCCAGACAGAATGAGAAAAATTATAATGAATCACTCATCTGTCTGAACTACGAAGAAGAATTAACTGTTCCATTACACTGGAAAACTTTCTGCTTTTGAGTGTTCGGAGAAACAGATGGCATTTCAATAATTAGCAATTTTTAAAGTGGATTTTTCATTCACTGTTCTGATGCTTCTCTGCTTCCTCTTGAGGTGTTGCCTCTCAGTGTGTTTTCATTTGTGTATTACTCTTGTTATTACAAACACGTTCATGTTTTTGACAGTAAATTTGATATTGAAGTATAGATAAAGGTAAGCCATCTGTGTATGCTTATAACTGAGTTCCTGTAAGTTTCCATGCAGTTTCAGAGAGGCTGTTAGAATTTACTCCAGCAGAGCAGGGGAATAAAAAATTATCCTTATTCCTGGGCACCAAATTTTCTCAATGGATAGACCTCACGAGTGACAACTGCAGGTTAAACAACACCTGCCTACCTGTAATCTACTCCAGCCCTCTCTTGATTAGGCTACCAGACAGAAATGCCAGAGATGCAGGAAAACCTTGGACTATTTGAAGAGTAAGATAAGCAAGCAATCAACTTTTTCATTCCATTAGATTTGTTTCCAGATCTGATGATCATCCAAACAGAACAAGATGAAGGACAATGCGGCCCTGGCTGGAGTGCTCCTTTGAGACGTAAGCCGTGCTGCCCTCCATTTCATGGTTCTAGCAACAATCTAAGATCCAGGTTTGTTCTGTTACAAGACCTTTTGGATTTTAAAGGTGCATCTGTCAGTGCAGACGGAGCTAGAAGATCCAGAGGCATTCCAAACCATGTGGCACATTGGCCAGAAGTTCTTACTTTATTCAAATATGCTTTTAAGCCATCTGCTTTCAACACAAACAAAAGGCTTCTGTAAGTTATTGATTGTCTGTTATTTCTACTGCTTTTCTATTCAGAAAGAAACTGACTGTCTCTAGTATAACGTATTCATCAGTGATACATTCAATAGTAGACATTCTTCTGAAAGCGGTTAGGAAGGCAGCCAGTCAAGTTCTATTGATGCACAGGGAAGTTGGGTGAATTATATTGGGTGCTTATGAAAAGCTCACTTATGTGTATTAGAAAACTGATTTATGTTCATAAAACTTCACTCTTTGCAGACACAATGTGACTTTAAAAGAGCATCTTAATGGAGTCTAGCTTGAACCTAAAATCAATATTTCATTTATCTTAAAGAGAGTCTTTGCTTTCTAAAATGCACAAAAAATAGTGCCTGGAATAAAGATATAAGAGATTCTGCCTGATAAAGCCATGTAATCCTTCATATACCAGCAGTACCATGCTGTACTTTGCTTTGTACTATACACTGTGTTTCGTATTTTGATATAAACAAATTGATATCTGTTTTTCAGCTGATTTATCAATTAAGAACCTGACTTAAAGTTACAAAATTTCGTGTATGAATGTACATACAGATATTGATGGCAGAGGCTTTTGCAGGTTTGCTTCAAGATCAGCTAGTTAAATGAGTTTACCTCTCAGATCTCCTGTGATCCACCATAACGGAGGTGTTCTGTTGCAGAAAATGGCAGGTAATTGTGTGTCTTGGGCTCACATCACAGAATGATGGTGCTGGAAGAGACCTATGGGTCCATCTGGCTCAACCTCTGCTCAAGCAGGGACACTCTTTCCTCCCTCCTTGTTCTCCCCCCTTTTCTCTCCCTTTCTCTCTCTTTCTCATTTTTAAAAAGTTCAGCTCCTTACCATAGAAAGGTAAAAAAACACGTTTACAGAATATCAACAAACATTTTAATGCAGCAAAATTGTTCCAAATATTATTTATAGCTACATTTTCATTCTCTTTGTACTCTAGAGAGGCACAGGCTCATTTCGAAGCTGGGATTTCTGTTTTTAAAAGGGCAATTCTCTATTTTGGCTGTAATTTTCTCTGAGATGAATGGAGTTGAAAGAATGAATGCATCTCATTCATTAGGCTCTTTAGATGTGCATTATTTGTAATGGCATTGTTCTGCTGGTCTTTATTTATCTTGACTGTACTTTGCACTCAATCTAATTTTATAAAGATAATAATCAGTGTCACGTTTCAAAGTTTGCATTCTTTAAAAGAAGTGTTGGTAAATCCTGCAGTTAAATATTTGTAAGTCACATCACAGGGGATCATGAGATTGAAGTAAATCATAAATTTAAAAATAATTAGGTGGAGTCTTTTTGGTATTTCAAGCCATTCTTCTATAGCTGTGTGATCTTTGCAATCCCTTTTTAAAATGGTAAAGTTATTCACAGATTATTCACATTTATTCGCATTCTGAAACTCTCCCATTGCTGGAGTTCAAGAATATAAAATACTTGCTTAGTTTCAAGGTTGTGGAGCTATCTAATAATTATGTATGCATTTTTAATACAGATATGTATTTCTTACTCATTAATGTTTCTGAATGCTAGACAATTTGGCATATTTATTAGGAAATATTGTCTTTTTTAAAATGTATACTCTCATTTTTAGTAGCATCACTTCACCCTTTCCCCAGGAACAATTTGTGGTGACACATGCTTATTAGATGATGTTGTAATCACTTAGTGAAAGACCTCTTTCTGAAATAGAAAAGATCTTTTTAAATCACCACAGTCATATCTACTTCATATTTTCCTGTAGAAATGTAATGATCCCAGTTGGGAATTTCGTTATATTCTCATTGTAATAAAATTATCCCGTGACAGCTGGATTCAGAAGGCAAGCTGAGTTAAATTTCAGCTTAGAAGCTAAATATATAATCTGGTTCTCAACCTGGAAAAATGATGTGTTACTCTCTGTCTATGGTATATATGTCAGACAGAGGAAGTTTCTGCATTTTTCTGTGCTTTAGTTTCCCATGTATAGAATCATAAAATCATAGAATGGCTTGAGTTGAAAAGGACCATAAAGATCATCTAGTTTCAACCCCCCTGCTATGTGCAGGTTCGTCAACCACTAGACCAGGCTGCCCAGAGCCACATCCAGCCTGGCCTTGAATGCCTCCAGGCATGTAAGAGTCCAGAAACTCCAATATCTAGTAAAGAGAAACACTCTTTTAGTATATATTTTAATATTAGACATTTGAAGCTTGATTTTATCTTATACCAAGCTCTGCCAATTCATACTTTTGAAACATAATTAATATAATAAGATTTTGCCAAAAGCCACCAAATGATTCATTGAGATGTCTGTCGTTCAGAATTCAAAATGTTTGATTAGGAATTGAAAATCTTGAAACGTGAGAACAAAAGGACAACTGAACTGGGTCAGTCTGAATGTCATTTGGGTTTTGTCTCTGATAACAACAATGTTATGTGTCTGGGAGAAAGATGTTGCAGTAATTATATTAGAGAGACATATACTTCTGAGAATTTCTTGACTAGTGTTTTGGACGTAGCACTGACTATCTAAGTATTGAATAATCTCTAATGGCTTTCCTCATTCTGACTAATAAATTATAGTAAGTAATCAAATGTAAATTATTTAACCTTCAGAATATCTTGAAGTTATTCAAAATTCTTAATGAATTAATCTTCATAAGTTATGAAAACATCATTTATTTTAAAAATTGAGGAAAAAGTGAAGTGCAGTAACTGATGTCCCATTGCACAGAATTTCAGTACAGAATAGATCATTCTGTTGTTTTGATAAAGGAGACCATGCTCTCAGTAGAAAACCTCCAAAAGTGACAGAGGTATTAGGAGAGAAATATTTGTGTCTTATCATCAATTGTGGGTCTTTAATGTTATTAATACTTTGTTTTCTTAAGTAGTTTTTATTTCAACAAAACGTTATTATCCTGTTGTTTCTACCATGGCTTCCTAACAAAGTGAAGTTTAGGGAATTTGCATGAGCTGTCACATGAACGTTCAAGTTCCTCTATTCACAAATGTCTGTGAGAAGATTCAAAGACATTTGAAATATTATAAAGTATGTAGGAACTTAATGCAGAGATACAAGTACAGGCAGACTTTATTTCTCCCTGCCAGCTCCAAAGCATCCCTTACTGCACAATGATTAAGCCACAATGAGCGTAAACTACTGAAAGTGATTCAAGATTTTTCACTGTTTGCTGGACTTTCCTCACACATTCCTAAAGAACAAGGAATCTAACACCCTACCACCTCGAGAAAAAAAAAAGAATAAAAGAAAATAATCAAATATTCTTAATTCTATTTCTACCCAGTCTACCTGCTCAAATAGTTTCGTTAGTTTCTAAAGAAAGCCTGTGTGGCTGAGACACAGCTCACCATAGCACTACCTGGCATGCTAGCATTTGTATTTAAATGCTAAATCACCCTTCCCAGCCCCCATTACTGGGTTAAGCCCAATCAGCTGTCTTGTTCATTATTCCATTTCAGTCACTTCTCATCCTACCAGCCAGACATTTGCAGAAAAATCCCAGGGCCATTTCAGCAGCCTGGGCCAGAGTATGTTCAGTAGACTTCTCTTAAGTACCATTTTCTCTTTCAAGCCACCTGGAGCTTCAGTCGCAGTGTCCCTTCAGAAACATATGTCAATCCATTTCCGTATGGCTTCTCCATTCACTGTGCATTTGTTGTTGTTTTGGTATTTTTTTGTTTTAAAAGCTTTCCTTAGTTCATAATTTGCCATGTAGCTGCCAAATGCTCTTAGAAATGTCGTGCTGACTACGCTTTATGAAGTAGTATTACTGCTCTCTAGGTATGATCGCACAACCAGTTCCTTATCCATTGGACATCAAATCCATATCTTTCCAATTTAGAGAGGAAGATGTTATGAGAGAGTGTGACAAAGGCCTTACTGAAGTCCAGATAAATGACATCAGTGGTTCAATCAGAAGCACTGGAGCAGGTTGTCCAGAGAGCTGGCAGGCCTTCTGTACCTGGGGACATTCAAGATCAGCTTGGACAGAGCTCTGAGCAACCTGATCTAGCTGTAGATGTCCCTGTTCATTGCAGAGGAGTTGGACTAGATGGCCTTTAAGGATACCTTCCAACTCAAACAATTTTCTGAGTCCATGAATCATTAATCATGTGCAGCAATGTCTTGCTACATAACACCAAGTGCTGCTCATTATAAACCGTTCACATACTTCTTTTTGGTTTGGTTTGGTTTCTGGTTTTCTTTTTTTTTTTCTTTTTTTTTTCTGTTTGTCTGTGTGTGTCACAAAAATGACCAAGTAGCATTGTTTTGTGCTGCTTCCTCAGTGAAGTCAGAATTTTGCTGTTGCTCCTGTTACAGATTCCCAAGGGATCCAAAATACCCAAGTGTGCATCCCTCTCCTGCTGCGTGACAAGGAGCTCTCTAAGTGGGCAGATCCTTCTCTCACACAGCATCTTGTTGTAAAGTGTTCCTAAGCTAATTTACACATCCTTGGCTGCTCTGAAGAGTACTGCTGTGTAATGCAAAATTCTTCCACTTTGAGAAAATTAAAAATTAGTAGCCTGAAGGCCAGTTTATAGTAAGTGTAGCATAAAGGACATAGCTGCAGAAATTAAATACAAGCAGCTATAGTGTTCACAGACAGACTGAGTAGGAAGGAAAACATATTTAACGGCCAGTTAGCACTGGTGGCCACTCTGACTTGTGCAGGCTCTTGCTCTTTGGGATTCAGTGTCATTGGGCCTTATCCCTGCACCTGGGAGGTTTGGCTTCCTTTTACACCAAAACTCACATGTGGGTTGAATCTCTCTGCGCTCATTCCCTTCCCCTGCTTGCCCTTTTCCCTGCCCCAGGGGTAGGGCATGGTAGTGCTTCTGTCCTCAGGGCTTTGCTGATCCATGTTTGGGCAGAGGTCTGGGGATTGGAGACCCCTGCTTGACTTAAAGAGCAACAAAAAGAAACCTTTGTTCTTCCTATTTTTGTGCTGAGAAGTTTGGCTTTGGGGTAGAAAATAATCCTCTCCTTTCCAGTAATGGGTAATGTAAAAGATAAATGTTTTCATGGGGGCAATTTTCTTTTCCCTGCTACACTGTAGTAATTACACTATTTTCTTTTAAGGGATATATTTGACAACCAATTTTCAAAACAAGTATTTCTAAATATAACTCATAAAATTAGTAACAGAAGAATGCACGCTAGGAAAGGATTATTTTGTGTGCGGTGTTTCCTATGTTTCTTCCCAAAGCACCTGTTCAAATTCCTGCCAGAGACAAGAGGCAGACTAGGCAATCTGCTAGATCCATTAAGAACAAAAAAAAAACCCAGCATACGGGGTAGTTAAGTGATCTTCCATTATGCATTTCCTGTGGCTAAGAGAAACACAAGCATTCATGCTAAGCATTGTTTTCTTTTTGTATCTATTAAAGCTGCATCATTGTTTTGAGTAAAATGTGAGTGGGAAAACTTCATTGGTTTGGATTATGCCATTTTCTGCAGAATGAAACAGAGGTCAAATTGTGTCAGTGAATAATAGCCTAAAGGTTTTGAGCAAATAGGGAAAATTTTTCTTCTTAGTTTAAAAAATGCATGAAGCTCTTTGTTTCTTTAATGAAATTGCCATGAGGACAAACACATTAGAGGAACAACAACAACAACAAAAAAGAGGAATTCAAAAGCAGTAGCTGTCTGCATGCTATTAAGACAGAGAAATGTACTGTTTCCAGCTGAGTGATCATACCTCTTTTTAATACATTAGGCAAGCAGAACTTAAAAGTTCCTTCCAGCCTACATGGAATTCCAGTAAGTAGAACAAAATGTGTTGTCAAAGGTGGGAAATCGCAAACAGCTCAGCACAAGAATGAACTGAAATGGGACTCACAGAAGTAGAGCAACATTGTGTTAGACCTCAAGTATGTTTAATTCCAGTAAAAGTCTTTTTGAGAAGATTTTGGATGGCAATTTGATTCATTGGTTACACTGTACAGTTGCTATGCTCTATTGCATGAAAAATGCTGTCAGGCTTTCAGGAGCAGAAGTTGGTCTTAGCTAAAGAATCAGAACTAAGCAAGCATCAGGGAATGTGTGCTGGAGATGCAGGGATGGGTGCTGGATATGAAACTATAAATAGCAAACTTCTAAAGTGTGCTTACTGGAAAAGCAATGTCAACAATGAGTATTTTCTACAATGGCTCTTGTTATCTAATGTAGACTATTGGTATTATCCTGTGTACTCTTTTCTTTATATAGGATTTTGCTCAAAATAACAGAAAGTGTCATATTTCCTCCCCTATTTAAAGCCGTATCTAAACCATTCCTGGCAGATCCCTGGGCAGTTCTCAAAACCTGCATTAAAAGGTTCTTCATAATCTCTAAACACTCTACTCAGGTACTTACCTGTCTTTCGCATTAGAAGGCTTTCTTGCTGCTCTATATAAATCCACACTGCAATTCTAGACAATACTCCTTCATTCATTTAGATTAGATATGAAAAAGTTGTTTTTTTTTTTTAATTATTTTTTTTTATTTTTTTAACCACCAGCTTTAAGCTTTTCATCATATTTCCTTGTAGCTTTCTTTTCTCTTGACTAGTCACATTTTCATGTTTCCTCTTTGACCAAACTTGCTACATCTCTGATCATTCCAGTGGATTAATCTTTTGGAAGTGTAACATTCCCAAATGGAAAGATATGTCCTCCTGAGGACGTGTGCTGTGTAGAACACACTGGGAATGCTTACTTCCTGTGATTCAAACAATTGAATTTTTTTATCTTTCGGTATGAGGGCCTTTATTTACTACTGGGGGCACTACTTCCTTATGACCAATTTGTAAACAACCTTTACGAACACTGTTTTTGTATTCATACTACTTGTAGTTGATTGTTTTTTAACTGATTTGGGTGCATGATTGCATCTATCTCTTATAGACACCAGACTGGCATTTGCTCTTTATTTGTTTTTCTGACAGTTTCTTGGTCAAGGTAATTTTTCATTCTCATCCTCCTCTTCCAGTAAGCTTACCTCCTCATTTGGTAACTTTTGCATATTTGATGAAGTATTTTATTGAGGTCCTTAATGAAGTTATTAAAGATTATGGAGCCCACAAAAGCCTCCTGTACTATTTAATTCATCCTTTACATTTTAACCTCTTGAAAACTGTTTTCTCCAATTACCTATCCATTTTGTGGTGAGTTAACCATTAGCCAGCTTCTGAAGGATGTCAAATGAATGCCCTGTTACACAAGATCTATAGTTCTATTAAATTCAAGATACATGCTTTCACCAAACTACCAAATCTGTTGTCATGTCATGGAAATTGGATTGTTTCAACATTATTTCTTTCTTACAAACCCACACTTATTATTGTGTATCATTGTATCTTCTAGGTGATAAGCAGATTTTTTGTGTGTTTGGTTGTGGTTTTTTTGTGTGATTTTTTTTTTTTTGTTTGTTTGTTTGTTTTTGCTTTAATATTTTCTTTTCCCTTCTAGGAATGAAATTCTTTGTGATATTATGATTACTAACTCCTGAGCTGCCTTCTTTCTCCATGTCCACAACCAGTCTTTGAAAGGTGTTCAGAACTGAAGAATCTGCTATTATTTGGGTGCCATCTTAATATCCTGGATCTAAAGTACTCCATGTCCTGCTGTCTTGTTTTATAATCTGTCTCTTATTCTTTTTCTTCTGTTGACCTGCAGCTGTGCATCTGTGGCTCTGACCATGTGTGGCCATTGTTCTGGGCTACAGACAGACAATCATTGTCTCACACGAATTCTTTACTCCCTTTCCTTCAGATCCAGAGCTTGTCGTCACTTCTGCTCAGGTGTCCCCTACATCACAACACTGTAGCCAGAGTGAGCTTTGTCGAGCCTTGGTAATTGTTCGTGTAGTCATGCATCTGAACTCCTGGAAGGCAGCACCTTGATGCTGCATCACAGAACAGGCAACCACCAATTTTATTTTGCTTCCGCTTTACAAGATAGTCGTAAACACATTCAAACAACTTTGCATCCATGTCCATTGTTGGAAGTAATCCCTCTTCAAATGTGTGGTGTGGGTGCTCTATGGAAAGCAAGAAACTCATAGAACAGTTAGTTCATTTTCTGTTCCTAATACTACTGCATATTTTCCTAAGTATTTTCCCCTCCACTAGAAATCTTTATGTGCACTATGTTGATAATTTATTGGTCTTCCTTGAAATCCATTAACCTAATCACACCATTCTATCTCTTCTACTTGATTTATTTGCCAGAAGACACCTCTCATAGCAAACAACCTTCCTGTCTGCTTTTCTTGACAGCATAGTAGAAGACACTTTCTTGACCAGGATATGGTCTGGGGATTCTTACTCTGCCGGATAAAAGGCATTTATGCAACACAGAATTTCCCAGACAATCTGCTTCTTCTTGCTGGGGATTTTGCAAACTTGAATGATTGCTTCAAATGCTGTTGGTGCAGGATCAGGTCGTGTTAGAATTTAAATCCATGTTCTTACAACTGTCTGAAATGACATGGGAGACAGATTAGATTAGCATTTAAGGGGTAGTGTGAAACATTGCAAACAATTTTGTAACAGGTTTTGTTCAAGGGCTATATATACCCCACTGGGATGGGAGAAAAGCTTTATTTTTTTCCTCTGCAAACTTTATATTCAGATCCACTGACCTGGTTATTTCCTAAGAACAAATAGCATATGAAACACTGATTAAGAAAACAGTCAAAATCTCCCAAAATAAGAATTATTATCTGGAAATATGTCACTTTAAAATATTGGAGAACAATGAACAACCATTTAATAATAGTAGGAGATAGCCCTGATTGACTACCAGCTATAAAACTGATCTTTCTTTCAAGTTATAATGTCATGGCATAAGAGAGAACACCTCTTTACAGAGAATTTCATTACCCTGTTTCATTTTCAGACTTTACAAAGACTCATGGAGATGATTTATATTAAATCTCATCCAAAGAGAATATCACAAACAAACACAATTTATTTTAGTTGTGTTTTCTGAAGGGTGGCTTAGGCTCTAAATTTATGGAAAATACTTTTAGAACTTTAATTTTAAATAGAACAAAAAGTAAAAATTCATATTGGAAAGCTGATAAATGCTTCTTTGTTGCAACATTATAGATAACTGTATTAAAGTAAGTAAAATCTGTTTCTGAGAACAAAACAACATATAACAGAATCTGTGGTCTATTCAACTCCCCATTGTAAAATGTGAGCGTAATGTACACAGCAGGTTTGGTCAGAATTTTTGTGTAATAATAATTCTAATGTATAGTAGATTTAACATCAGCTAGTAACTGGTTGGGATAACAGATAACAATGTAAAATAGTCAGTGCTATTATGGCATGCAGCAAATATACTTCATTATTGGAAAAAAAGAGGTCATAGCAGTAATAATTTCAAACAAACTAACACATGCACAAAAACCTCTGGGGTCTGTTGAGCTCTCATTGATGTCAAGGTCAAAGATAAGGGCTATGCGTAGTAGGCATACATCAAAAAGAGCAAATTACTGCAGCTGCTTATTATAGAGGTTTCTGAATACCTATTAACACCACTGGGATATGGGTCAAAACAACTACCATTTTGAGCCCCTCAGATAGCTATTATGTTACTAAGTATGCCTTAGATCTCTAAGAGCCCAACGCAAAAGCATGCTTAGGACCTAAAGTAAAATCAAGCAAAGAATATTAATCAGATGTTTAGTGGATAGACTCCTAGAAGGTTAGGGTGAGTCTTGCACACAGGTAAAACTCTAGAGGTTATTAGTATTTCTTGTTTTTCCTCCACTGCTAATATGAAATGTATTCCAGGGAGAGGATCAGAGCTCCTTTCTTCCTTCTCCTTCTCCTACCTGCTTTTTTTCAGAAAGCTCTCCAGGACAGGACCAGCAAAAAGGGGCAGAGACATCCGACTACTGAGAACAGGATGCAGTGCTCCATAGCTCCTAGGTGCTTCCCATAAGCCACGCAGTACTCTTATCCACAGACCACAACAAGAAGACTAAAGCATGCACATCTCTGTCCTAAAAAAATCCAGCATGCTTTCAATCCTGGAGTGTAGGGTAGCTGAAAGTTAGGTGGTGCAAAGCATTTGTGCATGAATCCCAAGTTTAATGAGGAGGGAAGCATATTCATACTGAAGTTATTCAAGTGCTGTAGGTGGAGGAAAAGCACTGCTTTGTTATGTGCTCTAAAGGTAGCATCTCTATTTTACAAGTAATGTTAATTGGGAAATCATTAGGGGAAAATGTTGAACTGTTATTAAGAATCACTGAAGGATAAGCAATTGAATTTGTTCTACTGAAATCAATAAAAAAGAACTTTACCTAATTGCAGGGCTTTGAGACAAGTCCTTACAGTGGTTACAAGCTCTGACTAGCACTGTGTCTTCCGAAAATGCACAGCAAGGATTTTTCTGAGAAATCATGGAGGTGAATAAAGGGAACAAGTAATAACATGCACAAAAGACAAATGAGAATTTCAGTTGAATTTGGAGTCAGGCTCCAAAGTTGATGGTAAAAAATCCTTTTTCAGCTGTTACTGAACATTAAAGGCACATAGATAAAATAGATATTTTGACTTCTGTGGTTAACAAGCTGCCTGAAGGTCTGTTTCTGGTTGCTTGCAGTTAGCTTTGCTGACAATACTCAAAGGCCAACTATCTGAATCTTGTACCTCAACCTGCCCTAGAGCTGCAGAGAAGGGGCTCTCATCATGGTCCCTAGTTTCTGAGCTACAACCACATCCCCCCACAGCACACATGTATAGGACTTGTATGCAATTGAGAGGCATTAAACTTGGCCTTGCTTTAGGAGAAAGGCATGATTTTCTATCTTAACAATTTGGACATTCATGCGAGAAGCAAGTACACCAAAAAAACAGTCCTGATTTCCACTATTTTATAATAAAGTGACCATTTCACTCATTGGCCAGTGAAATAGCTTCAAGAGGAGCTTCCCTCTTCTGCTAAAGCTTAATAATAAAAGAGATGGGAAATAGTGGCTACTCTCCTTTTTAGTGAGTAAAAGATCATGAATTTATAGACAGGCTGAAGAAGTGGGCTGAGGTGAGCATAACGAAGTTCAGTAAGGCCAAGTGCAAGGTATTGCACTTGGGCCGGGGCAATCCCAGGTGTTTATACAAATTGGGGGAAGATCTCCTTCGGAGCAGCCCTGTGGAGAAGGACTTGGGGGTCCTGGTGGATGAGAAGCTGGACATGAGCCAGCAGTGTGTGCTTACAGCCCGGAAGGCCAACTGTGGTTTGGGCTGCATTAAAAAAGGGGTGGCCAGCAGGGAGAGGGAGGCTCTTGTGAGGCCCCATCTGGAGTACTGCGTCCAGGCCTGGGGCCCCCAGTACGGGAAGGATGTGGAGCTCTTGGAATGGCTCCAGGGGAGGGCCTCTAAGATGATCAGAGGGCTGGAGCACCTCTCCTGTGAGGAAAGGTTGAGGGAACTGGGATTGTTTAGCTT
>JAOWBP010008119.1:0-25461 GCA_028571105.1 Tragopan temminckii | reverse complement strand
AAAAAAAAACAAAAAAAAAAAAAAAAAAAAAAAAACGCTTTTCTGCTATGTATCCAGAAACTGTCAGCAAGACTGAAATTCTGTTTGATAGAATTTTTGGTGCTTACTGAGAACTGGGACTCTGGGAGTAGTGTGGCGGACCAGGAAGCATTTACAGAATCTGTTCACCATGGCCAAACTCTGCCACTTTCCACCAGCTCTGCAAAAACACACACTGGTGTTAACCTTAAAAACTTCAGGAATGAAAACAGAAAGGAGGATATGCAGGATTTGCTGATGGGCTGCGTTGTGCTGAGAGAAGCTCAGCCACAGTGAAGTGACATCACTGCTCTCACTTTTCTGCTTTTTTTTTTTTTTTTTTACCATTTGAATCAGCACTACATTGTCAGGAATGTGCAGATTGGCACTTCCCAGCAAGTAATCTGGTTTCACCACAGTGATGTTGGTGAAGATGCAATGCCGCCAGCACCACAGGGAGGAGGTCACCAATGCATCCCCATTGCCATCACCATCATCATCCCCATCGCCATCTCCACCACCATCCCCATCACCATCTCAATCACCATCGCTATCCCTATCTCCATCACCATCACCATCTCCACCACCATCTCCATCCCATCCCCATCTCCATCCCCATCACCATCTCCTTCGCTATCTCCATCCCCAGTGCCATCGCCATATCCATCACCATCGCCATCCCAACCCCTGTCCCTGGCAACCACTGGCACAAAAGGGAGAAGCAGCAAAGCCGTGGATGCAGAATGAATTCAGGTTTTAACTTTTTTGATTTTGCAGTAAACCTAAGTTCAGTAAATTGATTTTTGTAGTAATAAAAGCTGAACACTCATAACCCCCAAGCGATAAACTTTTTACTGCTATTTAGAATTTATATTTTATTTCCAGTCTTTTCCTTGGATGTGCCCTGAGGGGGAGCACTTTATGTGCAGCTCTAGAAATGAACTGAGTGCAAATATTTTTATTTTCCGCTAAGCATCAAAATTTTGATGCATTCTCGTGAGACCAAATGCACTTCTTAAAAGTACAGGGCAGCCAGCAGAGCAACTTGGTTGCTCACTTATTTATTTATTTATTTATTTATTCTGAAGGAAAAACACTGTTGGAACAAAGTCTGGGCACTGGGTATGGGACAATTAAACTGAGTACGGAAAGCACCAAATTCTGATCTTGGCCTCCTCTTCTATTGATGTTCAGGTAGAATTAATCATTCTATGATTCTAACTTATTATTATTTTTTCCAGATTTTATGATTCCCTGTAATGCAGAGGGGCAGAGGAGAACCTATTGAAGTTCCTCAAGAAGAATTGTTCATGTCCCTCTTGTTCAACGCTTGCTTGAGGGGTGGGGAAATCCCAGCATGCTGAAGCTTAAAATGACAGCACGGTGATGGATGAGAAGACCGTTGCAGGTGCATTTTAGAGATTTTTGAAATATCTGAACTGTAACTCTTCTCTCCTTACGAGTCCTGGGCAGCCAGATTCACCTGGCTTTTTATGCAAAGGGATAAAAGAAGCAATACATATAAATGGTATTAATGCTCCCTAAAACATCCTGGAAATATTCCTTCTGTAAAATCTGTATGACAAGTATAGATGACATCTCATAAGGTGACCTAGATGATTCAGCACTTGGCTACACATGAGTAATGTGGCCATCCCCATCTCTGCAGCAGTAACCTCTTTACACCGTGTATTGTCATCCAGGAGATGTACAGACTTTCTGCACATAGAAAAGAAGGTTGAAGGAGCTGAGTGCCGTATTTCAGCTTTCTTAACTGCTGCAACATCACAAAAAACTTTGTAGGGTAAAAGCAGCTGGAGCTGGGAGCCGCCAGCATCCCTGCCTGAGAGGATGTTAATAGAGGCTCAGTCAAGGGGGCTGCTGAGTAAATACTGAGAATGGGGAAATATTTGAGCATTGGCCTCTCCATATTCTTCTCTTGCTTGCACATTCAGACGTGCCCTGTTTAAGCTCTGTTTCCATTTTTATTTTTTATTAATCATAGAATCATTAAGGTTGGAAAAAAACATAAAGGTCATCAAGTCAACCCATCTTCACTGTGCCCACTAACCATGTCCCTTACCCACCTAAGGGCCACTTCTGTCCTGCATCAGCACAACATGAGCAGGATGAGTCCTGGAGAAACTTCCTATTGCTTGGCACCAGCTCTGAAATCATCCCATCAATGAAGCCATACAATGAGCTGTGCTTAATGAATCAGAATGTTAATTATCACTCACATCAATTCAACAGCCCTGCCTGGATGATGGCTGCCCCCCTCTACTACTCTGAATTCCTCCCCCTCATAATCATCACATCTTCTGGCTCTCTCCTTCATTAGTTTTAATCTGATGATTGAATACCACTGTTAGCCAAAAATTAACAGTGCTAGCGTGCATGCACAGCACACTGCAAGGGAGCATTGTAAAACACAGGGCAATTCATGCTACAAAGCTGTCACAAACTAAAGAAATATCTCCCTTGTTTCCTCTGAGACTGAATGAATGAAGCCTCAGCACCGCTGCTGTACGACACTCAGCTCCTGTGGAAAGAAAAGCATAATATCCAGGCACAATGGAAGAAAAAGCAGATTCTTTGTGATTAACATAGGCAATTTGACTGGAAGAATTACAGAATATCCCAAGTTGGAAGAGTCCCAAAAGGATCATCAATTCCAGCTCCTGGCTCCACACAGGACACACAAAAATCAGACCATCTGTCTGGGAAGAGGAGCATCACCTCATGGAACTGACATTTTGGAGAATGGTTTCTTCTTGCTGCATTTTTAGATGAGTTGCAGTGAGTTTGTGCTTTATAAGCCACATCAGGAGCAGGTTCCCACAGTGGAGCCATGTCCAGCCCAGCCAGGCAGGAGGGGAAGATGCTTTCAGTTCCTTTGCCTTCTCTTCATGACATCCCACCTTGAATGCATCTTAAGGCATCTCTTTGCTGTGTAACCCAGCTGGAATGACCCATTAATTTCTAATTAATTAAACTTTGTGGTAGCCCTCAGCACTCTTAATTTTTTTTGTTTGTAACTGTATCCACTGTCACTCCGTGATGAGCATCTCCATCAAGCCAGAGAATCCCATATGGAAATAACCTAAGGATGAACAGAGCCCCGTCCCCAAAGTCCGCGCCCAAAAGCAGATCACTCTGAGCCTTGTTTTGCACACAAAAATGGTAGGGGTGGTATTTTAACATGTTTTCTTCTCAGGGGCTGATGGTCCCAACAAGCATGGTTAGTCACTCTGGACATGTGCCCCAAGGCAACTTTGCCTGCCCATCACTTCTCACTCAACATGTTTCTAACAGTTTGAATTTGGAGCACCTGGCATCAGTCACCATGGGGAGAAGTGTTTGACACTGGAGCCTCTGGGTGGGCTCAGACATGGTCATTAGGAAAGATTACAGAAATGATGACGCTGTTTATTTACTGTTGGTGAATGGCACTGGCCAAACTGGAGCACTGATCTGTCACCTTACATGCTGGGTTCCTGCTGAGCACCAGTGGGCAAATGCAGAACTGGGATTCCAATGCACTTTTGGAGAAGGATTGGGCTTCTCGGGCTGCCCGTGGAGCTGCTGCACCCATTGCATTGCTTTGGCTGCTCAGCCCAGATGCTAAGCAGAAAGGAATATGTTCAGTGTCCCAGTCACTGACAGCTCGACATATACACAGCCTAGATAGCTTGCAAACTAGATAAAGGAGTGACAACATCTCCTTGAGAGAAAACACAGGATTTCTCCCTCTGTGATGCTTCATCTCTACTGTCTCCTGATTTCAATCTCCTGGGGCACACCACTCACAGCTGCCTTCCCGCTGCCCTGGGGCTTGCAGAGCCTCTTGGAGAAGTGTGGAGCCACCCTCCTGCACACTATTTCCTTATCATGGTTCCCGATGGACGGTGTGCTTTGTGGGGTGGGGGAGGACTTTGGTTCCCTGCTGTCATTGCTGGAGTTGGTTAGCAGTGCCCCAGGCCACCCCTTGCCCATTTCTCTAAGCAGCTTATTACACTGCACAGCTCAAAGAGGTTGCAAATGCCTTTTCTCTGGCTTAGAGAGAGGGAGAGAAGAAAATGCTTCTGGATCTAAACCAACTATTCAGACTCTTGCTTTCTGGCATCCAAAGAAATCCCAATGGTTTGTTTTGCAAAGGAGAAAGTGCTGGACATTGAAAAGAGGTTACCTATAACATACAGAGGTTAAATACAGAGAAAGGTGAACACAAGGTTTAGGGCACCTTAAGAATAATGTTAATTATTTAAGACTGAGAGCACTGAAGGATACATCAGACCAGAGTCAGGATGGATTTGCACTGCCCCTGTGCTGCCACTGATTCCCACTCCCAGGCCATTAGTGCCGCCATGTGTCAGTCAGGGCAGCTGGAAGCCTCTGGCCTTCTTCAAAACTTTTTTCAGTGACCACAAACTGGGGTCTGTGCAGCCCCTCAGGGACAACCCTGCCTATGCCCAGCTGCTGAATGCATGAAGAGATTTTTGGATGGGCACCAAATCCTGCACCAGTGGCCAAGCCCAGTCAATGCGGTTTGAGGGTTACATGTGGGCATCCTCAGTCCTAAAACAGATGTTTGGGGTTGATGCTCACAAGGCTTAAGGTTTCCAAAGGTACTGATGTGATGTTTTGTCTCAGTATGCCATTAGCCCATCAAGCAGTGTGCCGCTTTCCTGACAGAGAGCAGGAAAATTAATTGGAAAATGCATCATCAATCTCCCCATGAAGCCAAACCACGTACCCACCGTGAGGCTGTTGGCTTCCTGCAGTCTTCTCATGGAAATTGTCCTCACCTCCTGCTGCAGTTGGGCGGTATCTCCAGAGGTGAACGGCAGGAACTGCTTGTGTTTGGCTGGAGCACTGGGAAGGATTTCAATTCAAGATTTTGCTCTGATTTGCACCAGTGCCCACGTCCTAGCGGAGCAGCGCTGCCACGAGCAAACAGAGCCCACAGCAGGGAGAAGATCATTGAGAAAGGAAAGGGCTCTGCTGTAGGCAGCTCTAGGTTAATAAGTGAACTATTCATCTGATAGGGACACGGGAGAAGTTTGCAGGTATTCGGCCCCGCTACAATTCAGCAATACCACTTCTCTTTATCTCTCACCCAAGTAACACAAACATTTATGGAATTACGTTTTAAGGCTTTTAAAGGTGTATTTAGAACGTGTTTTCTTTGAAGCGTTATCTTTGCAAGCTCTCATGCGCTGATAAAGGCCGTGTTTGGCTGCCTCTCGAGGAGCATTCGCAAGCTGTTGGCTCAGGGAGGTTTCTCCTCAGGGGCTGCAGGACAGCAGTGGTGGCAGTGCTGTGGGTGACAGCCTCAGGGACAGAGCAGAGAACAGATGGGAAATAAAGCCCTCGTCTCAGCATGGAAGTTGCCATCTCCTCCCTGGGAGAAGGGAAGGAGCGCGGCGAAGCGAATGACCTCACTGCAGGATGGTTCCACTTAGCATCCCCAGCCCTCCTCCCAGCCCTGCCCAGCGATGAAGACGTCGTCCCACAGCTCATCACTCACGGCAGCGCATACCCGCGCCTCGTCCCGCAGTCGGGGATTTGACCCGGAGCTCCTCGAAATCAATGGAAAGGCTCCAGTGGATTTCTACGGAGCTTGGAGCTGAGCGAATGTTGGCAAACTCCACCAAAGCTAATGGGAACTTTGCTGGCAGTGCAGGCTGACGGGTCAGGCGGAGGGAGAAAATTAATTCGTCAAGAGGAAGATTCATCTTCCAAGTTTCCAAGGAGTTTTCAAGGAGTTTCTTAAAGGAGCACTCACCGCCACCCTTTCCTGCGAGGAGAGCAGCTCCAGATTGGCAGTGATGCTATTGCAAATATCTCGGGGGGGTGTGAAGTCTCCCCCCACTCCCTTTGCCTTGTTTCTGTCCTTCTTCAGCTCAGCTCCTCACCTCCACCCTTGCCTGAAGCCAAAATCTCCGTGCTGGAGCCTAGCCCCTCTCGGCCTCCCCTGTGCTGTTGCTTTCATTCATTTTCTTCTCCCAAAATCGCCAGGCACAACTTGTCTGAACGTATGCCGGACCTGATAAGCCTTTGGCAGCCTCAAGAATAGATTGCTTTCATAAAAATGAAAACCATTTCGTGAGGAGTGGGGGTGGGAGTGGGAAGGGGGAAGCAAAAGCAAATGCGAAAATAATGTGCAGGCGAGGGCCCATGCAATCACCTGGCAGGAAGAGGCATTCACAAATCAAAGCATAAATCACAGCACTGCGAGCAGCCAGGCCAGGCAGGCGGTGAAGCCCTGCACCTCCAGGCTCTATTTGCACACTCAGTTCTGCACGGAGCACGGAGCGAGCACATCTTTCACCAGTGTGCAGAAGGGAACTTGTTGAAAGACTCACAAAGGAGAAAGGATTCCCAGGACTAAGATTCAGGAGTGTGTGGATGCAGCAGTTTTGCAGTTATTCGGGCAGGGCAGGGAAATTTGGGGGATTCAGAAAGTCAGAGTTTTGCCCCAGCCATTGGTGCAGCTAAGCAGAAATATTGGCCCAAAGAAATCCCGTTCCCAATACTTCACAGAGGTCCCTGAAAATAGAGGAGATGCTTGTGAGGAAGGGACATAAATCACTGCTTTGTACAGCTCGAGCCATTGCACAACGGCACACGCTGCTGTTCTACCACGCCAAGCTGTGCAGATTAGCAATGGGGCCTGAGGGCAAATCTGACATGTCCAAAGATGTTGGCCCTAGTAGGAGAACGCAATGCTGCTAGCGCCAGCTTAGCAATTTGTATGTGTAAGCACAGTGCTTGCTTAGCTGAGTCCTTTTCTTCACCTTCTGGCTTCTGCGGCTACAGGAAATCTCCAGTTTCTCTCTTTGCACTTTTTGGTGACAGGCACAGGGCTGGCACCCCCCTGGCCCCTGGTTTCTCCTTTTGGAGAAGAGAAGATGGAAACAATGAGAAAAAAAAGCATGAGGTGCTTCCAGGCTCCGTCTGTTGTGTGTCCACCTGGAAGAGGAGAGCAGTGGAACATCTCTCTTTGCAAGGGTCTGTGCCACAGCTGAACTTCAAAATAAGCTTTCTTGTCTTTAAGAATGATAGTACCGATGGATTAATTACATGGGAATAAATGGCATAGCTGTGTTTTATGGGTAAAGTGTTGAAATCTACCAAACACTAAAGAGCTGTCATTCCTCCCCAGCTCCAGAGAGCAGGAGACATTCTAATGACAAGTTTTGTTAACGAAGCAGTCGTGAAAAATATTTACTACCAGAGTTCCTTCAATTGACATTTGCATCTTCTGTAATTTGCCAAACTCTTTGTGCAGCTGGAGCTGTTTTCATGGGACTATAATTTACAAGAAGGATTTTTCCTCACTTCTCAGTGTCTGCTTAAAAAAAAAACAAAAAACAAAAAAAAAAACAACCAAAAGCATCTTTGGTTCTTAGATTCACACTTAATTTTTTATTTTGTTTTGGCCAGAGGAGGAGGGAGCGACAAAGGGAAATGGATATCATAGGAGACAGAGCAGAGATGGAGGAGTATGAGATAGGAGGACTGCTCAGTGCAGTGAGTCATGGCCGCTCGCAGGAGAGCCAAGAAGTGTCAGAGCACAGCGGGGTCCTCCCCGGTTCAGCCAAGCAGGAGCCAGCTGAGAATGGACGCAGTTCCCCTTTCCCCAGGGGAGAAAATAAAGATGGATTTGGGTCAGGATCAGCATTTGGATCCAAGAGGAAATGGTTAAAACCATCAGATGTCATTGGTCTCCTCCTTGGTGATGAGAGTCAGGCACAGGGACCACGATGCCAATGTGCCCATTCCATCCCATCGTTGTTGTTTTTTTTTAGAGCACCAAATATTCATGTGTTGGGCTATTGGGAAAATCTGAGGAACAGTGACAGCAACAGGTGAATGGAGGTGGGATCGTGAAAACTTACAACGTGTTTCCTGACTCGACACATTGTGCCAAAACTGGGCACAGACAGATGCATTTCCATCATCGTTTTGTTCTTCATTGAGAACAGCTGCCACCCACTTTCCCACCGTCTTTGTACTCCCCTGCACGTTTGCAGCATCTTGGAAGGCAAATGCTGCTCTCCCCGTGTGTTTGCAACCCAGATGTTGCAGGTTCAAGGAGGTGAAAGAAAACTGAGCCAACATGGGAAGGACTCATCTGCTTCTCCTTCCAACTCAGAGAAAAGCCACAGCTAAAGGGCAAAGCAGCACCGGTACGAGGAGGTTGGAGGCACGGGTGCAGCTCTCCAGCCCAGGAAGAAGAAGGAAAGGAGGATTTTTAGGAGGAAACTTGCCCTTCTGTTTCAGTTTGGACAATATATATAGCCATATACCCCAGTGAGGGGTAAAGGATAAAAATGGACTGGCAGCTGCTGGATGCAGCCCCTCTGCAGGAAGGATCTTGCACCCCACAGCTGTGCCAGCCCACCTGGCTCTGGTTTGTAGGGCCACAAGTGGGCTCCATCATCTTGAATTCTCAATTTCTCATTTTTCAAATTGGCATCTCCTCTATCTGCATGTTGGGATGCTGATAGTGCCCATTGCACTGCAAAGAGCCAGGAGACCTGCACCCCTCATTTGTCAGCTGTCTCTGCTCACTCCAAGTCTCTGTGGCCACACCTCAGGCACTTGGGTTGTTGGATCCACACCAGGAAAGAGAGCACCAATATCCCCACATGGGACACACCCTGCAGAAATGGCCTTTCCCAGGCCTGGCAAGCTCCCTGCTGGTGTGAGGTTTTTGGGTCTGTGTAGTGATGCCCTTTGCTGTGAGTCTGAATGTTTTACTGTTCCAAAAGGGGAATGTTCATCCTCCTCCCCGTTAGTCATTGTGCTCTGGATTGCTTACCATGACAGGAACTTCACAAGCTTTTGAAAACAGTGAGAGGGCTCGGAGAAGCAAAGTTACAGTCTCCAGGAGCAGAAGACAAGAGGAAAACTGGCATAAAACCAGAATTTACTCTGTGTCATCACCGTAATTGGAGCAGCCGCCCTCCTCCCATCCAGCCTGGTTTTGTATCTCGAAGTAACGGAAATAAGAGGTGGGCGATGAGAGCCGGGGAGCCTCCTGCTGCTGCAGATGTGCAGGACCGGGTGACATTCGTGCCTCGAGAGCTCAAACCCCGCACGCAGCTCCGCGGGGCTCCGCGCGCAGCTCTCGGCCGCAGCGGGCGCTTTGCAAAGCCGGCAGCAGCCCCTGGCGGAGGCTGCGTGCTACGCGTGCCCCGGAGGCTGCACTGGAGGGAGGGGGACGTTGCAATCGTCTCAAGCAGAAAACCAGCTCGCTTTGCTGTGTTGCTGTCTTTTTGTCGCAAGGGAAATCTGCCAAACCCAGGCGCCGGGGGTTAGGCTCGTCCTCATTCGAAGTCCCGAGCAAAGGGGATGTTTGTCTTTTGGTCATTGATGGAACAAGTCAGAGTCCTGAGTAGTAAATGGGAAGATTTTTATTGCAGGTGAATATATCCTGCACGTACCTCTCTTTGTATGGTGTGGACAGCATTCACCACACTGGATGCACCAGGAAAGCTCTGCAGGTGAAGCAGGCATTTCCATCAGGGCTTCTCATCCCCCTGGTTTCCAGTTCCAGTCATCTATCTCAGTCCTGATCTGCTGTCTCCAGGTTGCATGAGTGCTTTCATGTTACTTCTCTTAGAAGTCTTCTGGGTTTTTCCTAGAAAAAGTGCATGACTTTTTTTTCTTAACTTGTCACTTCTAAAGAAATTTAATTCCTGTCCAGATTTTGCACTTTCCAGCTGGGAAGCGCAGCAATCTTTGGTGTAATCATGATTTCTCCAAACAGCCTGCGTGATCCCCAATAGACATCTGCAAGACAAGGAGGGTACTATTTCAAAATGCATCACCTTCTTCTTCCCAGAAGTGCCTCCTCACCCATCAGCACAGCTCATCCACCCATGGCACCAGACCCTCTTTCTCCCCTTCCCAAAGCTGGAGATGGTGCCGACAGTGCAGCTGCTGAGCCACTGGAGCAGGCACACGGCGGTGCCCCCAAAGCCAGTGCCACTTGTCCCACTGCCACTGCACGCTGCTGTTTGTCTGTCTATCCCAGCATGGATCCTTTGTCCGCGTGCTTGTCATTAATTCCATCACCTCAAACATCATCCTGAGGTATTGGGCTGCATCGAGAAATCAATCTCTAATTGGTAATCCTTTGTAGAGCAAACAGCCCAAAAGGAAAGAGAGGAGAAGAAAGGAGGCAAACAATTCCTTTTCCCACTGGCTTGTGCAAAGCACCCCCACAGCTCCGCACCATGTCCCTCCTGCAGAGGAACGAGTCAGGAATTCCATGCACAAAGTGCCACCACCGAACCGTCCCTACAGGTCGGCCGAGGACCGCGGCTTGCTGAGCAGCTGCTTGTTTACCTGCCGCCCATTTCCATGGCGTGGGAGTGCAGCCACATTCCTGCGAGCCCCAACTGCTCCCCGCCTCTCCGACCCATCCGCGTGCCACCAGGGAAGCACAGAGCTGATGTTTGACAAGAAACGCTGCCAAGGATGCTCAGCGCCACGCTGAGCTTGCTGAACCAGACAGCTCAGCAACAGGGTGTAAACCACGGTGGGGATGGGGCTGCGGGTGGATGGATGTGATCTGATGCCATCACAGGGTCTGACCTGCTTTTGGGGCTGAGCTCTGGGGGTGCACAGCGGGGCTGTCCCAGTAGGAAACTCAGCCAAGAGGCTCAGCTCGGTGCATCCAGTCCCCCTCCCTACCCAAATGCAAATGCATCTCTTGTGTTCTGCACATTTGTGGCTTCAGCAGAGAGGGAGAAGGCTGCTCCTGCCCAGCTGTGGTGGGAAGCACATGGCAACCAGCATTTTTCCGGGGGATGCTGTACTTCAAAGGCTCAGCGACGTGTCTCCGTTGCCTGGGGCTGCACCAGCCCACGGCTGGGTGGAAGCTGCTGTGTCAGCAGCCGGAGTGGGGAGACGAGCCATGCTGAGCAAGGGATGCCAGCTGGGGTCAGCCCCACAGCCCCCACCCAACCTTTGCTCCCCAGATCATCCCCTACTGCACAGTGCCCCAGGAACCCACCCAGGACTGCAGCATTTCTCTCACCCCCCACCTGCAAGCACCCATATGTGTCATTTGGAGAACACTGCCTCCCCTTTGCCAAGTGCTTTGGGTTTGCTGCATGGCCCACTTGCATGCCCTGTGCTGTGCATTGCGCACCATCCCAAGCCAAAATGCAGTCCCTTCTCTGAGCTGCACCACCAAGAAGTGCTTCTCTGTAGAGGCAGCATTCCCTTGAATGAACCTAACAAATGCATCAGAGTTTAACAGGATGCTGATGTCACTTCAATTTTTTTTCTTTTTTTCTTTTTTCTTGTTTTTTGTTTTTTGTTCTCCCCCTCTGAAGGAGCCACACGTTATGTAAAAAGAGAAAATTCCCACCTTAATGGTGGCTGAATTATTTAAATGGGTCTGTTTGCTAATGTGATTGACTTCAACGAACAGCACAGGTTGAGCTGTAATTATGGGAAAACAATCAAATCTCTATCTGGGTTCAAACCATACTGGTCCTGCCACTTTTTTCTATTACAGCAGAACCTGTTCAGCAACTTCAGCCGAGCTGTGCCTCCTTTCTGCTGCTGGGGCAAAGAAACGCAAACCAGTAGAGCAGGTCAGACTGCAAAGAAAAATTATGGCTTATTGTCTGTGCAAGTTCACCCACACTGCTCACTTCTGTCTCCTGTGTCCCAGATGACTGCGCTCAGATCGCAGCTTAACTGAGCCTGAGGAGCCCAAGGAGAAACACAGACCCCCATGTGAGTATTGTACCCACGCTGATTTTTATCTGTCCCTTAGGACCTGGCACGGGGAGCTGGGAGGGAGCTGGGGAATGGCCCCAAAACCGCACATCAGTGCTTTGGGGAGTGCTGTCACTCAATACCGGCAGCCCATGGGCAGTGTCTCAGGTTTGCTTGCTCTGCTGTCACCTTTCTGAGCTCATGGAGGCTATTGGGGTTTTTCCAGCAGCCGGGGAGCTGCAGGCGTGTTGCAAAGCACCTCTGCTTCTTTGGGGAGAAGGGAGCCAGGCTGCTGGAGACCTTTCCTCTAACAGAACCTCTGCTCTGGCGTTGTCCATTGGAACAGGAAAGGCAATGAGGTGTCACTGGGATTGAAAATGCAAAGAAATGGCATTCAGCTGTCGCTCAGGCTGAGCACGACAGCTGCACAAGGATCAGAGGAGGCTGTGGGCGTTGGGGTGTGTATGTCGGGAGTCCGGTCACGTTTACATCTAAAGAGCAGGGACTGGAGGCAGGGAGCATCAAAGCTCTCAGTGAGCAAATACCCAGGGCTGAGGCAGAGCCCTGTCCTCAGTCGCACCGGGATGTGCTGTGGGAGCACGAGGCAATCAACAGTGCCCATCCCAGGCAGGTGGCACTGCTGCCCTTGTGTGGGCACCTGGCTCTTGCAGCTTCACCCCCAGTTCTGTACAGCATCTCATGCACTCAGAAGTAGATAGCTCCCAATATCAGATTCCCTTCCTATCCCGATTTTCTTACCCTAAATCAATGGTATTTCTATTGCTGGAAATACAGAGCAGCCCCCAGGCTTTTGTGCCATCTCTGCTCTCCCCTACTTTACATCCAGGCTGAAGGAAGGGATGGGGATACCGGGGGTGGAGGAGGAGCAAGGTGCTGTGTCCATTTCCTGCTCCTCATCCCCTCTGCTGCATTGGTCCTGTGATGGGGAATGCCCTGGGGGTAATGCTTTCTTAAGGCACTGAAAGCACACATCCTTCTGAGTGCTTTGGTGGGGGACACCAGTTCATGGTATTGCTTCAAAACTCAGCCTGGGCAAAGTGTCCCCATCATCAATGCATCAACAAGTGTTTGGGAAAAGCAGAGATGCCTTAACCCATAAAAATGCCTGGCTGAGGCTGTCCTGCTTCTAGATGGCACTGTGTGGGGCTGAGTGGTGAGTAGGGACCTGGCCATAATGCCAGAGCTGTGCTGCGAGTCAGAGATTTGCGCCATCGTTGCCTTGGAAGAACCATGTGGGATATGAAGGGGAATCCAAAGCACAGATTCTTCCAAGGCCGTGATTGTAGTTCATGTAGAGCAGACCCCTACAAATGGCCTCTTGCAGCCCTCCTTGTCCCAAGTCAGGCAGCCAATTCCCCATCAGAACATCCCCATCAGTAGGAGTTTCTGAGACATTCCCACTTAAGAATCTCCTTTTGGGCATCTCCAACTGCAGGGGGTCCCAGAGCATCCCCATATGGCATCCGCCTTGGGGGAACCCCATCAGCAGGGGCTCCTTGGGCAACCTATTGGGGCATCCAGGGGATCCCCTATTGGGGATCTCAGGGATCCCAGAGCCAGACCCAGAACAGGAGGCCCCACAAGCTGCTGGGGGCAGAAGCCCCTCAGCTCCACCAACACCTTTTTGCAGGTGTTTTCCTTTTATAAATAGCATTGAGGAGAAAAGTGGATTCAGTTAAGAACTTCATTACCCGCATCATATCCAGCAGAGATAAATTCTCGCTTTTCATTCGCATTGAACTGACTCGGGATGCCCGTGCACACTGTGCCACAGCAGGTGCAAAGGTGCCAGTTTATGTGAGTGTGGTTAGGATGGATTTTCGTGCCCGAGGTGCTCCGGGTGCCGTGCACAACATCCATTCATCGCTCTCCAGCCCTCCCCAGGGCTGCTCCCACCCACTGTGCCCAGGTGGGGGCTTTGGGCAGGGAGAGGCTGTGAAAGCATTGGACGTTCAGGTGCTTTGGGTGCACCTCTGCTCCCGACAGAGCCCTGAGCTATTCCCTGAGCCTCACCACTTCTCAATTAAAACACCTGAAAAACGCAATAATGCTTTATTACCCGCTTCCCAGAGCATTTTGAGGTGTTAATTAAGCGATGTTTAGAGAAGCGGTGGTTTTCCAAGATGCACAGGCAGATAAGGGACTCTTAAACCATTTTTTGAATCTTTGTTCAGGCTCCCGGAGCTGCCCATGCCTCTGCCCAAATCCCACCATGCTCCAGGCAGCACCATGGCACAGCTGCAGGGTCTGAGTGTGTGTCCAGGTGGGGGATTTGGGGAAATAATAATACAATAGGGGAAAATCCACAGCACTTTGGTGATTGCCACAGGTGTTAGAGAAAGAAGAAGCATCCCCCAATGGGCCAAGGGCCCTTCAGATTTTCCATGACTGATGAGGCAGTTTTTGTGAGTATAAATTAATGTATTTCTAAAATTAGACTGGAACATAGAGCGGTGACCAAGAAAAAATAGTCTGGCTAATGAAGGCAGTGCTGCCCAGCAGTCACACAGCAAAAAGTATGTTGCATAAACCCAGGCTGAAGCTGAACTTCTCCAATACTGCTGATGAGGAAATACCTGATTGTAAATCCATTAAGCTGAGCTGATCTGATAGTGTCAGAACTTCAGAGTCTTGAATTTATTTATTTTTGAATGACGTAAGCTCATTTAGCCAAAGAGCTGCTTCATTCTTCTGAAACAGGCAGTGCTGCTCAAGCCCGTCACTTCCCAAGCCCCATAGCAGGGGATGAGAAATCATCCCCCCAGCCATGGGTATGGAGAGCAAGCATCAGCCTTGCCTTTCTTTCCAAAGCAGCCAGATATGGGGCCTGGCCCCAGCACTGGGCTCTGCAAACAGAGGGCACCCACGGCTCTGAGATACGCATGGCCCCATGCCACCGGCACACCGAGGGGCTGCTCCTGGCCCCGCAGCATCCAGCACCGTGTGGTGTAAATTATGGTGACAGTTCTGAGAAGGACTCAGGGCTGTAAGTGAAAACCCTGTCACGGGGATTCTATGGTTTAAGCTTCAGTGATAAATCTTTCTCAATAAATGCTCCCGAGTGGGTCTGAGGAGTGAGGGGTTGTGGATTCCCACCTGAGCTGGTCCATGTAGAGTAAGAAGGGGGAAAAATGAACTCTTCAAGAGCTTGGGGGGTCTGCGGGGCTGATCTGCATGGCAAGAGGCCAAATCCTGGGTACAGAGGAGAGGGGAACAATGTTCATACAGTGTCTCATAGTAACTGTGGTTGCACACAGATCAGAGACCAAAACTCCTCTCTAGGTTTGCTGCAATGGCAGTCCCATTTGCAGGCCCCTTTTGCAGACAGGGATGGATGCTAGCATCTCAAAAAAAACAGCAAAAATCTCTGTAGCTTTTTTCATCCAAAGCCTCAAGATCAAATCCCCAGGCAGGCACATCCACTGCTGACTCAGGAGCACTGAGAAAAAAAGCCAGGACAGAGTCCCAGACCTGCTGCAGCTGCGTGAGGGGAGCAGGGCTGCTGCCTACACCCCAGCCAAAATTACAGCCCGGATCCTGACCCACCAGGCTCTGCCCACAGCACTGACTCACAGCAGCTGCCTGCTGCCTGCACTGTTGCTGGGGCTCCAAGCTGGCTTCCCCCCACATCCCAGTCCAGATATCTCCTTCCTGGCACATCTCAGCCTCAGCCTTGAGTGCCGTAGATGGGGATGGTGACGGTGAGACAGGGCAGTGTGAGTAGGGGCTGATCCAGCACAGGAAGGCCAGAATGGAGCCCACATCATGACACATGCTCAGTTTCCAGGTGCAAAGCCATCCCATCCCTCAGCACTTCAAAGCCTTCCCACCAGCACCCTACCAGGCAGTGGTGAATCTCCCCATCTCCCCCTCACCCCAAATTCAGGACTCAGCAACCCCAAGAGGCTGCCAACTGCACAGATGGTGTCCTTGTTAACATCTTTTCATCGGGTTTTTGTCGGAGATGAGCCGGGTATTATTTCACCTGGCTCATTGTTAAGCGGTGGTTTTTGAGGTTGAGCAGAAGAGATCAGCTCCCAATCCCATTTCACGGTGGCTGATCCCGAGCAGCCTGTTGGCTGTGCGAGCTGCAACAAGCTGTGCATGCTCAGGAGACATCACCCGCTGCTGGCACAGGCTGCTTTCTGCCCACGGAAGGGGCAGCAATGGTTTTTTCTTACATTTTTATGCTCAAAAGGCAAGAGGAGCTGCTCAGATGTTCATGTTCAAAGAGCGTGGTTTTGCAGCTGAGTTTCTGATCTGTATTTTGGTCTCTGTCATGCTGAGCTGAGCGCGGTGAGAGCACACAAGCTCAGCCTGCTGCTTGTGCTCACTGGCGCGTGCCTAATTTCTTTTTAAAATCAGACCCTTTAGGGGAAAGTTTCTCCTTCCAGCTCTGCATGCCCACATCTTGCATATGC
Organism: Tragopan temminckii; assembly: GCA_028571105.1. Lineage (NCBI taxonomy): Eukaryota > Metazoa > Chordata > Aves > Galliformes > Phasianidae > Tragopan > Tragopan temminckii. Next base: position 9,253 of record JAOWBP010008119.1, on the reverse strand, counting down.
AGGCGATCAGGCACACCTCTGCTCTGCATGCAGATAAAGGCACACAGGTGCCGGCAGGGATGGGGAGCGTGCAGCAGCTGCAGAACTCTTCCCATGCCGCCGTGGGGTTTCTGAGTTCTCCCTGTTGTGTGGAGTTTGCTGGCCCAGGGCACACAAATCACACACCCAAAGCAAGTGGGTGACCCTCTGCAATGCCCCAAAGTGGCACTTGTATACATGCTGTTCAACAGCACTGGCTGGCCCAGGAGGGACCACAGCTATCTGGGGGACCCACTGTCATGTCCCGATACTGCCCAAGGTTTTGGCTCAGCATTCCCATTTTGGAAGGAGAGAGTTTAGACCAATGTCAACATTCCTGCTGGCAACATCAGAGCTCATGATCATTGGGGCTAGGGCAGATTTTACAACCACCCACTTGACTTTCAGATTGGTGGCTACCTGGTGCCTTTGGGGTTGGACTGAATGATCTCCAGAGGTCCCTTCCAACCCCTACAATTCTGTCACTCACAGCTTACTGAACTGGGGGTACCATGGCTTACTAACACTGATCCTAACCCCACAGCATCAATGGGGAAACCAAGGGAGGGGCAGGGGAGGCAGAGACCTGAGCGCTCCCCATTGTTCTGAGGAGCCACAGATCTCACTCAGCCTTCACCTCTCCAAGCATCTGGACAACAGGGCTAATGGTTCTGGTTTTGGTGTCTCCCCAGGTGCGAGGAGGCAGCAGGGCAGCCAGGGCGATGGCAGCTGGGCGGCCGAGCAGTGCGTATCAGGCAAGCATTTATAGAGCCATCAGGCTCCAGCCCTACAGATACAAAGACTTTTCTCATCACCTGTTCCCAGCAGCACGGGACATGAGCCCTGCCCCTCACATAGAGCCCCCACAGTCCCCAGAAGTAGAGGAAAAGCCTGATTTTCAGCTGTTGTGGTGTTCCCACCATCCAAGCCATCACTATTCTGATTTGTTTGTGCTCCCAGCTCTGGGCTGATTCAGGGTGCACTGCTCTGAAAACCCCAGTGAACACACTGCTCTTGTTGCATGTGTGGGTGAGCAAATTATTTTACTTCCTATATTTGGGAAGGTATTTCTTTGTCCTTTTTCTAAGACTTAGCAAAACACCATATCATAAAATCGTAGAACCATTAAGGTTGGAAAAGACCACTAAGATCGTCTAGTCCAACCAAATATCCACAAGATAAATTTTTTATTGGACATTTTTTTCTAGGCTAAAATCTGCATAATTTGAAACAAAAGGACATCCTTGCATGTAACCCAGGAGCACAGCGCAGCCCTGAACATGACCACAGAGAGCTTTGCAGAATTCTTGAACAAGCTCAAGGAAATCCATGAAAAAGAAGTCCAAGGTAAGGAGAAGCGAGAAGTCTTCTTAACAGCTGGCCAAAATCCATTCCCTTTTGGTGCTGCCTTGATCTGTTTGGTTTCAAATAACCCTCTGATGGTGTGTTTCCTCCATCTTACTGGGATGTAGCTTGGAAACTGAGGAAAAGAGGGAATGGGAAAGACACAGTGGTCTATAAGGAAGAAGCAACAAGAATTCAATGCCGTGTTACGGAAAACCTTAGATAGTTTATTCCTCTTGGGAATTTCCCAGTCATACATCATTAAAGTAAGAACCGTTCAGTTAAGGAAGCAAATGCCAAATCCAATTGCTTTCCTATTAAAACAATTCCCAATGTCAGCATTATGAACAAAGCAACAGCGCTTTTGGAAGATTCTGGCTTATGAATTCATTGTTGTCTTCGTGATTTCAGGCCACGGGAGAGTTAGAGGAAACTGTTGAGCAATCTAAACCACATGTTTACATCTATTTTGCATAAAATGGATTTGACAAAACATAACATCTGCAGATCCATCAATGAAAGTGTTCTTGTTGAGCTGTAAATATTCTCCGAGACGCTTTGCAGCCCCCAGAGCTATAAAATACTGCCCATCTGGGAAACGCCTGCTGTAGCTAAAAGAACCAGAAACAAAACTGTAACAGACTTTTGGGGGAAGAGGGGAAATGCAAATTCATTAAACAGTGGAAATGCAAAACGTGCTCCCATTCTGTACAGCTTTGCCAGTTATGTCAAGCTGCGGTGTCATTTTGTGCGGGCGGTGTGTTGGTCTTTCTCGGGTATGTGGTTTGCAAAGCAGAGAAGTTCCTATCAGGCAGAAGCCAGGTGATTGCTTTTTGTTTCTGAGGTGCTGTGGGATTTGCAATTACCACCAAGCTCTCCATTTCTTTTCCTTGTTCCAGGTCTGCAAACAAAGCTAACGGAGCTGACGACGGAGAAGTGCCGGTGAGCAGTGCTTGCGGTGTCAATGTCCCAGCAGGTGGAGGGGGTGGGTTTTAAGACCTCCAGGCACTTCTGTGCATCACAGAGGTGCCTACAGGCCCTAAGCGGGTGTTTACCTGTTTTAGAGAGCATCCTTCACCTATTTGGCAGTGCCAAATTTAAGCGTTTTAATCCCAGCAGTGTAAGCAGCACAGTGGGCTCAGAGCAGAAACCCTTGCCACAGTCTAGGCACTGAGGATGGGAGAAGCCCAGTAACTCTCTTTTTCTGACTTTTCTTGCATTAGCGATGCCCAGAGAATTGAAGAGTTGTTTGCTAAAAACCACCAACTAAGGGAACAACAGAAGGTCCTCAAAGAAAATGTAAAAGTGCTGGAAAACAGGTAGGATTTCATGGTCAGCTATTTGGTGTCACTCACATCTCCGGGTAATGATGAGGAGTGCACTATACTGCGCACACACAGTGCCCATTTCCCCATATGGATGCATGGTAATAAGCTCCCAACCATGGGTTTTCATCCAGGCTGCGAGCAGGTCTCTGTGACAGATGCATGGTCACCCAGGAGCTGGCAAAAAAGAAGCAGAATGAATATGAAAATTCCCATTTCCAGAGCCTCCAGCACATCTTCATTCTCAGTAGGTACCGAGGTCTGCTGTAAGCTCAGCTTTGGCTTGCTGGGGCTGTTCTGATACCTGCACAGAGCCACTCAGTGGCTGAACATGCAGGAGGAGTTTGGTGATGGGGAGGAGGGAGGGAGGGAGTGATGGAAGCATGGAGATGCTGAAGAATCACGTCTGACAACTGCACATGAAGCACTGGAAATGGGGTTTCAGCCCTCTGTATCTCCTGAAAAAGGAGAGATAAGAGGTCAAGCACCATCCTGCTCCATGCAGCACCCAAAGCTGTGGCCCTCCTGGTGTCTCTCTGTAGCCAACGAGATGAGCCGCCTGAAGGAGGAGAACAAAACTCTCAAGGAAGAACTGAAGAGGCTTCAGAGCCAAGAGTAAGTGCTCTCTGAATGTCATTCATGGCACAGGGTGCCGGTGTGGCTTCCCTACCACTGAGCAGGGCTACGTCTGGAACTTTGTGTCCACAGGGATAGTTTAGCATCTGATTCCCATGGGTTCCTGTAGACATTAAGACAGCAAAATACCTGTAAATGTCCAAGTCCTCACTGAGCTTTGCTCATTCCCCACTTCACGTGCACCCAATAGCTGAGTCTTTGGGAACATGGGAATCCAGTGATAACAAGGGAAAGATCTGCTCCAGCAGGTTAATGCTGAAAGCCAAGGAACCTGCCAGGCAGGCTGATACATACAAATCAGCTCATTCCTCAAGGGCTTAAAGTCCAGAGGAATTAGCACCGAGGGATTAGTTTAGAAATGTGTTTTCTTTGGAGCTCAGAAGCACCACCCGCTTAAAGAGAAACTCACTTCTATCCTCTGATGCTCTCCAAGGTCTGAGCAGTTTGGGAGCTGCTGATCCTGTTGGGTTTGCTCTTTCCTGGGCTGCTGCATTGGGAAGTTCCAACCAAACACCCATGTCTTGGCATCAAGGTCTGGTCAGGACTTGATTGGTGACAAAAGTGTGGGGCTCAGACTCAAAGCAGCTCCCTCCACACGCCATCTCAAAATGGTGACAGTGGGAGCTCTGAATCCAGCCCTACAACAGACAGGGATGTACAGATCACAGAGCTTTTGCAACTGCTGCAGTGGGGTTTTGTCTTACCCAACTTCGTGGCTCCCCATGACATTACCCATGGGCAGGTGGGGAAATCAGACCTTGAGCTGTCATGCTGGCTCTGTCTCATGCTGCAGACTGCAGTCAAGCCGCTGATATCCTGAAAGGGAGGGACGTGATGCTGAAAATCCGGTCTATCCACATGATATATAAATATGTATATTTATACATCAGGTTCTGCAACTCAAAGCTGCTGGTACAGTGGCTCTCAAACTGGTGATTCCCTTCTCCTGCCCCTTCCCATCTCTCTGTGTCTTTTTGCTCTCTGCAGGGACAGAATCAAGTACCCAGGAGCCATCTCCAGGGAGCACAGCTCCACACCCAGCTCCCCACTGCCATTACTGTCCCCCACTAGCAGGAACACCAGCACCGAGAGAGTGGCTCTTGGAGCAGCAGAGGACTCCCAGCACGGTGTGCTGGGGCTCGAGCTGGGGGAAGGTGGGTGCTGTGGTCCAACCACCCCTCCAGGGTCCTGGAGATGAAATAGAGTGGCTGAGCCATGGGGCAGAACTACTCAAGGAATGGGCCTGGAGAGCATAGAGCAAGCTGCTGGCAGCTCAGATGGATGCTCTCACAAAATAAGGACAAATATGCTGTTCTGCTTTGTGCAAACAGTAGCTGGGGGTGTTTGGGTGCTCTCACTCTAAGATAGGTTCTGTGCAGGCGTGCAGCCACCACCCATTTGGTGCAGAGACCATATGTTTGCCTTGGTGCCAGTTATGCATGCAATGGAGAGTCCATTCATTCAAATACTTGCTAGAACCAGAAGGAAATTTCAGTTCAGTGGGACCACCCCAGAGGCTGGTTGTCTTTTTTTTTGCAGAGAAGACCACAGGCCAGAGAAGCTCTCCTAGCAACAGGGTTTCCCCAAGCACTGTCCTCCAAGAAGCCAGCCTGGCAGAAATGGTGAGTTGACAGAGGGAGCCCAGGGCTGCTCCCCATCTGCATTGGGTGAGGAGGGGTTGAAATGGATGGAGAATGAGCAGGAAATACTTAGAGGGTAAAATAACTACTTCGAATTGAGCAGAATGCCATTTCCAGGGATAATGAGGAAAAGGCCCCAATGATAGGTGCATGCTTTGCAGGAATTGCCATTATCTGTTAGCAAATCCTTTAGATTTTGTCATAGGCTTCTGTTCCCTGTTGTAGGAGAATACATCTTCAGTTTGCCCTTCATGACAACACACCTAGCACCCCTGAGTCCCCTCCCCAACACAGTGGTCCCTCTCTCACTGAGAACATCTTTCTCATGGGGAGATCATATCAACTCATGTATTGGTGCAGCTTATTCTAAGTGATAATCAGGAACAAGAGGCTGCAGCACTGTGAATGATGGCAAAGCCTGGAGAGCGTGTGAATGGTGGAGGTTTTGGATATACAGAATACAAATGCAGCACAGCAGATCTGCCCAAGAGCATTGCAGATATCTCTCCATCCGCAGCAGAATGAACAGTGGTGTTTGCAGAGGGACTGGCATTCACTGGTTGCCATTTTGTGCACAGATACAAGCCAGCCGTGCCTTTGAAGCACAGAGCATGTGTCAGCTGAGGAATGCTGAGTGATATGATGATTCTGGGCACTGGGAAATGAGTTTGCAGGACCTGGAGCCCTGCTCTTGCCATGGGAACCCAAGCCCACATACACACCCACACAGCCGCTTCTGTTTTGGCACAGCCTTCGCTTAGCTGAACTCTGCAGAAAACCTGAAGGAGTGGGTGAAGTGAGGTTTTGGTGAGGCTGCAGGCAGGCTGCAAGGATAATTAATGGGGATCACAGGAAGGATTGGTGACATCTCTGTTAAGCAGGGAGAAGTCAAGTCAGAACACGTGGTGAGCCCTCCGCAGCAGACAGGATTGCAACGTCCTGGTTTCATTGCTGGGTCTCTGCTGGAAATGCACCCCTAAAGAAATACCAGCAGCATGGAATGAAGCCCAGAGCCCTGAGCAATGGTTGGGGAATTTGCAGGGTCTTATCTTGGTTAAGCCACTGACTTGAGACAAGGCATGTGGGCTCCTTGGTCACAGATCGGTGCAGCCAGAAATTAAACAATATCGACGAAAACACAAAGGGAAGCTTTTCTGGGAAAGCCAAAACAATTAAGATTCGGCCACTGATTGGAATTATACCAGATCACTTCTTACCACCTCTGAGCTGTTGTAAAAGACGATGGGGAGTCATTGGTATGGAACAGCCAGGAGCAATTTCTGTTAACACGGGTGAGGCGTTGGGTCTGCACCCAGCACAGCTCCCAGAGCCACACGCTGCTCTCAGAGCCCCAGCACATATCCCAGTGCCTGACCCGAGTTTTCCCTGCAGGCATCCCAGAGAATTGCCAACCAGCTGCACGGCACCATCGCCCTGGTGAGGCACAGCCTGGAGAAAAGTCCCTCGAGGGCTGCAGTGTCCCCACCAGCCAGGAAGACTCCACTGCCACCGGAGCAGGAACGCAGCCCCAGCCTGGAGCCGTGAGTCCTCTGCTTGTGCCCCTTGCAGGAGCAGGACCCCATTAGGCAGCTCCTAAATTGTGATCTCTATTTGTCCACCTTCTTGTCCACACTTCTCACAATGCCCACAGCCTCGGGAAACAGGGGAGGGTCTCCCAGTTGAGAAAAATGACTGGAATCCAACTCAACCAGTTCGGTCTCTTGTTACTTCACCTTCAGATAGACCCAGGTGCCTGTCCCCAGCCTGCAGAGTAAGGACCTGGCTGAGCAGGAGGCAGCAGTCCGTGCTGCTCCTTATCTATTCTAATGGGCTTTTATGCAGGGCTCAGCAATTCCCAGGGCTTCTCCTCCCCATTGATTTTGGAAGAACAAGAGGCTGTTTGGCTGCAGACTGCCAGCTGCCCACAGTGGGAGGGATCCGCCGTGCATTCCCGGGAACTGCTCACACACAGGGTGCTTGCCAAGTGATGAGCAACATCAGGGACTCGGTTTGCATGGGCAGGTTCACGCACGGTGCTGTCTCCTTGGCACTGCTGAGAGATCTGCTCAGGAGTGGGGCTGGGGATTGCTCCTCTGTCATCAGGTCCCCCAAGCCACTGGGAGAGTCTGGGGACACCCATGCTGAGAGGCTGGGGGCCTCTGGATGCACAGTCTGGCTTGGCCGGTGGCTTCCAGGACAAGAGGTACTGGCTGTAATTTGCTCCAGGAGTAGTCCACGTTGAATACTAGAAACAATTTCTAGTCTAGTCACAAAAAGAGTGGTGAGGCACAGGCTGCTCAGGAAATGTTCAGGAACCATGGAGATGTGGCACTGATGGATGTGGTCAGAGGGCATGGTGGGGTAGGTTGGGGTTGGACTTGGGGATCTTAGAGCCTTTTCCAACCTTAAGGATTCTGTGATTCTATGATTCTCAGCAGCAGTAAGTGGTTACCACATCCCCACCACCACCTGCAGGAGCTGGAAAATCATGAAGGTTCCCCCCAAAATGTGATTTCTTTCCCATTTCTTTTAGTTACTTAACCACAACCAAGCCAGTCTCCCCCAAGATTGCTCCATCCTACGAAAGTCTAAAGCTGACTGCCCGCAAAGAGCAGCTCTGCCTCCTTAACAAGCACCTCGCCCTGCACCAGCTGGGGCTGGCAAGTGGTTGTGCTCCATCCGATGGGGACAGCAGCTTCCCCAGCCGTTTGCTCAGGGCTGCAGATGGTGGTGGCAGGATAAGGCCACGTGATGACTGGGATGACAGAGCTGCCCTGCTGAAGCTCCCTGCAGCTGTGGTGTACGTGAGGGACCAGCACTTGGAGGGGAAGCTGCACCTCCTCAAGCACCGTGAGCGGCTGCAAGATCTGGAGCAGCAGCAAAGTCATCGGCTCAGGGTGGATGGGGAGCCCAAAGTTGTGCCCAAGGAGCGGCCACTGTCCCCATGCCTGAGCATCGCAGTGGGATGCAAGGAGGAGAGGATGGAGGATGCTGCGGATGGGAAGGTGGAGAGGGTGCTCTGGTTGAGCCGGGATGGCTCTGAGCACCGAGGAAAGGTGGAAGCATTGAGGGACTATGGTATGGATGCCCCACTGGACCTGTCAGACACTGGGCGTGGGAGGGAAATGGGATGGATCAAGCACCAGGAGGCCACCAGTCCACATCCGAGCCCAGGGGACAGCCCCATGCACGGCCCGTGCAGAAGACATGGGATGGAGCAGGACAGCTCACAGCCCCACAGCCGCTGTCATGATGCTGCCCAGACACAGGTCACAGGGCAGCCTAGTGCCATCAAGGAGGAGGAGGAGGAGGAGGAGGAAGAGGAGGCAGCTATGGTGAGTACAGCTCAGGTTGGCATCACACCAACCCCTTCCCTCCTGTTGGAATTCTGGTACTCAGTGCCAGTGTCATTACAATCACAATTAATGTCCCATGCTGAAATGGCCTGGAAACAGGTGGTTTTGTCATGTGTTTGGCAATGGGGTTTTCCACTCAGCTCAGAGGAAAGATGTGCACCAGCACCTGCACCCCATTCCCACTGGTTTGGGTAGAGATGATGCTCACCCCAGCACTTGTCACAGTCATTGAGATGGGACTGGGGATGGCCCTTTTCTCCCACATTCGAAGGCAGTGGTTCTATTTATGGTACTTATGGGATTTCTGCACTCATTGCCCCTTACAGCTCTCTCTCTCCCGGGTGCATCCTATAAACAAGTCACCACCAAGCAACACAGAGACTCCTCCAGAGCCCAAGGTGAGACTGGTAGCCAGCGCACAGAAGGAAGAATCAGGTAAAGAGCCCCAGGCAAGCCTGACATCTGAGAAGGCAAATGCCAAAGGTGTGTTTTGGTGTGTGTGTGAAGGCAACCTGAAGTGGGAAACAACCTTTGCAAACACCTGCAGTGCCTGCTGACCACAACAGGTGCTTCTCATCCTCCCAAATTGCTCCTGAGCACAGGGGGAGGGATGCTGTTACCTGCATTCTTCCTTTTTCCCCACCCCAACCCCTATAAAACCTTTTTCCATCCCTCAACTGAGCTGTGCCCTCTGGCTGGGGTGCTTCCTCTTGCTGATGGCTGTGGGGCAGGGCTGGGTTTACTGGTGGGGGGAAGCAGCAGCAGCCATGGGGAGCACAGTGGGCAACACGTCTGTGTGGAGCTGCTCCTTACCAGCCCTACTGGCTTGGCCAGAATGTTGAGTTCACCTGGATTAGTTGGTCTGGGCGTGTCGGAGTGGTTTGGGAACACTGGGAGTAGGATTTTGCACAGTGGAAAAAAAAAAAGGGGGGGG
>JAOWBP010008069.1:2445-22142 GCA_028571105.1 Tragopan temminckii | reverse complement strand
TAGCTGGGCAGCCGAGGATGGTATCACCAGAGCAGCCAGGTGAAATAAGCTGTGAGGCCTCTTTCCCACTCTGAGATCCCACAATGCTTGCTTTCAGCGTGCACTGAGGTATACCTCTGTTTTTGCAAATCACTGACCTGAATTGCCCTGAATTCCCATAAAGTTCTAGTTTTATTTCATAAGCCCCTTTCTGAGCAGTGACTGGAAGCTGCCTTTCCTCCAATGCATTCACATGCCCTGTAGAGCCACTTTGAGACAAGGAATATTTAAGGTAGTCATGCAGAAGCAGAACAGCTTGCACTGGAGGGGCAGAGCTCTCTCTCCCATATACCCTGGCATCAGTAATGCTGATGGCTAAAACACTGTGGGTTTTTTTTTTAACTGTCTTGGGGAGAGAGATTCAGTTCTGTCCTCTGCCTGGGGAGGCCTGTGTTCCCTGCCTCCAGCACAACTGCTGTGATGAGCAGCCTACAACCAGCTTTAGGGAGCAAAGGATTCCCAAATCCCAGCTGAGCAGTGGCTTCTGTCACATCCTCTGATGAACCCAGCTGGCATCAGCTTGGAGGAACCCACGTACCTAACAGAAGTAATTTCTGAGAAATTATCTCACATTCCCTTTAGTGTACATGCTGAATTTCAAGCATTGGTATTAAAAGATTTTTCACTATCAATCTGTACCTGGGAATCATGTCTCTACCTGCTAATATATGCCCCTACTGTCACTGCAGTGAAGAAGGTATAATTCTCAGTTGGTACAAAATTGTGACTGCAGTGTGGGGGAAGGGGGTTCAAATTGTATCAGCTGGCTATACTTTGTCTTCCCTTTTATTTTATGGAAACACAGGATTTAATGCTCTACTGCAGAAATAAGGCTCCTTGCGTTTGCAGAGCTCTCCAAATCAGAAATTAATGACAACACTTATCATCCTTAGGTACCAAAGCACTCTGTGTAGATCACTGATTACATCGTTTCCCTCATTTTACCAGTAGAATCTCTTAAATCTATCTCTGTGATCTGCTGAAGACCAGATATCAGGTAAATGACAGATAAGCTGACTCCTAATTCCTAGTCTGTGCTCTGTTGACTGATGGTGTGTGAGGGTAGGAGACTGAGGCACGGAGGAATAGGTGAAGAGAACTGAGGCTACATCTCAAGCATTTAAATCAATCTCCAAACACTCAGGAAAATATACTCTGCCAGTGTGCCCACAAGTGCTAAATGGCTGAGTGCTTTGAGGGAGTCTAACAAACACGGGCACAGCCATCCCTTACCGGCAATGAAAACAGAAAAGTGGTGTGCAAGTGAACTGCCTGCCACTTCGTAATCGAAGAGCACTTTGGAGTATTTATCAGTCCTATGGCCAAGAACATATGAATTTTTTAATAATAGCTCTGTTCACATCCTCACCACTGCATAATGAACTCAGACCATTTTAAAGCCATTAATTAATCATTTATTACTGATTACACTTTACAATGGCAGCTCAGATTGCTCCTCTGGTAGTGGTAGTAAACATGTCATGTCAGTCCCTTGCTTCACATTCAAGAGGCCAGCACATCAGCAGTCCCTAACAGCTCATTACCCAGAAGGACTTCTGTGACTCTTTATTATGGCAGCAGCTCTGGAGTTCAGGGCAGCATAAGCACATTGTATAACCTTGTTCCTGAGGATGTATAACATGGCAGTAGAACAGTCACAGATAGTCCATTTCACCAAGGTGGGTGCCTCAGAAATATCTTCTGAAGTCATCTGAAACAGCTTCCTGATTCTGCCTCTTCCATTAACTCTTCAGACCTCCTCTTAGACTTTCTCCCCTTTGTTTCTTCCTCCAGAACTGGTTCCTTCTTGCTCTGTTCTGGTTTTTGTAAATTATTCACCATGCAGCATCTCTCACACCACCGTTTCCTGTAATTTATTGTATCTACTATGTTGTATTATTTAACAGTGAAAAGCATTTCAGGATCCAGCTTGAGATGTAGCATGGAAGATATAATAAATTGTGTTGTGTTGTGTAAAAGCCTAGCCAATAAAATGGAAAACTATTAATAGCTTAATGGTTGTTGTCTTGCTAATGTCTCTGTCTTTTGTGTTGATAACAAGCTTGTCACATTTATTCCACTGAAAGGGGGGCAGGAGCTTTTAAACTTGTTTGCCTCCTCTCGGGGAAATTGCTTTGTTCTTTTCAGCTAACACCACATGCTTGTTAATGGAGTATTAATAATATCCATGTGATAAGCTTCCTCCATCAGACAGTGAAGTCCACTAAATAATCTCCAGCAAAGTCTTAATTCTAGATCAGAAGTGCAGAAGGTAAGGACACAGCTGCTGGCAGTTTATTCAGCTTTCATCATAATGTCATATCAGACTAAATTATTGAAGATGACTGGCAATTTACTTCTCTCAAATTCAAACAAGCTAGAGTTCCTATCATTGCAATACACCTCAATACATTTATAAATCTAGAATAGTAATCCAACTTGTTTGCATATTATATAGTGAAATGAGTGTAAGATAAAGTTTTATTTGGCAGGAGTGGAAGAATAGACATTTATTCCTGGCAGAAAGCAAAAAGACTAGGTCAGCACCTCATGCTTGGTGAAGGATATGTTGTTTAAAGCTCTTTAACCCTTCTCTTTTTTATGGCTATATCACTGACACCATGTGAATTTGCCCAACACTGTGGTATTAATTCTGGGGATTTCTCTGTCCTTACATCAGAGTAAGAAAGAATAGTAACAAATTCATTGCCTTATATTGAAAGGAGCAAATAAGAATTATGAATCCAAGCCTGATTCTATCTCAGATAACAACAATGATGCATTAATTGTACTGCAAAATTCTCAGTGAATCTGTTACAAATCTGTGCAAAGTTCAAACACCTTCTGAAGCTAGATCAGGTATCCTCTTTGCTGTGGCTTTGACAGCTGAGTGTCAGTAGCTTCTATTCCACACTCCTATTCCAAAAGGCTTAAAGACCAGGATAAAAACACATGCATTATCCACAACTGAATAACAGTTTTCACCAGCCATAGTGACAGATAGTATACGTGTGTTTTTTACATGCATTGTAATGTTTGGCTCAACTTCAGGTCTTCAGTAAAAATCTTTACTGAGAGAGAAGCAACAGAATTTCAAAGCCAGCTCCTTAATGAAGATATCTAAATGCAGAACCAACATCCCTGCTTAGACATCCCATTACATGGTTTCATTTTCAGAAAAGCAGATCACATTGGATCAGATTTTGTCTCATAGATTCTGAAAATGACTGCTTCTGACATGCCTTGTAAAGATATTTTATGGTTTTATTCATCTATTCATTGCTTTCATTGGGGGCAATTCACATTGACATTTTGCAAGAGAAAATCTAACCAATGTAGTCTGAAAAAAAATCACCTTTTTATATGACTGTTTATCTGCAACATTATCTTAGATTTTAGTTATTCTGTAACAGTAACACTCATTCCATAGGGAAGTTATGATCTTTAGATCCTTAAAAATAGCATGAGTCTGTTTTCCACGTTTTGAATCAAAGTGAATTCCTTTTCAATCCTTTAATAATAGCCCAGCCTCTTGCTTACCATCCCAACTGTGCGTTGCTTTTCTTATCTATGTTTGGTTAACATGAGGATGACTACTCATCATAAGAGTACACTAATATTTGTTTTAGCTTGAGATTGCCATTATTTCCCTTGCTAAAGCTAGAAGGCATAAGGTTTAATTAACTGACCAATATCTTGTCCAGAAATAATCTTGAAAAAAAAGCATTGTAAGTGTGTTAAAATATCTTAAATGTGTGAAAACAGAACTGTGGAGGAGAAAGTAACAGCAACACACAATGTAAATTATTCCTTTCCAGAGAGATTTCAAAACTCACCATGTTGTAGAATATCCCACCTCAGTCCTACCGTCAAAAAAAGCTGAGGTAAACAGACACAAGAATAAAGTGCATAAGAAAAAAAAAAAAGAATTCTAATCCAGCACATAATTACACCAGCAATGTGCATTAGAAAAGTGGTAATTTCTTACTGTTAGTGCTTTCCTTAACAAATTATAAAAACTGAGGACAGATAAATCCAGCATTATCCCCAGAAGAGCAGCAAGTAAGGAAATTACAAGATAATGAAATCCAGAGTTAAAAGTAAACAACACAAGGCCAGATAGGTATGTTTTCTGTGCTTACCGTCTGTGAGACCGCTGGGTATTATTGATTACATAGTATCATAGTACTGGGCTGGGAAAATGAAGTGAGTCAGCAGATAGCAGAGTCAGACCATAGCTACCCTGAGCAGCCTGGGCCCTCTCACTGAAAGGCATCCCAGTAGGAGATCTTCCCCATGTAGTTTATCTTTCCAGCTTTCTAAAGCAAAATTCTCAGAAGAATGTTGTGTAAAAAAGTGCCAGGACATGGAGGTTTGTACAGCCATTTGTTCCGGCAGTTCGTTTGGGGTTGATGAAAGTCCAACGGTTTATCCAATTTTCCCGACTAAATAGGCCAGTCTAATGAAAGCTATTACTTGTCCTACCCGTCTGGCCTCTCTTATACCCGCCTGTCCTTCCACACTGTACCTCCAGTGAAAGGTGCTGTCCCTTCCACTATGAAGCATGGGCTTGACAAAAAAGGGCATGATTCTGCTGCTGGTGATGATTTTGAAGCAGCAGGCTGAATTGCCAGAGGGCAGGAGTTTTCGTGTTCTTCTCAGTCTGTAACTAACTCCTTTCTTTTCTGATGTGCTCTAGAGAAAACACGTACAGAAAAATATCCTTGTGCATTTGGCATGGAAGAGAGGGATCGGGGAATTTCTCCTTGAACAGAGCACCAGTCCTGCTTCACTCTCTGCCTTTTGACTTCTTATGTCATGTCAGTGGTGTCAGTAAATAAACAATATTTATTTTTTTAAAACCAGAAATGCTGTATTTGCGGAGCTTTTAATATAACGCTAAGAAGATGCTCAGTCTTTGGTAAACATAGCTTGTAGGTTCCTAGGATCTTACTCTCTATCTGAAAGGAGGTTATGGCGAGGTGGGGATCGGGCTCTTCTCCCATGTAACTAGCAATAGAACTAGAGGGAAGTTGTGCTAGGGGAGGTTCAGGTTGCATATTAGGAAAAATTTATTCTCCGAAACAGTGATCAGGCACTGCAGTGGGTTGCCCACGGAGATGGTGGAGTCACTGTGCCTGGAGGAGTTCAAGAAATGTTTAGATGTACTAAAGGACCTGGTTTAGTTGCAAAATATTGCTAGGCAGACAGCTGGACTGGATGATCTTAGAGGTCTTCTCCAGCCTCAGTGCTTCTGTGATTCTATGCTAAAAAGCTATAAGCAAGAGGAAGAAGAAGGCTTACAAAATGTAGCTATCAATCTTTTAAGCAGCTCCAGATATGAAAGGTCATGAAGAGAAACCAGAGACAGTGAATGTAACTCAATTGTCCTATGTACAGAGAAACACTGGGAGTGAGCTACTCAATCTACTTCAAATTATTACCCAGAGTAATTCAGAAAGTGAAGTGATATTCCACAGAGTCCACAGAGAATCACTTTCTTGTGATATTGTACAAACAACACTGGAGCAAATATATAATGTGTTACAATGATGATCTTCAGTGTAAAATCTGTTTTTATCATAATTTTCTCCTCTATGTGCGTCAATCATTGTATATTGTCTTCATTTATATCACTGAACTGAGCCTAGAAATCATGACAAATAAGAAGGAATATCCTACTGCATGAGATTAGAGGAACCCAACTTGAAAAAAATCACCATGTTATCTTAGATTCTCCAATTCAGGTTAAGAAGGACAAAAACAAAGCAAACCCCAGCATAACAGAATCTGAGATGCTTCCTGTCCAAAAAGGAGAGAACATTCCTGTGGTTAAAAATGGGTTGCATCCAGTCAGAACAACAGAATTATCATGACAAGAACAGTTGGCATTTCCTCTGGGAGCTGTCTGGCATATGTTACAAGCAGTAACATATGATACCCTGAGAGTAGGGTGGAGATTTCAAGAAAACCAAAAGATTTGATAACCTATATTCAGGATACCTTCGGCACTGTGCAGAGAACACTCTAATGCTGCCTGACGTAATAATACATGTTTGCTCCACCGGTTACAATGCAAGAAATCAGCAAATATTTCAGCCCATGGATCCAACCAAATGGTCACTACTCAGCACTCGCAGAGCAGGAAGACAGATTTAGCTGTGCCTTGTTGGTATGAAGGCCTCAACAACATACAGCAAAGCCTTTATGGTTCATAAAAGGCTAATTGCTTTTCCACATCTGAAATCTCTAACACACTTCATAGCAGTGATGAAAATCATGCTGGTTCTTGACAATATAAGCTACTTTCTACAAAAAATAATAAATAATTAAATAAATAAATCTAGGTAGCAGGGGTTTAACCAGACAGTATTTAACCTCATGCAGTAAGATATTTAGTTCAGTTTTATGAAAATATACCACTACATTTTCTTTCTAGATGATGTGAAAAGTCCTTGACAAGCTACATTAAGTAGAAAATAGTATAACAACATAGTAATTTTAAAAATGCTACTGGAAAGCAAATTGTAAGAAGCTGATGTTGCAGTCTGCTTTTCCTTTTAGTGAGACACTTGAAGATGCACCTACTTTTCTATGATGAGAAGGCAGACACTGAACAGTCACCTCCCACAGCCAGCACCCTCCAGTGCTACTCCTCTCTGGAGTTAAATTTCTCTCAGGAATTATAAGACCTCCTGCCCTTCTGAAAAGAGAGGTAGCTGTGGAGTGAGTCTGACAAGAAGCAACATTTTTGTATCCTACTGCATTTCTCTCATTCAGTTCCTTCTCTTCCTCATAGAGAGAGAATAATAAAATAAAATAAAACAAACCAGAGAATGTAAGAGTTGCTACTACAGGTCAATTCCAGGTAGTTTTTTTTTTTAGGATTATCTAACATTGCTGAAACCCCTTGTAAAAACTAGTGATACATTCATGGCAAAGAAAGCTATTCAGATGCAGAAATGATCGTGCTTGTTACTTTCAAGAAACTCATAATTTTACTGAGTCCACCTAAGGTTCAGTAGTTACAGGAGAAATTGGCAGCAACAGAAGAGGGAAAGATAAGATCAGAAGAAAGAAGAAAAAGCAGAGAAAGTGACAATAACACCAAAAAGCTGCTGTCATTGGGCTTTTCAATAGCTATTACCTCCATTTCCCTGGGACACATTCTGTGGCTCACCCAACTAGAGATTTCTCTGTAGAAAAATTTTAGCGTGGACCTTTTTTTCTTTTTCCAAAAGATTTACAGTATTTTGTGGTAGATAACAGTTCTGTCTTGGGTGAAAAAGGCTTAAAAATCAAACTTTCTGATTAAAAAAAAAAAAAGTTCTTCAACAGCATCAGCCTCACCTCTTGGTTTCTTTTAGAGTCTTCTTAATTTTCCATCCCCTATTTTTTTGTCTGAGTTTCTGTAGTATCTGTGTTGTTTCCTTAGCCATTGATTTTGCAGCTGAATAGATGTGTTGGTTGATTGTACACTGGGGGAGATCAGATCGAGCACCACCCAGCAGAAGTCACTGCAGATGCCTCCATTAGCACAAAGATTTCCCTCTTGTACCTGCATTTTTATTGAGTTCTTTCAGAGCTGGACCTTCATATGGTAGAAGCACTGATTGATAGACTTAAGCTAAATAAGTATATTTGGGCATAGTAATCAGTCCCTGACTCAATCTGAATGTACTGTGACTCCATAATAAGCTGGCATGGAAAAAACATCTACAGCTTCTGGGCCCCCTTCTAGACAACGGAATCCTATGAATCCTGATCTCCTATGACTTCTGTGTTTGAATTCGAAACAGGTGGTTAAACAATTCCTTTTCTTTGTTTGTCTTTGTTTTTTAGTGGGACTTTTTGGCGAGTTTTTGGTTTTGTTGGTGGTTGTTTTTTTTCCCACCCATACCAAATTCTGTTAAGTTATATGCTAGAGATTCCCATGTTTTGGTTAGGAATATAGCTGTTACAGTCAGTCAGCTCCTTCCTCCTGAACAAACTCAATATTTACCTGTGGTTATGAAGGCAAAAGGGACAGTGTTACATTTCTATAATCCTTTCATCAAAGATATGCATTTAAGAAAAGGAAAAAAGGAAAAAAGAAAAAAGAAAAAAGGAAAAAGAAAACAGAAAAGAAGTAAAAAAAAGAAAAAAGGGAAAAAGGAAAAAGAAAAAAAAGAAAAGGTAAAGCAGAATATTTTGTGTGTGTCATGCCATCATTTCAGGCTGTCAAAACTTCATGGATTTCATCCTTATTGCACAGAGTCTGATAACATATCAGGGTTAGAGTAATCTCCCTATGGACTCTTCTTTCTTCCTTTAGCTTGGTGCTCAGAACAGCCCATGGCATTGAAGAAGCTGGTACTATTTCATATGGTCTGTACCTCAGCTGTCAGAGTGTTACAGTATGTTTTAGGGCTTTGGGGCTTCCTAAGCCTTATAGGCTGGAGGTTTTGTTTTAATGAACCAAATGCTGATCCACTCATGCATTTACACCCCAAACTCTCCAGTTTCAATCTCAACGTAAAGAACAAGAGTCAGAGGTAGAAAGTCTGAAAGATTCCTTTGGAGGGGAGAAGAGAAGAGAGGGAAAGGGAAGGGAGGAGAGACTCCACTTCCAAGGACCTATGTCTGTTTCTCATCAAGGGTTGTCCATATACAGTAACTCCCTCTCAGGACATCTTCCTAATGGAAGCCTACTAAAAGCAATGGTTGTAGCTTCGAAGCAGCTATTTTGTGAAGACTGTATCTGGGATTCCTGTCCCCTCTCTGCCATATTCTGGGTCCTGCCACCACCCTCATATCCCTTTCTCCTTCTTATCTCTTTTTAACCCTTGGATGCTACATGTTGCCCGGTCAGGATTCTGTATGAAGTCTGCTCTCCTCTGGTATCTGCCTCCATGAAGAGCAGATCCTGTTTGAAAACCATTGTGCTTTTGTAATATATTGATAACAGGGGAAAGACCTGGTTTTTCTTTAGAAAACCAGTGCTAGATGATGGTAAATAGATTATAGAAAGAGACAAATCTTAGTAGCTGCATTCTGTCTCTGGGATGGTATTACTCATTTGTATCACATTTCTACTTGATTATCAGCAAACACAGAAAGCTCTTTCTTCTGTAAATACCTAAAGTCATAAGACTTATTCAGCACTCCACTGTGCTGCAGTAACTCTGAGGAGTAAATATAGCATAAATCCAGTATTTAAAAAAAAACTGGGAAAAAAAGGCTTACTAATCTGGATTCTTGTCCTGTATGTCCCTGGTAGACTGAAACTGAGATTTGTTTTGGCATAGTTGAGATTAGATCTGTTCTGGTTCATGGTGTGAATCTTTCAAGAAACTACTGAATAAATATTAAATATATTTTTCTGATTATTTATTTTCTTCCTTTCACGCATTCTTATAACTATTCATGGGCCTGCTCAGGTTATTCACTTGTTTGTTAATGACTAAATGTAGATGAATAGGTTTCATCTGGCGGCTCTGTGTGACAGGCCAGTGCATTCTCCTCCCCTCTCTATTCCTGCTCATCTTTTATACTCAAAAACTTTTAGTACTAAATCTTTCCACATTCTGCCTTAGTAGGTTGTTTTGAAAGCTGCTGACAATTCTGCCATCATCTTTCAGCTCTTCCCTTTTGCATCTCCCAGAAGAGATGATCTGCAATACTGACTGCAATTAGAAACCACTCCTGGGCAGTGTGAGGCTGCAGGGCTTTCTTCTTTTGGTTTTTAGCTCTGAAAATCTCACATTTACTTGTGTTCAAGAACAGAAGCTGATCTACTTTGCTACAGTATAAGAGAATTATATAAAACATATATTACATGTTTATTATATAAAATATTAATGTATTCATCTGTATATTTATATAAAATATATAAATATATTCATCTGTATTTACATAGATGTGTGTGTGTGGTTTCAAAGGCATGTAATGCATGTATACACACATTGCACGTCTTTGAAATCATACTTTTAAATAATTGTATTTATATGTAAATATGCATGCACATAAATATAAATAATTGAACGTATTTGTGTCACTTTATCTTCCACCACATATGCATACAGTTTCATTTGTATTTAAGACAGCAGAAAGCAGACAAGTTCCTATGATTTTGGGCAAGCCTTAATCTAATGAACTTTTTTTGAAACTGAAAGTAATTTCCTTTCTTTTGGTGGCTTTTTTTGTGATTTATTTGTTTGCTTGTTGCACCTCAGGCTGTTCTTTAGCCAGCTTGCTCTTGCCTGGCATTAAATATTTGGTGAAATTTGTGTTGAAACACAGTAGTTGATTTTCCCAGGCACAGGAACTGGCAAAGTTGTGGGACTCCAGCACTAGCCTGGAGGTCCCCCACTCCACAGGAGTGAGAACAAGGTTAGCAAGGAGCTAGATGCTGCCTGTTCACACCACTCAGGAGGGACACGGGCATGACCGTCCCGTCTATAAGTAGCACACTTTTCATCAGATATGTCCAACAGGGAACATTAGACATACAAGACTGCAACGTAACAGTTTGGTGCACTGCCCAGTGCGCACCTTCTGTACAGACAGAAAGACGTGTACTTTGAGTGACACCTCATTTAAACGGGACTTATTTCTCCACTGCTATCAGACATTTCAAGGTGTGGCCACTGTCTCTTGCAAGCTCTTAAGGTTCTTGTCTGTTCCACTGACTTTTCTTCTCTCTCAGACATAATGGCAAAACCCTCAAACATAATTACTCTGATAGGTGATGTGAGCTATGTTCTTCTGATTTGAAGTCTGTAACCAGAGAGTATACAGTACTGAAGTCAGATGTCACATCTTTACAAAACCTGCTCCTATATAGTCATGAGGACAGCCATACATCAGAGGAGGGTGCCCTCAGAGGTTTTGCCATATCCATCCACAAAGGTTTTCAAGACCCAGTTGCATAAAGCACTGAGCAACCTCTTGGCAAGCTGAAAAGTGACTCTGCTTTGAACAGAGCATTGAGTGGAGATCTCTTATGGCTCCTTCCAGTGTGGCTTGTCCTCTGATCCTGTGACACTGCATAGTATTTCTAGTCAGTAGGTTGAAAGAGTGGAGCATCTTAGCCTTCGGTAGCCATGCTGGCAGATTGGAAGATAGCTCTCTGCAGCTTGAGCTTCAAAAATAACAGATCTGGTAGTTGACTGGGTATGCAATGAGGAGGAAAAGCAAGTGATTTTTGAGACAGTAGCTCTATACAATGCAAGCCAACTATCGCTCTGTCTTATTGATCAGCTGAATTCAATCTGATAGGGAATCATGGCTTCACTTCTTTGCTTTTCAAACCTGAAAGACCAAGGATTGTCACAAATGCACACTTATTTGTAAGGAAAAACAGGACTCTGGCTCATGGCAGCCATTACTCAAGGAGTATGATTTGAAGAGAAATCTGTAATGTATTCTTTCTCACCACATCTAAACAATGGAAATCCAAGCCTAGCATTCACAACAAACAAGGTTCCTGTTTGGATTACAGATACATAAATAACAGATTTGTGAACTATTAAATTATAGGACCTAATCTCCACCTGAACTCTAGAACTAGTGTTCTTCTCTAATGTGTCATTTAAGTTGACCCTGCTGGAGGAAAACTGTCATGACATAATAGCCTCTGTGGGATCAAAAGCCGAAGTCAGAGAAGATTATAGCAAGAGCATGCAGAAATGTCTAAAAATGGGAACACTGAAAACTGGAAAATATAGAGAAAGACAGCTGCCCATGTTGTGGCACACAAGAAGCACTGCATACATAACATTGCAAGCACTGTAAGCAGTGGTGCTTTCGTTTTTTCATGTAGGAGAGTTGTGCAAACCCCACTTCCAGCCTCCCGTGCTCCTCCTGCACTCTGGTGTGGATATTCAGGGACCTGTATTTTCCAAAAGTAGGTAGATGTCTCCTGTGTCCTTCTGAGGACATCCCATAGGAAACGGTGAAGGCAATTCATCTCTGAAGTTCACAGGTGAGAAAAAATGCAGTGGAGGTTGATCTAAGATCTGTCTCCACCAAAAGAGGAATCTTATCTGAATCTGACAGCAGCTGCAGAAAAGAAGCAGTAATAAGGGTAATACACATGTGCATGAAAGCTGAGTCCCAGAAGAAGAGATTTTAACTAGGCATACAGTACATGATGAAAGCAATTCACTAAACACAGACATTCCAGAGATGCAAAGAGACTAGAAGTATTAAAACAAACTGCAGTACCGGCTACCTGAGGGCTACACATGAAGACTTTAGAGACAAAGACTGGAGGAAAAGAGATTTGAGGAGGAGAGGATATGGCAGTACTTCACTCCATGAGCAAATAATTCCACTATCTTATAAAGAAGAAATGGTGAATTAAGAATTCAGTGATTCCCTAAAAAGAGACTGCAAAACCACCCTTGCACATAGGGCTAAAATTCCACTCTGAAATGGATGGAACCATGAATGAGTTGATTCAGAACACATGACAACTCCTGTTATTCTTAGCACACAAAGAGCTTCGTTCAGAGTGCATTTGAGGGGAGCCATTAATCTGTGTCACGGAGGACATGTGTAGGTACTTTATAATGACTGCTGGAAGACTCTACAGATTTCATGGTTCAAGGTGTTTGGCTCTACCTGTTGGCTCTGAACTAGCAAACAGAACTGATTTTTTTTAATTTCCACCCTTTCTGGTTGGTCTCAGAGCATCTGCTGTCTGTGTTCACATCTGTAACATTGATTGAAACAGCACCTTTTGGGATTGTGTGCCATCACTGTCTGTTAGTTTCTTGAAAGAAAAAAAATCTGCTAATAACAATGGCTAAGTTTATTTTGGTATTCTGGGCACTATTCGTTTGCTCGTTTCCAGTGGGCAGGGATGAAGACAAAAGAAGGTGCTCTTGGGCTGTGTTTGGATGCAGCTCCTTGGCTCAGCTGTCTATATCAAATCCATATAGGGATGCTCACATACAGGGTGATGCTCTATTTTGAACATGTTAAAGAGGGAGAGGAGAGCATGAAATGCAAGTGCAAATTCCTGACTTGTATGACTCCAAATCTCAGGAATACTTGAACCAGAGGTTTAGGTTGTTTTTTACTTTCTCCCTAGATACTTGGCTTGAATACAAGCTGAGCACTGAAGCATTATGTAGCAGAGAGCAATGAAGAACACTATGGAAAGATCTGTTACTTGGGATGTCCCAAAATCTTGACATAGAGCTAGGTGCTTTCTCACATACTCAAATCAGCTCCTAGTTCCCAGTGACTCACAGGAGCTACAATCTTCCTGATAGCTCTCAGAGAAGTCTGGTCCCCAGCTGTGTCATGAGGCAGTAAGATTGAGCCTTTGCTCACTGTTTGAAGTGTACCCAAGCAGCTCTGGTTCATGTGAGTCCATCATATCTGCCACCTCTTTGAGCCAGGAACATACAGCCAGGAGGATCTGAAGACTACAGAGCAAGTGATTTGGAATAGTTAAGTAGTAATCAACTGATCCCTCCTAATGTGGCACCTACCTTCCCAGTGTTCATTTCAGTTGTTACTAAGGATGCGTAAGAGTAAAGGACTATGAAGTTATCCATAGCACCACAGATGAAATCTCCCTTCAAAGAGAAGCTGTCATGTAACTAAGTCAGGGAATGGTTCAAGCACTTGCTAGTGACAGGTAACTCTTGATGTAATGCTTGCTGTATACAAAGCAGAGCAAGAAAAGATTGGAAGCACTGTGGAAATACGTTTTTATCTTGAATCATAGGTGATTAGTTTTACCTTATCTTATGTAGCTCAACTAGTCATGAAGTATCTGTCCTTTATCGAAGTCTGAGCTTGGCTGATTGGCTTTCTGCGACAAAGTCCTATTGGACAGCTATATGCTCCTGAGACAAATAGTCATGTCAGGATTTTTGTCTTCCTTTAATATCATTGAGCAACTTCTTGTGCTTATGTTACTGACTAGTGTTGAATGAGCCAGTGATCTGAAACTACAGAATGGTCTCTATTATGTATAAAATAGAATACATAATAAGTTACTACTGTCCTTACATTACTAACATTTGCATTGCTAGCAATGGGATTCTAAGTCAATGGATTTTTGACATCAGTAAAAGGAGGTGTAACACCTTCTGCTCCCAAAGATTATTCTGCAAAAGAAGCAGCCATCACTTTTCAAAACATGCAGTGTTTTAGGGCAGCAAGACTTGTGGTACCCTCTACTAAAAGGAGCCTAATATCCAGAGAGTACTTAACACCTGGCAGCTAGAAGATCATTCTTTTTCTATGAGATTACCTATTCTAGAGCCCTAGATGGAGATCTTTATGGATTTAAGTATATTCATTAGGTGATTCAACAAACTAAAGCTGCTAATGTGTGGTCATATACTGTTTACAGCCTGGAACATCAGGAAGTAGTTTTCCTTCAGGAAAATGCGTATGTGGGTACTATTTTCTTCCTTGCCTCTTAAACAAGCCTTATTGCTATTTTTTGGGAGCAGCATAATAACAGACTAGATGGATCATTAAATAAGGCAATGGCTTGGTCAATGGGTAAGCAGACAAGCGTTTGTGGAGAGTCTGCAAAATGTAACTATGTAATGGTTTTTCATAATATCTGCACAGTCCATTCATTTCCAGACTCGTTTTTAGTTTCGCAAATACACAATCATGTTGAAAATGGTCTTTTAGAGCCTCAAGAAATATTTTCTTATTCACTTCACAGCACTGTCTTTGCAAACGCAAGGCACTGTGTGCTGTGCTGCATTTATGCACTTCAGGTTTGATAGATGAGGGATGCTAATGGAATATAAGCTATTAAATTAAAAACTTTCATATTAGGGATGCCAGTGGTGTTTGCTGTACCTAGGAATGTGGGATGGCACTTGCAATTTTTCTCTGCTTTTTAATATGATGTAATCTGCACATTCTTATATGACACTTTTAAAGAATGGTAAATGTACATTTTTAATCAGGAGGTGTTCCAGATCCACAAGAAATTGTGCATTATTTTTGCATTAAGCAGGTTCATTGTGCAGCTTGCAGAAACTGCCATACAACTGTACTTTGCACACAAGCTTTAAACCTTATTCTTTACTCCCCACCTACGTGAACAGTACTATACTTGCACATAGTTTGTTTCAGTGGATACTCTGCTCTTGTCCTGCAATAAGGACTGATCCAAAAATGCTGTGGACATCTGAACCTGCCTATAAGCAGGTGTGTGAGTAAGGGATTTCTGATCCAACACTGTCTCCCCACATTCCTTACCAAACTAGTGACAGGTGTATATGATTCTCTCTGCATCAACAAGAATTTATTTAACCCCTCTACTCTGCTCTTGTGAGACCCCATCTGGTCTACTGCACCCAGTTTTGGAACCCACGGCACAAGAAGGATGTGGAGTTGTTGGAGCAGGCCCAGAATAGAGCCACAAAGATATCAGAGGGCTAGAGCACCTCCCCTATGAGGACAGGCTGAGAGAGCTGGAGCTCTTCAGCCTGGAGAAGAGAGGGATCTGAGGAGACCTTATAATGGCCTTCCAGTACCTGAAGGGGGCCTACAGGAAAGCTGGGGAGTGACTTTTTATAAGGTCGTGTAACAACAGGACAAGGGAAAATGGTTTTAAACTGGAAGAGAGTAGATTTACACCAGATATCAGGGAAAAATTCTTTACCATGAGGATGGTGAGACATGGTTGTGGATGCTCCCTCCCTGGAAGCATTCAAGACCAGGCTGGATGAGGCTTTGAGAAACCTGGTTCAGTGGGACTTGTCCCCACCTATAGCAGGGGAGGCTGGAAATAGATGATTTTAAAATTCCCTTCGAACACAAACCATTCTATCATTCTGTGAAAAAATATCTTAAATGCAATGATTCTGTTCACATAAATGTACCAAGAATTGTTACTCTGGTATCCAGCTAGGTCTGCTATATAGGTAGTTATCTTTAGACTGGAAGCAGAAGCAAGAGGAAGACCTTCAACTTGTGTCATAGACTCATGGAATCATTATGGTTGGAAAAGACTACTAGGGTTATCTAGTCCAACTATTGATCTGTCACCACCATGCCCACTAACCCATGTTCCTCAGTGCCACATCTACATGTTTCTTATGTCCAGCACCGTCTCTTCTGTACATGCCAGGGGCTGCTAGGGAAAATCAAGATGTGATAAGCAGACCTGAGTCAGAACATCTGCCCATGAAAACCAGACCAGCTTCAGTCTTGGTGGTGAAGTCGGTCAGATGCTGTTTGGGATAAGAAATGGATAAGAGATAGGACCTATGAATGACATGGCAAATCACAGCCTCCAGATATGCCACCATGTGAGATGTCACTTATTTGCATCCCATCTGGAAGGAGATAAGCAGGGAGAAGAAGGTAGGCGGGGCTGCATCCTCTCTGTTTTTGGCCAAGTCTCTGATTTCCCTCTCTCCAGCTTTCTTGGCCTACAGTTTGCTAATCAGATTGCAGCTTGCTTGCTGCTTGCCCACCAGAAGTCAAAGGAAGGGAAGTAACTAGTGGGATCTCTTTCAATGAGGAGTTTGCAAAGGATGGTGAGGACTAAGCAGGTAGGGGATGTTGGCTCTGCAAAAGGCTCTACAGATCAGATTGCCAAGGACTCCAGAAAGGGAAGGGAGGGAAACATGTTAGAAGTGTGATGTAGCTTTGGGCACTTGTTCCTCCAGCTGTCACTGGGGAGGGTAATGCAGTTCAGCACAGCTAACTGCAAGATTAATGGAACTGTTCAAATATTTAATCCTATAAAGGTATTACACGAAATGCTGACAGTAGCCTGCATGTTTTTCATCTTGCCAGCAACACACGTGTGTGTGTGCTTGTATGGGCTTCAACATGAGGTCAGGGTAGGAAGGGAAAAAGAAGAAATCTCCCACAGTTTTTCATAAATAAACATGGTCACAGCTTCATATTTCTTAAATGGAGCTGGAGCAAAGAACGACCAGCTGTGATGTGAGCAGTGGGGAGGCTGGAAAAGAGAAAAAGAGATGTATAACTCTGTCTTTCTCTTCTCTCTCATTATTTTTTTAATTTCTGGTGTATTATTATGTCCCTTATCCAAAAAAAATTTTTGTTCAGTGTAGGAGACAGGTGTAGGCACAATCAAATAGTCTGTTGTTATTACAGATCTTGGCTTCCACACTCCTCAACCTATCACCAACTTGTTTTCTCGTCTGAAGCATTTTGACTCAATTGAATAATTCCTTAACTTGTTTCCATCAGGGATGCCCTGAAAATGTTGTTCTTGCCAGCAGTTAGGGTAGGCTGTGCTCATGTGACAGTCCCAGTCACACACACCTGAGCAGTGCCCCACAGCGCAGCCAGAGCACAGACAGCAGATGCCATTTGATTACACCATCAGTTCCTCAGCTGTTGTTCACTGTGCCACTGTCACACTGCCAATATCATCCTCAGTTGCTCACAGCCTGTGTGGGAGCTATCCACAAGCTAGGGCATCAGAGAGGGCAGCCAGCTGGTGATGAAAATCAATAAGGAGCATCTCACATCTTCCGGTCCTGTCAGAGGAGTAGAGAAGTAGGAAAACACAGAATCATAGAACCATAAAGGTTGGAAAGACCACTAAGATCACGTAGTCCAACCATCAACCCATGCATGCGACTGCTCTAGACCATGTCATTTAGTACCACATCTACCCTTTCTTTAAAACCTCCAGGGATGGTGGCTCTACCACCTCCCTGAGCAGCCTTTCCAGTGCATCACCACTCTTTTGGATAAGGTCTCCCCTCAGCCTCCTCTTCTCCAGACTGAATAATCCCAGTTCCCTCAGTCGCTCACCTAAGACTTGTGCTCCAGACCCCTCACAGCTTTGTTGCCCTTCTCTGAATATGCTCCAATGTCTTTCTTTTAATGAGGGAGCCCAAAACTGAAAACAACTTCTAAGGCAGAAGATTTTCAAGTGAACTGCAGCTGATTTTAGCCCTCCCACGTGTACCACATGCCTTCAGTGAGAGGCAGGTACAAAGCCTCTAGTCCATTTCCCAGAAGGACACTGATCAGCCACCAGGCTGCCATGGCTTTCGGAGCAATCAGCTGTGCTCTTATTATTTGCAAAGTGGCCTGGTCTTGCTTTGGACTTTGCTTCACTGCTTTTCCAATTGCCAACACATCACAGTTTATTGCATTTATTCAAATGCCTCGTGCTTGACAAAGTAGAGTTTTAGGATGGCACTGCTTAGCCATCCCAGACTATCATTTATATCCTGCATAGAGCAAAGGCCTCCAAGAGATGGGAAACTGCTTCTGGTGGTGAGAAGCACCTGGGGCATAAGGGGTTTCCATCCTAAATGACTCTGGTGAGCATTTTGGTTCTCTCCATGGTCCACTTAATAGATAAAACCACAAGACTGTGATGTGAGCCCTTAACTCAAAGTAGGTATCCAGCCAGAAAGCCCTGGTCCAAAATCTGGATGAAACTTCATGTAGCACATGCACAGTGTGACCACAAAGGCACAGAAGCCCTTTGCTCAGAACTTCTGGATTTAAAGCAGTCTAGAAAACTCAAGATGCAGTTCGCTTTATCTTTTTCTCTACAGAAAATTTTCCAGCCAAATAGAGAAGCCAGCCATGTCAGGTAATGTTAATAGGAAGAGGGAATTATATTCCCCCTCCACTCACTATCTGATCCCAGCAGTCCTTCCCACAGAAAGTGAGTAAGACAAAGGAGAGCTGGGCAAGCGTTCCTGGGGAATGAGGAGAGCAAAGAATTATTCGGGTTGCATGGGGCTGCTGCTGCTGGCTGCTGCAATCCCTGCTCTCAACAGAGCAACTTCAAAGCAGGATGCTCACAGCATTGTCCACTTGCATTTCGGATATCTTTGGTGGTAGAGATCTCACAGACCCTTGGGAAACTCTCTCCCATCACTAACACACCTACTACTGTGTTAGGGGTGGGAGAAGCAGAGCTTCCTGAAGGCAATGGAGATGCACCTGTAGCCAAAGAGAAACAAGGCAATCCAGGATGGATATGGGAAGAGTAACAACACCCAAAGTCTTGTGCAGACAAAGAGAAGGTTACTGCTGGGTGGAGAAATGCCATTTGGAAAACACATTAGTCATCCTGTTTATGTAAGTCCAATAAATCACTGTGAACCCAAACAGGCAGGCAATCAGAAAGCTGCAGAAACCTCAGCAAAGGGCAGGGCAATGACAGCTGATAGCTCTTTAAATAATAACAGTGTTTTTCCTAGGGGACTCCCGTTTCATATCATTGCTGTCTGCAGCATGCAAAAGATAAGGTTCCCATGCCCCACAGATGGTTCCAATTTCCCAAATAATTGATAGCTGCAGCTCTTCTTGGAGAAATGAAAAGGAGCATTATAATGGCTGTGTTTTTCATTTGGCACGAAGCAGGGCTGGTTTGCACCCCAGCACAGGAGGCAGCACTGACTGCACTGAAGCAACGGAGAAGGGGAGGACTGACAATCCAACTGCGTCCTGAATCTCCCAGCCAACAGACCTGCACCTAAGAATAACTACGTAAATAGCTCAGACAGAATGACTGTGAAGTAACAGGAATCTTGATTTACTTCAAGGAAAGTAATGTATGGACTCCTCATGCTGTATTTCACACCTGCAGTCAAACTGTCTTTAGAAGAAATGAGAAGCGATGTGGAAGGAGGCGTGGGGTGAAAACCAACTTAACAGGAATATACAAGAACATC
>JAOWBP010007904.1:0-15580 GCA_028571105.1 Tragopan temminckii | reverse complement strand
GGGGCAGTGATTTGTTCTCCATTGTTTAAAATATAACAGCATGACCTTGGCAGAGAGGCAGTTCTGGTGTTTATTTTGGTCTCTTTCAGCTTTGGATCTCTCCAACTATATTGTGTTATATAGGAAACTGGGGCATGAGACTGCTTTTCGTGATGTGGAAACTTAGAGGAAGTTCAGACGTTATTTTCGTTATGATGCAGATAGCAGAGTTCTGACTGGAAGAAGACTAAATAAATATGTCTGTGGTGTGGCACTGGGATGGCAGCTGGTGCTTGCAGAACCAAACAGGTGCTGAATTCAGTCCATTACATGCACAGCATTTTTTTGGTTTGTTCTGTTAGCGTGTTGGCTGAGGCCAAAGAGTAAGAATGTCTGTGAGCCCAAGAGGGGAGGATGTCTCTGAAGGGTTGCAGAGGAAGAGCAGGAAATGGACAACAGGCTCTGCAGAGAAGGTACATTTCATGTTTGGTCACTTGTGGGATGCATTTGTGTTGAACGCTTGCTACATCATGAAATGGGTTAGGTATTGAAACTGTGGTGATTGCTGGAAGTCTAGACAAACCAGCAGTATGTCATACTCCTGGTGAGCTGTGACCTTCTGCTAAGACACCAGGCAATAGACTTGGTGTCATCATCTGGAAGGAAAGGGCAGGCTCTCAGTTAAGGAAGTTTCTACTGGTATCGGTATGCTTGTTCCCACTTGCTCCAAGTATTTAAGAAGCAGAGGGAACCAGGGCTGTCAGCTGGTAGGATGGAGACAGCCTATGTGGCCTGTGGCATTGTTGTAGGGTGGCAGGAGAGCTTGTGACCTTGCAGTCTGCACCACAGAGGCTGGGGACTGGTGGCCCCAAACTTGTGGGAATGAAGAATGGCTGCAGGGAAGGGGTAACTAGCTGGTGTAATGATTGCTCACTGAAGAAGTCAGAGGGTTGAATGGTTGTTGGAATGATTTAGTTAAGGAGTACTCTGTGTTATCCTGTTTTATCACCCTGTTGTCCTTGTCTTTTCTCCCATCCATAAAGCCTGGCATTCAGATACTGTTTGTTCTGCTCTTTGTGAGTGAGGAGGTGAGCTCTCATGCAGCTTAGTTTAACTTTCTCAAGATTCTGGCTGGGGACACAAGATGAGATCTGTTGTCTCCTAAAATATGAACATAGACAAATCTTGGTTCTGCTCTCCCTCAACAATAAAAATGTGGGAGATCTGATAAAAGCTTCCAGTTTTCTGTTCTTACATTTCTGAAGGTCTTTTTTTTTTTTTTTTTAAATAACGAAAGTAATTTCCTCAGTGCTCTTTTGTTCATTTTCCAGTCCTGAACCCACACAGTAAAAAACACATATAAAATTTTAAGCATCTTAATATAAACCACTTGGCTGCCTCAAATACTGTCTTTGCCAGTGGTGAAGAGTCTGTTTGTCTCTTTGCAGCACTGCCAGCATCTTTGCTGCAGATCTTATCATTTGGGTGACCCAGATGTAAAGAATAAAAATGTGACCGGGAGTTCTCTGCACTCAAATAAATGTGAATGCAATGCTGAGCATAAAGACTGTGATTTAACTGACTGGAGCGGAATTGCTCCCCTTTTCCACGGGAGTTAAAGCAGGCAATGATGTGTGATGCTTCTGTTTAGTGGTGCCAAAAGGCTTACTATAATTTTCTAATATTTCAGACAATGTGGGATAGTTATATTGTCCAAAATTTCAAATTTTCAAGATGTATATGAAGTTTGAAAAAGAACAAATATCTCTTTTTTTTTTTTGTTGTTATTGTTTAAATCTTCTAAGCCATTTGTTTTACTCTGAGCTCTCAATACCTTGTAGCATTTCTCTTTTATCTTCTGTACTTAGATAATTTTCCACATAATCATCTGTCTGATGTGTCCACCAGATCAGAGAAGCCACTGGGCTGTGCTCAGGTGAGAGTGTACTACCAGCCAGTGGAGGCTTTCAGACAGTGACTACCAATGACTGACTGCTATTCCCCATCAGGCTCATGGTTTCTCATAAGGACAAGGTGACTTTTTATTTTATTTTCAGAAATACACCATTCAGTTCACTTGCCAGAAATGCAGTGGGCAATTCTTCACAGATAAATCTGTGGATCTGGAAGTAAGTCCTGCTTTTTACATCTGACTCACTTTTATCAGACATATCTGCTAATCTAGAGTAGCTGTCTAAAACAAATAGGAACTTTTAGAGCTGTGAATAAATGTTTCACCTTTGCTTTTCCATTCTCTTTGCTTCTCAGGGGACGTTATAGGTTTGGACTTGCCTTTCCTCTTTTGAATGGTTGGTAGCATGTGAGAAGAGGAGGGACTACTGAATGGAAACTTATTGCTCCATCTTTGTGCTTTATGGTCTGGAAAAGTAGAGGCCTGTGGTAAATGTATTTTTCCTCTGCTGCATCATTAAGGGGCTCTTTGTTGCTAAGAAAGAATATTTCTTCTCCCACGTGATTTGTCAGCATTGTGGAGATAGTAAAGCTGCTAGGCTGTCTTTGTTTCATTTTACAGCCTTATTTGTTTCCTGCAATTACTGGTGAGTAAGAAATTAATTTCGCTAGCAATGCCAAAAGGACTATTTTCTTCTGTTCACTTTGGAATCTAAAGCATAATTTGTTCAATTATGTTTTTTAACATTTGGACATTAGCAAAACCTGCATTTCATCTGCTGTCACCTCAGTGCTTTACTGCCAGACTCCACGAGCAAAATGACTCATTCTTAAATGTTGAATTGAGAGGTGATTTTCACAGTTCTTAGGAAAGGCCTCCATAATTTCACATTATTCACTGGCACATGTAAAAGAAACCAGCTAGACTTGTGCCAAGGCCCTGACTTAGCACAAGGAAGCCTCCTGCACAATTCCAGGAGATCAGAGCAGGTTGTCATGCAGGCACTGTCCACAGAAGGGTGTCCCACTGCCCTGTCCCCCTGCTGCAGGCAGCTGGTAGGGGGCATGGAGAGAAGGAGGGTGATGGGATGTAGTCTTCCTCTGCCCTGGGGATACAAGCTGCCCTATGGAATGTGGGATGGGCAGGACTAATGTCCCCTCTCCTTTGGTGCTCCTATGGTGCAATGGCTGCCAACATCAGCAGCTAGGTTAGCTTGTTCTTTGACAAGTAAACAGGGAGAAGCATCTCTTGTTAGCCTTTGAAATGCTTTTTTTTCCTATCTGACATGAACCAGGAGCAGGACCAGCCGCCTAGCAGAAGGAAAGGGCTCTTTGTCACTGCAAGCCACTTACCACAGCAGTTTGCAAAGGGCTTAATGCAGTGACCAGGACAGCCTGATTTCTTTTTGTAACTTTTTCTAACCCATCTACACATATTTTGAAACAGCTGCAGTGTGTAAGGCTGGGTAGTGGCTGTTAGAAAGGAAAGCTGCTGCCATTCACTGCTGCTGCTATGAATCTGCTTCTCATTTCATGGGATTTGATTTGCTTGTAGTCTAGGATGACATTTTAATAACCATTAGGAAACCTCACTGACCTTTTAATTGTCTGCATTATCCTTTGTGTATACATCTGACATTTCCTAAGAACAAAAGCATGCAGCCATAGCCCTGGAAACAAGGCTTTTTTTTTTTTTTTTTTTTTCATTTTGTGCCATCTGTCTAGAGGGCTTTCACTACTGCTGTCACTGTGTTAGTGATGCAGAGGTAATACGCTGATGTTTTTGCATCCTCTGTAAGGGCAAAAATCTTCACTCTCTTTTTTATCTTACCTTTTTCACATTGATTTCTCTTCAAATATTGAGCATCCCCTTTCTCCCTCTCTAGAAAGTATCATCTGAATTCAAACCTTGCTCATTAATGAAAGTGGACTGAATTCTTACATGGTTCAGGGGCTTTAAGAAAAGTCAAAATAAAGCATTGTGAAATTCAGTGTCTGAACTGCCCTATACCCCATAGTCTTTGTGTTAAAGTGGTTTTAATTTATCGTCTGCTCAAGGAGAATTATAATTCCACCTCTGACATTCACTGTAGCATTGTCCATGTGTGTCCATGGTAATATGGCCTTTTATAAGACAGGACAGTAAATTATATTTCTACTGCAAATCTCCATTTATTTGTGCACTTTGTCGTTTACTGGAATTGCTTGTGAGCGTAAGAGTTGAAAAGCAACCTGACCTGTGGTTGTTTGCTTGACTTTGTTTAATAATGCGTGTAAAGTACATTTAATGAAAGCAACTGCTCATTAAGAATTTGATCAGATAAGGCATTTTCTCTTCTACTTTTGAAACATTTAATCAGCAGAGGCCTGTTATGTTTTCAAAGCGGAGCACTGCGAGAGACATCTGTGGTGGTGGCTTTTCACTTCAGCTGCTCTTTCTGGTTTGTATTTTCATTTTTAAATTCTATTCCTTTTAGTAAGATAACCATGTGGAGGTACACAGAGTGCAAGGAGTGGGTCAAAGAACATCAGATATAAAAGTCTGTCTTACCTGACATGTCTCCACAGGGAGTCTTTATAGATTTTACTAGGAACTAAATGAGATTCTTGAACAAGCATGATTCAATCAAATGAATACTGTGCAGGGTTTCTCCCGAGTATACAAAGGCTCCCATGAAGGTTTCTGAACTTCAGTATTGTTGACCATTAGGTCATCTTGTTAGTTTCTTACCTTTCGCAGTTGGGTCCTGCATAGTTTTCCTTACAGACACAACGCACATTTCCATTTTTTCGATAACAGGAGAATGCAAAGCTGGAATTTCATTAGAGTAAATCATTAGAATAACAGGCAATGGCAAACAGTTGGGAGTATTTCTTCACAAACAATGGACATAGGTTGTCAATGCAAACTCTGGCTCTGATTTCTCACTGTTGAATATTCTTTCACAGGCTTACCTAAGCTCTGTATGTGATGCATATTAAACCCCTTGTCTGGTCTTTTAAGTTAATTAATTAGAACCACTAATTAGTGTATAATACTATGGAGCTATATAGTTCCCAGATACATACAAATTTCTATCTTGCAGCATAGACTGGAAACACCTACAGGTTTTGCTACACGTTTTAGATCAGGGATTTAGGATAAATGTGTATATTGTGCAAATCTCATTGCTTCCTGTCTTTTATTCTAAGGGACATGATGTTGCTTACGAAAAACACTGCAGAGAGTCCTTCAGTCTCTGGAATGGGTGCAATAATTTCCTGTGCAAATCTCTCAGTTTTCCTCAGATCTCATCTGGAAGTAGTGAGTGGTGAAAACTGAACTCATTGGTGCTGTAACAAAGGCTGCTCTACCATTTCTGTGAGAAAGCTGGAAAGACCTTAGTGCCTCTTGTGTGACCATCTTGCCAATTAGTTATGCTGACTGCAGAAATGCCTTATGCAGTAATTTCCATTGCTAAGATTCTAAAACATGGATCTCTTGCTTTCGTATGTTTTCAGGATTTAACGACTGTTTAACAAAATAGAATATCCAAGGAGCAGCAGCAGCCAGATTTGGAAAGTGCAAATCCCATTCACTTCAAATACAGTGATGTACATGACATAAATACATCTGCTGTAATAAGGCATACAGTCCTAAAGATGTTTTCAGTTAATTTGCAATCTGCATGTCCAAATTCTTGCCAGCACTGGAAGACAACCAGCATACTGAGTGGCAGCAGTTGCCAGCAGTAGGCCCATGATTGCTAAAGTAGAGACTGTGAGTCCTACTGCTAACCTCATCCTGAGCGGTACCAGCTCCAATTCCTAAATGGCTGTATGCCCCTTGAGAACTGTCAGCATCAAGAATGACTGTAAGTCTTTGTCTTCTTGTCCATCTCATGTTTCAGTGTGATGCCAACTGTGCTGTGCAGCTGTGGCAGTTTTCATCCCTTCTGCACAGGATTTCAAAAGTCTCAGAGTGATGGGAAAGAGCGTGATCCACACACAGCTTTTTCCAGGAACTAGCGGTATTAAGGGGCAACAAGAATTCCTGCAAAATTTCAATTCCCAGCAGCATTTCTTAGCTGGTGGGATATCCAGGGTCAAATACATCTGTGTTTGGGTTGGTGTTGTCTGAAAACATTTCATATAACCAGAGAGAACACAAAATGAGATCCTTCTCATAGAATTCACAAATTAACTTCAGTAAGGCTTTTATGAGAACTTGTTGAGAAAATCATGAGTTTGGCAGCATTCCTCTACTTTAACAGAAGCTAATTCCTTCACGTAGTTGAACAAACCACATTGTGGATTTAAGTTATGAAATACGGCAGAAGGCTTCCTCAGGCTTTATATTTTTGTGATTTTTTAGGGGAAAAAAAGTTCATAAAATTCCCTCTGGTTTAAAAAGAAGTAACATCTGCTGAATGTGAAGCAATGTCCATCCCCTTTTTTTGTTCCAAAGAGATGACATTATGCTTCATGTAGTTTACTCCAAAAGTTTGCAGGACGGCAGATATGAACATGATCTTGCCAGAAAATCTGGAGACACACAGATGAATCCCAAGAACAAGTATGTGTCTGATAAGTCTGTCAGTTTACAGATTTAGTCATTTCATCTGACTATTATGGGTTCACTGGTTATTTCCTACACAGGGTACAAAACAATATCCTTTGTATGTTCTTTATTTGAGTCTTCTAATGCTTCTCTGATTTCTGGTAGAGTTACTGTGTTTTGCCTTACTATATATAGATTAGGATTAATGGAGGAAAATTACAAGAATATGAAAGGACGGTTATTCCTTGAATTTGCTTATCCAAGGCTGAATGTTGCTCAGTCATTAATATTTGCCTGTGTTCCACATGCAGCTGAAGGCTATTGCTGTGGCCAGGTCTCTGTCATGCAAGATGCTGCGCAGGGAATTTCTGCACGTTATTTAGATATGGGCATAAGGCAAACTGGGACAGGACACTCTTTTAACAACTGCCTTTAGGACTTGATTCCAAGGAAAACCTTAACAAATTGAAGTGGATTTTTACTGGGATAGATTTAAAAGCGTGACATATTGTTGCTCTTGAATCATCCACATGACGGCTCCTGGCAAGTTTTGTTCTCAGTTCCCTATCCCACACTGCTGCCCTTTGGAGTTCAGAGCTCCCTTAATCCTAGTTTCCTCATATCTGTGGAGCTGCCAGTGTCAGGGACACTTCTCTGAAGCCCAGTGGGGTATGGGCAGGGGTTGGTGGAGGCAGGTGGACCACGCATTGCCCAGTGGCACTGCACAGAGGGCAGCCTGGAGATGTGCTGAGGCCTTAGGGCTGCCCATGGACTGTGGTGGATAGTGCTTCTCCTTACACACTTTGTGCCCACAAGGTTAGAAATAATCACTTTCTTTTGCTAAGGAGACACCAATGCTTCCAACTGTTATAGTTCTCCTATTTCTGGCATTCTGCTGCTGAAAGTGGAGGAAGCAGGAAGTTTTGTCTGTGACCTCACTCATGTAAGCAAAACCAGGTTTTCCCCGTCTCTTGAGAGTTTTCTTTCTAATCCAGTCAAAGCTGCAGGTTTTCAGCTATAGCTGTTCTCCACCCTGTGACCCTCCTCATGTCCGCAGCTCACTGTGAAAGCCAGGAGGTAATCTGCAGAGTTTGGCTGGAGAGATTTTGCTCTCTATCGCTGTTTTGAGCTTGTGCTATGAAGCAGCTGAGCAAAGTGAGGCTCATCCCACCTTGGGGCTGGATGAGAAATGCTATAGCAACTATAAACAAACACAATAAGAAAATTCCCGTTTGCTGAGGAGCCCTGCTTGCAAGTGGAATGGGAAAAATATACAAGGGGAGTAGGTAGTTCAGTAAAAAATAGCTTCAACCTGTTGGCAAGTATTTAGTAGCATTTCCTCTTTGCACTACAGTGGAATTTGCCTGGATGCCTCTCACGTAGCACAGACCTCAAGCAAGAGGGAGCTAAGAATGTGTTGTTCAGATGCTTTACTGATGTGCCACTAGGCTTCTACTAATTGGTCACAGTTTGTAGTTTTTTGTTTCTTCTGAAGACGCAAAATGGATAACCCTGGAGGCCTTTAGCTTGGTCTTGGTTTTCTTTTAGGTTTCAGAGCTTTTTGCCCTTGTAGCTATGTCAACTAAGTGGTACCGTACTGGTTGCAGTGTCCTCTCACCCTTTCCTTTCAGTTCTGCCCAGATTCAGCACAGGAGTCTGCCAAGCTATGCTTTCTCCTGGCTGATTTTACCCTCCAGAGGCCGCAAACTGTTTTTTTTTGTTTTGTTTCCTGTGATAATAAATGGGAGCAGCTCTTAGTTTTCTCAGTTGGGAAGGGCAGAAGCCTTGTCTGCTGCATACAGGCAGGGATGCTTACCCAAGCTTACAAAGGGCCCAGACCAGCACAAATCAAAGCAGAGACAATTTTACGTACTTGGCAGCTTCTGGCAGGGGGCAGGGGCAAGGCTGGCAGAATGTGGGTGCTCCTCCAACAACGTCACCAACAAAGCCGTCTGGACATTGCTCACAGTGTTCCCCTGTTGTGTTTCTCTGGCAGTCCTTCAGTGAAAAGAGAGAGCAATGAAAGTTAAATGAAGGTGCTGCCTAATTCAGAAAGAAATCATTTATTTAAGAGCCGGGCAAGCAGAATAGGGGCTGCTGCCAGACCCCAACTCTTCAAGGCATTGATGGGTGAAGCTAAACCCTATAGTAACTATTATTGCTGCAAATAAGAATGCTCCATATGATTACACTGGCCAGCCAATAAGTGTTGGCAAGGTGCATGACAGGACAAAACAGATACATTTGTGTGCAGGGTGCTGGAGCAGAAACAGCACTGGCTGTTGTCAGAGATGTCATGGGCACTCAGGTGTAGCTGACAGCTTTGAGTTTTAAGTGCCAGTAGGAAAGATCTCTTTTGCTGCTACCAAACCAACATGAAAAATATCTGCTGGTAAATGCTGTCAGCAGATTTCAGTGTAGACGTAGGTTTCAGCAAGGCTGCTTCTTAGACCTGATAATTGGAAAAGGGCATAAGGGAATCTGCAGGCAGATGATGACTAATACACAGTGTGGTTCTGATAATTTTTGTCTTGAGATGGGATGTTTTATCACTACACCTTCTTAGTCTTAAAGGAGGTCTGTTAAATGGAGGGAAGAAGCAGGGGTCTAACGCATTTCTTTCCCATGACAAACTGCATTTGCAATGGCCTTTTTATAAACTACAGAGCAATGGTACAAGATGTCACTCACTTTGTTAGCAAATTTCCTGTCTACAGTTCGATGTTTTTGAGGAAACATGTTTCATCACGCAGAGGAAAACTGGCCACTGGCTGATACTGTTGGAGTTCCATGACAGTAAATCAAGCTATGGTAATGTATACAGAGTATTTTTCAAAATTTTTCATCATGCTAGGTACAAAAATGCATCTCTCAGATGATAACATTTTCAATCCCCCCAAAAGGCCAAATATGTCTGTAAACAGTTATAAATTGAATTCAGAAGTTCTGCAGGCCCAAATAAGCATTTTTAATCATTTGATTGAGAAATGGACGCACGCAGATGTGATAGGTTACGAGGGCTTTCTCCTATGCATGTGGTAATGCTCTTCTCTCCATTTCAGCAAAATACCCAGAGGCTGTCATTGAAAAAACACACCTCTCTAAATTCTAGCTGAATTGTTTTTCAAAGAGTAGAAGTGTGCAGAAGTGCTCTTCCTTCTTACAGCTGTTCAATGGGTTTTGCAGTGTCCCTGGATAAGAACTCTCCAGTGACAACATTTTGTACTGATACAGTATGGATGCAAACAGCTGTGCAAGCTTGAGATAGCAAAGATTCAGCTCCATGACAGAACTATGTAAAACAATTAGGAGTTTAAGTATTCTAAAACATACTTTACATAGAAGATAAGAAACTTCTGGAATCTGCTGCCAAGAGATGACTATATTTGCAAGAGTGAAAATTTTTAGGAGAAATTAATGGATATTCATACTCCTTAATGTTCCCTATTACAGCAACTGTGGATACTGGTGAAGTATGAAGCAAAGAGACATCAGAAACAGGCCAGGCTAATGGGTCGTCCCGTAACAAGAGGTCTTTTTGCCACCTCTGGAGTCCCAATATGGGCTGCAAAAACCTTTGCTTAGGCCCTGCAATGCCTGCGTTGCGTTCAGAGTTCGCGTAGGTGCTGGGAAATGACCACGGTGCCCCAGCTTCTCTGGTAGTTGTTTAATCCCATCAGACATCTCTGAGCTGTCAGCAGCTGGTAGTGCCTGGAAGTGGGAAGTTGTGTGTTGGGTTTCAGGAGTGCTGGTGAGCCTTTACTTTGTGCTGACTGTGCCAGAGCTCCTTCAGTAGCACTGGGGGGTGGGTTTTGCTCACTGATTTTCTGTTAAGCCAAGATACTACAGATCTGAACCTCACTTTCTACTCCAACTACAATGTGTTCTTTAAAGAAAAAAGTATGAGGAGAGAGGAATGAGATTAGGGAGGATGTTTAATGAAAACAAATAGTTATGTTTCTCTTCTGCTTGCATTGCTAAATGAGTTTTGTATCTAAATCCTGTGAGTTTAGTTTAGTGGCGGTTTTCTCCTGGCAACACTGATGGGTTGTTTTCATACATCTTTGCGAGTTATCATCTATCTCCATTGAAAATGCATCATTTTAGTAAAAGACAATTATCCTTGTCAGAGCACAGAGCATATCATATGGTTTTTTTTTTTTGCCAATCTTCCTCATTTGAATCGCATAAATGTCCCTAGGACTCATTAATTTAGTTCAGACTCTTTTTGATTCAGAGAGACTTTGCATATGTTACAGCTTTTTTTCTTTGTAGTCATGCAGAACCCGCTGCACAGCAACTATTTATTTCTACAAAGCTGTGATTTGGCCAGAGAGCTCTACAGCAGGTGGAATATGATAAGGAAAACAAAAAAAAAAAGTAAATCTCTTTCTCCGTGGGTCTTTAAATATATTAGAAACCAATAGCTGCAGAACAAAATGTGGTTTTTTTTTGTTTTTTTTTTTCATAGTAATATTTGCTGTAAAGAGAGTATTTAGTATGCACAAAACCAGAAAGTACTGTTAACAAAATGGCTCTAAGATGAGAAAAAATAGACATTTGATTCAGAGGAGGGAAGGAAAGAAGCTGGTGAGAGCAGAGAAGCTGAGAAGAGTAAATGAAGACAGAGCTACGGGCAACCCCTGGGAGATGTCTAGCCCTTGCTCTCTCTCTTGTGGGAGCACAGACATTGCATGCAGTGTGCAGTGTGAACCAGGAGGAAGCAAAAGGTGAGCACCATGTTAAAAATAGTTTGCATTTGTCCTCCTTCAATGCAAATGCAATTTTGATATATTGCAAGAAAGAGATGAGAGCATAAGAACTGAGAGCTCAAAGAGAAATAAAAATCTTGTATCTAAAGTGCTGTCAGTGGCCTCAGGTGGGCTGCATTCATTTTCAGCCTTCATCATGCTCTTCGTTTTTGCTCTGAGCCATTCATGTCACCTCGTTTGGCCTCAGCTTCCCAAACAACACTGGGGCATTAGCAGAATAAATCCATTACTGGTTTCCAAAGCACAGATTCTATTGTAAGGAACACAGCAGGGCTGCAGGGTAGCTGATGCTGCTCCATACATTTGCAGTACTTTTCATCTTCTAAACTGAAGGGAAATGCTAAAAGGCCCTCTTACCTAAAAGGCCCTGGTTGCTAAATGCTGGAGGCATGTCTGTGGTTTTTCTCTGGTCAGTGATTATGTAAAAGTGGCTTTATCTTATTTAACAAATCAGCACTCCTGTGGGTATTTAGAATTACATTTTTACAGTGAAAAAAAATTGTTCTTATAAACTTTATATTGAGTTAGCTTGGCATCTCCAACAAAGCTGCTGTCTACAGTAAGTCTGTGAGACATCTCTGAGGCAGGCAGGACACCTTCCCTACAGCCCACGAGGGATTCTCAGTGTTGAAGGGCACCAGTCTGGTAGTTTGAAAAAATGTTTCACTGCTGAACCAGTTACTTCTAACAGAGAAATAATCATGGGAGAAAAAATAGAATTCCATTTACAGCCTCCTTTGAGAAACTAGATCTTAAAGAAGCGCTTTGCTCTAAGAGTTACAGGGGGTACTCATTGTCCCAGTATTCATACCTGCTTTAGAATGAAAGCCATCATTTACAGTAGGTGTCATAAATTTGACTGTGTGTGATTGTTCACAGCCTTTCCTGTGTGAGTGGTTCTCTCAAAGGTATTTACAAATTTGTAGAAACGTGTTTAGTGATATTGGTGTCTACTTTTACAAATGGTGAAACTCTATGCATGTGTATATATAGGTTTCCTATGAACAGCAAGGAAGACTGAAGTAAAGATCTCTAGAAAATAGTCATTAGATATGTCTCTTAGGAAATCAAGCACTGAAGCTAACAGAAAATTGCTGCCTATCTTTGTACAGAACAGAGAGAGACATGACACAGTTCAAAAAAAGAGACACAGCCATGAGGTAAAAAATATTGCAACACTCCTTAAAATGCTCTGGGATTTGTAAACCATTTTTTAAAACTGTTTTTAAATTTACATTAAGTTAAAATTCTAAGCTGAATTCTTTCCAGATGCCAAAATAGGCAGAAGTGTCCTGTCTTCATGGGCAATTCAGTTTCAGAGAAAGTAATCCAATGTAATTGCAGCCTGGCTTCTGAAATCTTCTATGTGAGGTTACAGCCTACCATCATTCACCATCATTACACCAACAGCAAACTGTACTATGACTGATTGGCTGAAGTGCATTTTCCTGTTAGAAAATGCCTCCACTGGTTGACCTACTCTGATCTCATGGAGTAACGTCAGTCAGGATGAGCATTTCTACCCCTGGCCCCTACTGTAACCATCCGTACTTCACACATCTGCACATGAAAAGATGCTGTACGAAGCCATTTTGGAGTTGCTGTCAGCACTGAGCTCCTGTGTTCATCTGCTTGGAGAGCAATGCTGGAATTGCTGTTCTGAGATCAGAGAGCACTTAGTGTGATGTAGTTCTGCTTTGTAATAACACTTGTGCACAAGTAATAATGAATTTCCTCATTCTCTTCAGGCAATGGTACAGTGACAAGTAAAATTCTAATTTGTCCCAGCAAAAAATAAACATACTTTTCTGCCAATCAATATTACTAAAAGCTGTAGAATCTGCCCCAACTTAAATTAAGATCCTGAAGAGAACTGAGCTCTTTTTAATTGTCTCAAAGGCAGTGGCTTCATTAAATGTGTCATTAGACAATTACTTTGAGGAGGTTATTTCCCCAGTT
Source organism: Tragopan temminckii (assembly GCA_028571105.1). NCBI lineage: Eukaryota > Metazoa > Chordata > Aves > Galliformes > Phasianidae > Tragopan > Tragopan temminckii. The sequence goes on along the minus strand of JAOWBP010007904.1, from coordinate 2,419 downwards.
TATTCCAGTGCAGTTTAAGCAGGATGTACCTCTTCCACAGGTAAATAAAGTAGCCAACAAATTTTCTGCTTCTCCTCTAGAGTTAAAGGAAAAAGACAGGATCCACCACAGAATGATATTAGGCACCTAACGCTGGGTGGTATTGAGTCTCTCCAGGGCAACAAAAGTTAATAGCCAGCACTGCTTCTAGTGAGGCTAATAAAGTGAACAAAAAAAAAAAAAAAAAAAAAAAAAAAAAAGTAAAATGAAATAAAATCCTATCTCTGAAATATTATTTGTGAAATCTAGAAGTGTCCTCAAACCTTTCTTGGGAATTCTGAATATTATTTTGCGCTGAAAACAGTCACTGTTACCAGATAGCAGGAACTGGCTTTTTTTTTTTTTTTAATGATTATTCTTTGAGGTAATCTTGTAATAGTTATAAATGGAGTAATTGTTAAAGCAGAATACATATATATATGCATATAAATAAATAATTATACAGATAGGGTAATGAAAATGGCTTACATTGTTGTGCATTCTGTATTTGTTGCTAGGCGAGTAGAGATTGGCCTGATATCTAGATGTAGATTTAAACTTTTCCAAATATGGGAGATGCTCTCCTATCTGAGGTTACAGATCTGTACAGTGTTGCCCACACCAGAATGCCAAAACTCATTGCTGTCCCAAAATAATAGTAAAAAAATTACTTTAGCATAATGACTTGAAAGCCATGGTATTTATGTTTTATCTTTTTCATCTTCATGATTTCATCCTTCTCTTTCCAGCAGTTGTGGATGAGCTGCAGCGTTAGCTGTAGGAGTTTGATAGTTTGGTGTGGAAGTGATGGGGACTAGAAAGAAATACTAAATATTGTGTAGCTCTACTAAAGTAAAGACAACTGAGAAGTGAGAATAGCAACAAAACCCAGTTCCTGATCTGATTTCAGTCAAGGTACCCAATCAATGTCAAAGTTTTTGTTTGTAGAACTTGTAGGGATGTCTTGCCAAAACACCTGGTCCTCTACTTTTTCCTTCTGTTACTTTTCTTGGCTTAGTGTGGAAAGTGCTGCTGAGCTGGCATGTGAGCAAGGGCAGTGTTCCTTGTAGCCTTGGTCTGGCTTACTACCAGACTCTTGTAGAAGCTGTGCAAGGAAAGAAAGCAAAGTGCTCACATGTTAGTGGTATTCTTGCAAGTCTGCAGTAGTAAAACTGTAAAGACAACAAATATTCTGTGTTAGAAGAGAGCCAAAAGGAAGGGAAACATCTACATCTGAGACACTGAGACTATTACCTGTGGCATTTCTGACAACTAATGAGTACGGAACCATTCTGGACAATGGCTGCATTTTGACAGCCATTTTGACTGCTGTAGTTCTCTTTGGCTTTCCAAACGTGTATCATCTCAGGCACTTAAAGATGTAGTTTATCATTAAAGAAGGAAATAATTAACTGTAAGAGCTGCAAGGCTCTTCATGAAGCCTGGAGTACCTAATAATCTGAAGACTTCTGCTAGTGCTCTGCTGCTTTGTGCTCATGTTTGATGGATGGCTTTAGATCCACTGGCAGTTCTCCAGACCTGCCTTGGCAGTCATGTGGAACATGTTATCCTCTTGGGCAGAACTGCCAAATCAGTTCCAACTTTTCCACTCAACTGTAAACCCAAACACTAAAACACAAATCACTTACATGACAATACACTCTATTGTCAAAAATTCCATAAATGTCTGGAAAGGATATCAGCGAATATATACTCACCATTGTTATGATCCTTTTTTCTTTCTTATTCCCCCATAAGTCCTGTCTGTCTGTCTGTCTGTCTGTCTATCTATCTATCTATCTATCTATTTTCATGTAGTCTTTGGATGCCATCAATACATACAGATAAAATATATGGAACAGATAATAACAAAGCACTTTGAGATTTTTAGGTAGGTGCCAACAAGCTGACAATGCACCTTCTGCTGTAATGTTCTCTCCAGCCTTGCTCTTTCTGATCCATGTGCCTTCATGAAGATCTAGCCACACAATAATATTTACCATCCATTAGTAGAAATAATCACAGAAAGCATACTGATAACTCAGTCCAACAAAAATTTTGTCTGTATATCCATCTTTGTAGTTTCTTAACCCTTACAGACTTCCAGTCTATTTCATCATGCTCTTCAAAGTTACTGTGCAATACTGTGCAGTCATCTCAAGTGATTTCATAGCCTATGCAATATTTTTTTTTAGTATAGTAAATCCTTCTTGCACATAGCATGTATACTACTCACTTCAGAGATGACAATCACAGAATCACAGAATGGCCAGGGTTGCAAGGGACCTCAAGGATCACGAATCTTCAACCCCCCTGCCACAGGGAGGGCCACCAACCTCCACATTTAATACTAGACCAGGCTGCCCAGGGCCCCATCCAACCTGGCCTTGAACACCTCCAG
>JAOWBP010007852.1:0-25512 GCA_028571105.1 Tragopan temminckii | reverse complement strand
GGAGGTGTTCAAGGCCAGATTGGATGGGGCCCTGGGCAGCCTGGTCTAGTATTAAATGGGGAGGCTGGTGGCCCTGCCTGTGGCAGGAGGGTTGGAGATTCATGATCCTTGAGGTCCCTTCCAACCTTGGCCATTCTGTGATTTTGTAAAAGCTGATTACTTTCAGATCTCAATTACTTTACCATCAGATGATTTCTCGTTTACTTAGAAATGCGTTTGCAGTTGGGATGATGAAGGCACTAAATCTCTTTAAACTAACTAGAAACTTGGCCAACTTTCCATCCACATTTTTGCATTCAGTGGGAAACATTTTCTCTTATTGGGAGAAAAACATTCAGTGATCGATAACCTTCAAATTTTTTTGTCAGAAAACAAAAGAAATGCTAGAATCATTAAGGTTGGAAAAGACCACTAAGATCAAGTAGTCCGACCATTGGCTCACCCCCATCATGCCCACTGACCACATCCCTCATATCCACATCCACACATTTCCTGAATGCCTCCGGGGACGGTGATTCCCTCACGTCCCTGGGCAGCCTGTGCCACTTCTTTTGGAGAAGAAATTCTCCCTAATATCCAGCCTGAACCACCCCTGGTGCAACTGGAGGTTCCCTCTCATCCTGTCGCTGTTACCTGAGAGAACAGGCTGACCCCCACCTCTTTACCACCTCTTTTCAGGTTGTTGTAAAGACTGATAAGGTTCTCTCATCTGCCTTCTCTTCTCCAGAGTGAACAATACCGGCTCCCTCAGCTGCTCTTCTCTTTACCTGCTTCAGGGCCTCCGTGTCTTTCAGTACCTCTTCGTAATATAGTTCCTCCTTGTAATGCCTCTTTGTAGTGGTTTCCTTGCACAGTTGGGGAGTTGCTGAGGCAAGAGGTATCTGCCCCTGTATTGTGGCCAGGTGCATACCATAGTTAGTATGCAGTAAATTTTCAGTAGGAGGGAAAGCTGATTTACACTGTGAGCCACTTCGTGAGATACCTGAATTCCAGTCCTCCATACAGTGACTCAATTTCAGAATTAAAAACTTTTAGCTCTTACAGAAATGTTTTTTGTTGAAGCAGAATGCTGTAGTAACTAATAATAAACTCCACTTTAATTAGTCATGCTTCTGGTGTGGCTTTTGGTGGAATTTAGTAGGGTGGCAGGGCTTTCTGAATACTGAATGGTGTATGCTCTTACTTGCTGGGTATGCAAGTGTATGATGATGCTGAATTATTAAGCAAAATATTTGTAGGTTTTTTTTTTTTTAATACCTAGTAAGTGAAAGAAGCAGTCCATTAGCTGCAGAGCAGGAAGCATTCAAGCCTCTTTTATAAGTTGGGAGTTCTCTCTTTAAAAGAGTAAGCTGCAAATAGAAGTTTCCTGGAAGCGTTATGAAAATAAGCACCTGGAAGCGGAGAGGGTCTCGATAAGCACAAGGTAGTTTATAGGCAGGTTCATGCATCTGCTTGGCAGCAGCCAGGTGGGCAGTCCACATGTGCAGCCTCAATGGGTGTCCTGCGTGAGGGTCTTGAGTGAAAAGTCTAAACACAGACACTTCTGATGGGGGTTAATGCTTTTAAGTGGTTTCTGGCAAAGCCCTTTGGAGGTGGTTGCTGTTTGTAACTGTTTTGTCTGGAGCACAGCAATTGGTAATACTGGCAATCCAAAGCCACATTTTTTTGTGGACGCTTTTGGGTAATTGTGATTTTTCACTTGAGGAGCAATGCTTCAGAAAAGTGTCCCTCTAAAAGCCATTTTGTGTAACTGTAAAGGTTAATCTTCAGGTTTCGTCTGAAAAAGATGAAATGTAAATGTGGAAGCCTTGCTTCATTTTCTGAAGCAACTTCTACTTAAAATGACTTGCGCCTTATTAAAGCCAATTATTTAAAATCATATCCCTGCAGCTATAATAGATGGAGCTCCGGAATAGATTGCTGCAGCCTAAAGGGAGAGGCTTCAGACTCGGTTCATTTTAACGGCGCCTATAGTGTTTGTCGGTAATGTTGTTCACTCCCCTGTAATTGAATTGCTCTGTCAGGATCAAATGAGAAAGACCCAACAGAAATGAGCAGATTAACAAGGTAACAATGTGTATGTGATAATTTCTGTTGTTATAATATTTGGTGTTTGTGTCATTTGAATGCTGGGGGAGGAAAAAGCAAAGCGCCATTCTGAAGTTCTGCTTGAAGTCTGCGTTCTGGAATCATAGTAGGCACAGAGCTGACTGGAAGGGATGAAATAATCAGCAAGACGTTTAAAAGGGTTAAGAGCAGACATCAGCTATTAAGAGAAGACTGCAGCTCAGAGCTCTTGGGATGGATGTAATGGAACATAGAAAAAAATTGGGGAAGTTTTATAAATGAGGTAGCTGTGAAGGCTATATCTGCACTGACATGCTGTGGCAGACTGAGCCAAGTCACAAGCTTTGTGAGAAACAAGGGCTCGCTTCCGAAGTGTATGGTTTCCAGTGTTTCAAGTCCTCTCGTGTGGAGAGGGGGCAGCCAGGCAAGCTGGGCTTTTCTTGCTTTTCAGGTATGACTTAGAATCATAGAATTACTCAGGTTGGAAAAGACCTGAAAGATCATCAATTCCAACCACAACCCAACCATACTACCCTAACTCTAACAGCCCTCTGCTAAATCATGTTCTAGATCACCTTGTTAGCTATGGAGCCCTGTTCTGTCACTAGATAATTAGTTTCTGAAATGTCAGTTTTTTAGCAAGACAGGACTGTTTGTAGCCAGTAGTTCTCTGCCTCCTGGTACAGATTTGGTTGGGGCCTGTGATCAGCCTGTTGCACAGCAAGTGAGCAGCAGTGATTGGCAGCTGCATATTTGTGTTCCATGATAAATAAAGGCAGCTTGATTTCACTTGACTCTGAGGTACAGGTTTACATCAGGCAGAGTCCGTTTGTGGGCAACTGGTGCCATTGAACAGATGCAGTCTAAGATTGTGTGCTGCAGTCAGTGTTTCTGAGCCAGTAACTGGATGCTGACTGTGTTTCATAATTCTTCTGTATCATTGGAAATATGTACAGTATCAGTGTGTAGAATAATATATAATTTTGAGTTCTTTTCTAATGTGTTTCTTTGTCTTCCTGCTCTGTTAGTGCAGTTAGAAACAGTGTTTTTCCCCATTGCCCAGCTATGTAATGCTTTCCTGCAGACTGCATTTTTTGTTTCTTTTCCTTCTTTTTTTTTTTTTTTTTTTTAACCTAGGCTGCGTTATGTTTTCATTGTGATGGTGTGGGTTTTCTGAGCTGTTTCTTTCCTTTTTTCTGGAGTCACTGAATCGGGAATACCTTTCACATCCGCCCCCATGAGCTTAGCCCAGGCAGGTGAACAAAGATCTCTGGTTGTACGCGGCTTTCTCAACAACTCAGGGCACTGTTAATATTGCCCTGTCAAATCAATTTATCTCAGAAAGAGAAGCAGGCCCTGTCAGGGGAGTACATGTCTGATACGGCAGGGCGCTTCGGGGGAGCGGGCCCGGCCTCAGAGGCCAAGCTTCATTGCCTGCCCCATCACCTGAAAACTTCTAATTTTCTACGCTCTGCAGTAACGTATTACACTGAGCAGGGTCCTGCCTGAAACAACCATTTCTTCAGGGCTGGGGAATTGGCTGCAGAACAGCCTGTTACTTTTCAGTTACCGGTGTTCAAGGTAGATGTCAGCAGGAATGGGAAAGTCTAGTTTAAAGTTCACATTGGGATATAGGGCCTGGTGTTTGCCAACTTTCCTTTAGAATACAATCACTTCTCTGGGGTCTGGGCTGTCTGTGGGTCTGACTGCACACGGGTTATTCCTCCTGCCTGCTGGGTTCCTCTCTGCGTGCGTGTCTTCAGCAGAAAGCGTGGATTTTTCTGTGAAAAAGAGAATGCTTGGCAGCATGATTAAGCTGGAAGTAATAACACATTTCTTTTTTCACTGGACAGTTACTGATAAAATGTTTCCCTTGAGGCTTTTTGAGCACAGAATCTCTCGCATTATGGGAAACGGAGCGATGTAGGGAGCGGGAGCAGTTAAACATATGAACGGGACGTGGCTCTCGGTTCATCAGTTGTCCTTTTGCCATAAGGGCTCACATTGAGCTTGGGGGTTCCTCCTAACTCCACCGTTTGGAGTTGAGAGCATCTTACAGATGAGCGATATTAAACTGAATGGTTTTGGCTTTTTTGGCTTAATTTACACAAAATGGGGCATTCAAACAAAATGAAGAACCAAACCCAAAGAATGAAACCAAACCTATCATTAGATACCTATCTTAAAAAGGCGTAAAGCCCTCTACGGTCTAAAAACGCTCCTTCTCTGTCCATTCAGTTTGGTGATAGTCTGAAACAAAATTGCTCTGGCTTTAGTCCAAAGCTCGTCTGTGAATGCGCCAAAAATGTGATAAATGCTAATCAAATGTAAAATAACGAATCAGCTGTGACATTTTATTATGGAAATTAAACGTCATGCAAACCCTTGCCTAAGGAAAATAAATTGTCGGGAAAAATACTAATTTTCATGTGATAATTAAGTTTTCTTTGCTTTTCATTTCCATGTCTAACAGCGTTTCACTTTCACTTTTTGTAACAGACATTTGTCATGAAAGCCATTTCAAGCAGGATTTAATTTATAGAATTGAAAAGGATTACCACTCCCACTTAATCATATGAAAATAGAGCTGGCTCTAGGGAGTGTTACTGCTGTTTTGAGGGTCAGGAGGATTCAAAAAGTTGTAAAGTAAACTTGCCAGGTATTGTGCATTTCACCACAACCCTTACAAGTAGGTATGCTGCTGCTCAGTGCTGTGATGGCCGATTTCCTTCTTCAGTTCTGGAGAAATCTTGAGTCTCAGCAAATTGTACCTCTTCTGAAGTTCTTCTGTAACTTGTCATCTAAGGGAGAGTCTTCGTGGATTGCTGGAGCTTTTCCAAGGGCATAAGGATGAATTTTCAGTAATTTATTATTAATAATAAATTATGTAATAATTTAATTAGAATAATAAAATTTATTAATAATAAGTCACAGTTTGGTGGGTAGGTTTGGCAGATCTGCCTTCTTTGTCATTTATTTGTTGACTTTATGTGATCAAGTATTGAATTAAAAGGGATCTCCATAGGTTATTGTCTAGTGTTATATAGTCAGGAGCATATCACGCACGTCTGTAAACACTCTGAGCTCTCTTAAGAGCAGCAAAAGTCTCCTGTGCTCCCTCCTGTAAGCCTTTCACAGTCCTCCTTCCTCATTTTCAACCCACCTTACTGCCTGTGGACAGGATCATCATCACTGGCTGTTTGGATATGTTTGTTCTCCCACATCAGTGCTCACCTCTGTTGTGTTTTAAGGAGCACTGGTATACCTGCTTAGCTGTAACTGCCAGCCTGAGCAGGTGAAGTCCTTTCCATCTAGATTTGTAAGATAGAATCTCCATTCTCTGTGCAGTTTTTCTGTGCCCATTCAGTTTAAGTTTACCTTTCTTGAAGAGGAGTGCTTCCTGTGTTGCGTGGTATTGGTGTATGTAGGATCTTACAGAGTAGAACTGTACTTCTGTTCAGCAGCACTGACCGCCTCTACTGTGGTCATTCTCGTTTTTGTATCCTAATGCAGTATTTGCTTCTGTGGTTGTACCTCAGTCACCCTGTGATCAGGTATGCACGGATCTTTCTCCTCGTTTCCAATTGTTACAGGTCCGCGTTGCATACAGAAGTTTTGTAGTCTCCAGGAGCATGACTTTTCCCTTTTGTTTCACTGATATATTTTTTTCTCTGTTGGTCAAGAGACCCATGCAGTCTTATAGGTTAGTCCCATCTTCCTGTCTCGGTGCTCTCAATCTCAAGCTGTCAGCCAACACGTTTCATTGGTGCCATTTTACCTTTTGTGCAAGTGCTGCTCATTCAAATATGAAGTCACGCTGCCATCAGTTTGCCCTTGACAATCCTCTGTCGTAACCTCCTGTCTTCATTCCTTGACACTGCAGAAATGCAAATGTTTTTAGGTCCTTCCAGTAGCTAAGGAGAGCCTATAATCAAGAGGAGAGCCAACTCTTCAAAAGAGTAGATACAATGGATTTGATACAGTAGATTTGCAAAAGGCATTATTTTGTAATGCTTTGAATGGTTCACAAATTGAGTAATTGGGAAGGAAGAGAGGAACAGAGAACGTGATCTGCCAAGGACTGCAGGACAAGTTCCTTGCGCTTCTGGAAGAGCTCTCTTTATCTTTCACAGGGTTGCATTGCATTTCATGGGGTCTTGTTCTACTTGTTGATTTTATTTTTTAATTTCCATCCCCAACATGGCCACTCTCACCTATATAATGATGATGTTGTTTTTTTTTTTAATTACGGTAGGAAGAAGAAAATAAACAGGGCAGTAGTCCCTGGGTTTGCCAGGAGCTCTTGTGAACTGAAACCATTGCTGTTGTTCTAGACCTTGAAAGACTCGAGCCTTCAGTTCACCTCTTTCTTAACCTTTTTCTGTCACGCTTCTGCACATCTCATGCAGTTTGCTCACGCCTGGTTGTACAAGCACCAGAAAGTTGGCAGGTCATAAAACAAGATTTCTCTCTATTTCATTTTGTATCAACTTTGACCATCACGTTTTTGGCAACGTAGAAAAAAAGTAGTAGCAAATGGATCTTTGCTACCTTATTCTGTTTTCTTTTTTCTTTTCTGTCCTCTTTGTGGCCATTTTTCTATTTCGTGCTTGTTAATGGTGCCTGCAGTCTCTCTGTTTTCTGAATGTTTTCCTCTCGGAGGCAGGCAGGGTGTAGCCTTGCTGTGGCATTGTAGCTGGGCTGAGTATTTTTGCCTTTTTACCTCATTCACAGAGGTAAATGGAAGAAAGCCACTACCACAGAACCAATGGTGCAGGTCGTCCTCTCATTAAACACTGAATAATTTATGCTGACAGTATTACTCTGATACACTGCCAAGGACCAGTACCTTTAAAGACAAAGCTGCCATGTTCTCATAGGTACTTTGTATTTCGGCCTGTCAGCAAAGTGTGGAATTGTGCAGTGAATGGTTGCTAGTTGTATTTTTCAGTGCTTAAATATAACTGCTTTATTAAAACAGGTGATCTGTCACAGCTTGTCCACTATACCTTCCCAAAGTCAGTGCTTTGACATTCTCCAGACTGGCATCTGTAAATACCTGGTAAGTCATATTTTGTTTTCCATCTTAGCTTGCTTGTGATAAATCTTGCAATTGTCTCTGTAACCCTCAAATCCAGCTGAGCTGGTGGGGGACGGCCCTGCCCACAGCAGGGCTTGGGGATTGGTGGGCTTTGAGGTCTCTTCCAGCCCAGGCCATCCTGTGATTCTGTAATGCTCTCATCCCCGTCAAGCACATTGGATTTCTAGGAGACCAGTCCTGATGGCTCCCCGGTGCTTTTTCATTCTGGAGAGTTAAGTCTGAGTTTCCTTCTACCTCAGTGATGGCTCACTGCTGTTTCAAGACACAGAAGGGATGCTCTGTCCCATGATATGTGTTCAAAAGGAAAGACCTGTTCTGTCTGAAAGTTGCTTTTTGTGTCTGTACCATCCTTCAGAGGAAGGCTTAAAGCTTTTTTTCTTTTAAATAGGTTGGGGATGAATATTGTCTTTATTTGGAGGGAATGGGATTAAGACTCTTGTCTCCTTAACTGGTTATAGCTGCTGTTAGCTGTCTGCTTGTATTTTTATCTGAAAGGCAGTGGTTTAAGAGCCGGAGAAAGAAATTCCTTAAAACTTTTGCACTGATGGTGCTCTGTCTCAGTACTGACGCTCAGAGGATAACATACATCTAGTCTTGCAAATTTGCTTCTAGATTTTGTCCTTTTTTCCCAACTTGCAACATCAAATACACAAAAAGCAGGTTCTGTTCTGAAAGCCCTGTGCAGCACATGGGTTTTGAGAGATGATGGATGCTTCCAAACCCCATGTTTTGTAGGGTAGAGGCCTTTCAATGTGAGGCCTTTTCACTTTGCACTTCTCTGAAAAATGTACTGGAAGTGGTAATGCCTTCTCTAACAGGCAGTGAGTGCTTAGGCTTAAATACTTTTTAACCTTCTATTGCTGTGGATGTCAATTTCTAAGGAAAATAGGATTTGTTGTTTTTAAATGCGGTAGTATCTATTCTTGAACAGAAACAAAGTAATGTTTGTTGTCATTATGAAGGGACACATTCGGCATTAGAATTGTTTGTGTAACAGCAAAAACTTGTGTATAGAGCAATGAACTTGAGGGTTTTTGTTTTAATCCAGGTTGGATTGGTTGTAATACCCGATAGCACAGCTGGATCTGTTCTGTGTGCCATAAATAAGCTCTTGGATCAAGCTTGCATCTTGAGTGAAAATCTGCACAAGTTCTTAGCCTCCTGTTGTTACAGCCTCCTGTACTTCCTGCTAACTCTGGACAAAGAGGATGCAGAACACGTACAGAAAAGGTAATGCTGCCTTTCACGCTATATGAATTCTCTGCCTTTGTAAGCAGATATTTAGAGATGTGAGACAGAGGGCCAACCCCTCCGACTGCAATTTATTTTGTCCTTTTGTTTATTTAAGGAAAACATCTGCAATGATAGCTGTAATTATTTAAAACCATTTCTAAAGAAGGCTTCATCTCAAAGCTTTTACTTGCTGCAGCTGTGGGATGTCAGAACCACCCTGACCCCAGAAATGCAGATACTTGCACCTTAATGTGTAGCCTCACCTTCTGGTTTCATTAGAGAAGCTGAAAAGCAGCACACAAAGGATTTGGCTCTGTAAGCGTGTGCCTGACTTGGTGTTTCAGCTTTAACAACACTTTTTGGGAATCAAACAGCCACAGCCACCCGGGATCAGTTTATTTACCTGTAAAGCAGAAATATCTTTAAGCAGTTGAAACTTCTGATTTTTTTTCTTAGAACTGTTCCACATACAAGAAGGTTGATTAGAGTTTACTTAGGAAGACTCCTCCTTCTCTTACTATATTAATGTACATGTCACAGAACACTGATCGTGTTTTTCTGTATTTGTTTTGAGCCTTAAAAGATTCAGGAGGTTCAGATGTATTTGAATTACAGCTGAAAGAGGAACCCTTCTTTCCCACTGCCTCAAGCAGAAGTCACACCGTGTGAGGGCTTCAGCAACATTTGAAGCTCCAGGGCAGGACCTTAAATTTTTTCCATCATCTTAGAATGTTTTCAAGTGTAACATTTGCCACTACAAATTTTCTGCTTCAGCACTAATTGCGAATGTAGTCGTGCCAACTGGCATCAACACAGGGGTGCGTTTCCTGGTGCAAATACAAGACGTCGGCCACAGAAGCGTGTCTGAAATGAGCTGCCCTGATCACTTCAATTTTCATTCTCTTTTCTTCCCAGGGATATGCTGTGGGGATCGTGCATTTCTGCATTAGCACTCCTGCCGCGGCTGCTGAGACTGATGCTGCAAAGTCTGCAAGTGAGCAGGATCTGCCGGGAGGAGCTGCCCGTTGTTGCTCAGCTGCTTCGCTTACTGATGCAACACGGTCAGCTCAGAAGCCATATGATGACCAATGAATTCCTGGTGCAGCAAATTATCAAGGACATCATGGTAGGAAACCTGTTGTTGTCTGCCAGAGACCACAAGAATATACTTTGTGTTTATGTTGAACAATGACTGCAAACCCTATGCTCAGTGAAATGTGAGTTGTGATTTGCACAAACGAGACTGTCACAGAGCCAAATGCTGTCCAGGACCCCTGGGCTGAATTTCAAAGCTAAGTTTTGAAACAAAGTGCCCAGGAAGGGGACGAGCTGCAGCATGCCACAGCTGGGTGGGGAGCTGTCCCAGTATATGTGCTGGTGGGAAATATTTTCTCTCTCTCAAGTGTGCAGGTCTCTGGAGAGGCAAGCGGTAGAAGTCTTAAAAATTGCAGCTATTGCAGAATCCAGCATTGTAGTCACACATCCACTTGTCAGAGCTTTTGAGATTATTACATCTGCTTCTCGGGAAACAGATCAGAAGCTGCCTTCTTGCACACAGCTATTACTAGTTCTGGGTGCAGGGAGTTTGTATGGTCCCCAGACTTGAATAAAGTACGATGCCGTAATAATTTTGTAATGTCATCCCAAACTTAACCACATGAGTGGTGGAGAACAAGATGTAAGTCTATCAAGCAAGTTCTCCAACAGAAAACGTGACGCTGGCTTCCTATGGTGCTGGAAAGGCTTCGGGCTGCTTTGGCAATGTGTGGCTGTGGATGGGTTGTGGATTTGGTTCTGTTTTTAACCACTGAGAAATGCTGAGGAGGATGAGTTAGTGCCCATGGGCTGTGGTGGGCTGTGGACAGTGGCACTCCTTGGGTGGGTATTACAGTAGAACTGCAAACATTTGCATTGTAAATTGACTATCAATGGCAAAATTGTGAAGTGAGCAGGCTGCTGTAATTAAGAGTAAGAAATTGCACCTGATGATAGAATTCACGCACTCCATAATGTAACACGATCTTAACATACCAAATAATGACACTTTATTATTTCAGCACTAACAGACGTACCGTGTTTAAACATACAGGCTAAGAAAGAATTGTCACTGCATGCCAGTGAACGAGGCCATTGGGTGTCTTTAGCAGAGCACCTGCTTAAATGTAAGAACAAAGCAAAGCTTCACAAATGCTGTTGCTGAATTCCTCCCCCTCCCTCCCCTTTGTTTTTTAGACCCTGAAGAGCGGCGAAGTCCAAGAGCAGTGGCTGACGGACCTCCATTACTGCTTCAACATCTACCTGGCCTCTCACCCCCAGGGACCCAGCCCTATGAACGCGGTGTATTAAAGAGGTGGAGCTGCATTTATTGTAAAGCATTTACTTCTATTTAGTTTTGAACGGGAGATGTTGGAACAAAGCTTGTCCATTTTTTTGTAAGTGAAACAGAATAAAAATTTTACAAAGAGCTGCATCCCTCCTGTAGCTTTCTTTTCAAGCACGGAACTGCAGCTTCACTGAAGTTGGGTTTCCTAGAAGGATCACAAGGAAGGGTCAGAGAAGGGACCTCTGTGAGGCTGAAGTGCTCATAGGGAAGCAGAGACTCATCTGGACTCCATCTAATCAATGTTACGCCAACTAGAAAAAAATATGTCCACCACTTTAAAAATAAATTGTTATTCTAATTTCAGAAATTTGTGTTTTTAAAGACATTGTGCAAAGTAAATACCGTACAGTAGCAGCTCCAACTGCTCTAAAGACAAGTTTGCTACTAGCATAGGCCCTGCCCTATATTGCTTTCTGTAGAGATTCATTGTGTGTGTGTACAAAAATACAGTTCTTAATGAATAAATAACAGGGGATTATTTCAAAGGGTAGAAAACACTGCTAGCACTTTCCATATACTGTGGAAAGAAATTTACTTACGGAGTGCTTTCTTTGTCAACATTTTTCCTTACCCTTCCAAATCCCCAAAATAGGTTGAGAAATTACCTATTCTTTAGTACAGAAATGGAACACAAAGGTTACGCCTCCTTTCTTGTTTAGATTTTGAGATACATTTAGTAAATTTTGAGGTGAAACTGAACAGCAGTTACTGTTACAGCCCCAATACAGTTTCACTCTCCTTTGCAATTGCATTTAATGAACACATACTCAAAATTCCAACAATGTAAATGTTTGTGAACCACTGCAGCACAGTGCTGGGCTTAGCACTTAATTGTCTGCTTCCAAATGCAGTTCAGATTTCATCGTATCAGTAAATAAATTAAAATTTAAAGACAAATTTGTACACAAAACAAACAAGTCCGGCTCCTTAGCAGCCTGCTTGGCATGTAATAAAAAACTGAAAATATGTACAAGTTTAAAATGTTGTAGATGGCTTGCACACGATGAAAAGTTACATTTGTACCAGAATGCTCCTTAAATCCCAAACGTCCACTTAGTTTTCGAGTCTTGTAGTTTTGGATTTTGCAGCAGTGCTCAGTCTCATGTTATATGAAAACTGCTTTGATTTTCCCATGTTCTCCAGCAAATGAACATACTGCAGGTTGTTCACTGTAAAAGAACAGAACAGTTTTGACGAATTACTCCAAATGAGAAAAATTTAATCCACTCTGATTCTGCATTTCATAAACAAAGAACCTACCAGCAATGTACCATTTTGTTCCTGACATCTCATTGTTACCTCTAAGTAGTTCTGTTTCCGTGGCACTCAGTACAACTTAAACATGGCTGTGTGTTCAGAACAACTCATAATAATGAAGCTTAAGATTCACCCTCATAAATGAAGAAGCGCTTTCAGGCTGATGGCTCAGTCACTTACTAAAGCTCCTGGCTGAGCTGGCCGAAGAGCAGCAAGGGATTGTGTTTTCTTCTTTTCTCTCTGTCATCCTTTCCTGGCTCCCCTGCCCCTTAACCTTCTGTATTTCCTTTTGCTACCTCCTATGTATGTGTCCCCACTCTGCAGCGCTAAGGCTGCTTCTGCTGAGAAGTTCAGTGAGTTTGGCGTCAGTCTCCTGTTAGAGTTTTGTCACAGCGTGCTTTTTCCACCAGCTAGACGAAAGTGAAAACTAGGGCTGATAGTCAGTTTTCACCTTCCCAGCTGCACCTTCCACAGGAGAAGAATCAAACTGAGCAGTCCATGCTGACCTACTCCAGGCACCTACGTCAGCAGCAGAGTATCTGGCATTAGCCACTGACAGCTCTGAACTTTTCCAACGAACGTAACGTTGTCATGCATGAAGGCAGGCAGATGAAAAACATGTTATTGTCTTTAAGGAAGGGCTAAAGTTCCCCCAGCTCCTATTAGGTGAATCAAAGTAGGTAGTGTTCTGAAGGAACTGGGCAAAGTTCCTATCGCTGTCCTATTCGTCACCGCGTTATGAAAGTAAAGGATGGGCAAACCTCACAAGAGAGCCTTTTCATTTCAGAAGACAGGGAGACCCGTTGTCCTAGAAAGTTAAATGAAGAGCTGCTTTATTTGCTAAAACTCTTTTAAAATTTAGATTGGTGTCTGTATGAAGAGGTGGCAATCAAACACGTCTGGTCATGCCTCTTAATTAAAACAGTTATTTCAAATACTGGAAGAAAGAAGTCTCTGTCTTTCACCGAGGCAGAAATTCACCTACAATTCTAACAAATTCAAGGCTAGGGCTGCTGCTGGATTTCCTTTTGACTTCAGAATTTAGTAAACCAGTGGAAAAATGTATTTTACTTTCCAATGCACCTTATCTGAACTATGGTCTCTTCGAAGGATTTCTTTTTTTCCTCTCAGCCTGTGGCCTGGCTCTGAACTATGTGGGATGCAGCCAAGGCTAAAGACTGAGGCTGTTCACGTGATGAAGGACTAACGTTACCAGCTCCTAGCCCTAAGTGCATACACTTGAAATATTCTCAAAGAAAGTTATTTACTGAAGGAGTACTAGGAGAACTATGCATTCTAACCTCGAGTTATCTGTCAAACTACTGCCCCATGCAAAAAACTTCTGGACTTTACTGATCTTGGTGATACTTCTACATCTCTGTTTCTGGCTGCTGTTCTGTACAACGCGTTGGAGCACCATCTCTGCCTGCATGTCTTGACAATCCCCATCACAGCAACTCTCAGTGTCTTGTCTGAAAACTCTGCTGCCCTGGTACCAGTTCCATGCACAAAATTTCACTTATTTACAAACAGAACAGAGGATTTCCCAGGAAAAACCTGGCAATAATACACGGCCTCGATGCTAAGCAGCAGAATAATGCAGGCTTGCTTTAGAGCCCTAAAAGTTAGTGCACATAATGTTCTATGAACTGATTGGAGCTCTGTACACAGGATGGGAACACCATTGCACTATCTCAGAAGAAAGGGCAGAGATCAGATTACTTTGGATTTTCAAATTTTATCCACGCACTAGTGCAGCCTGGTCTAGTAGTTGGCAACACTGGCATATAGCAGGGGGGTTGAAACTGGATGATCATTACGGTCCTTTTCAAGCCAAGCCATTCTATGATTCTATGACTAAAGCGCATATTTCTAACAAACAGGTGTCTAAATACTTGGTACGTGTAGAAATCCACTACTTCTATAGGTAAATATTTGCACTAATGAATCACAGTATGAGCATCCGCAAGTGATTTTAACGACAGGTGAGTAGCTTATCTCTCTAGAAATCCATGATTTTAAGGTCTTTCCAAGTAATAGTCCAATCAAAATAAGCCTTCAAATAAATTCTTCAGTGTTAGGATAAAAGCACATTGCTCAGTCAGTCCAAAAGTAGCAAAAGAACATACAACAGGTTGGTAATAGTTACATCTCTTGATCTTCGATCCCAGCTCTTGATGAGTTGGGTTTTTTTTCTCCTTTTCTAAGAGGAACCCAATCACATGCACATATATATAAAACATTAAAGCCATCTGCTCTATTCCCAGTATTGTTTGAGTGTGTCTTACCTGAGACCAGCTGCACATCAGAAAGTTTCAGCTTAGAAGGAGGTCTGGCTGGCTGGTACACTCTGCCTTCCTGAGAACGCCCTTTAATAAACAGTACGAACAGCTCGGTGTTTATTCATGTAAAGATATGGCTATGGACAGCTATGAATTATTTAAAGAGGCTACAGCATTATTTTATCCTCAAATATTCTCATTTATGATGAGGAAACTTGTAAGGCATTTTGCATTACAGAAAATTGTTACAACTTCAATAGAACTTTAAGCAAACTTTGATGATGTCTTGCAGTTGCTGTGTAAAAGAAGGAACGTGAAGTGCTTGCCAAAAAAGATCTTCAGTGAAATAAAGCTATCTAAACTACAAAGCCATGATAAGCATGAGTTGCCACCTGTTAAGGTACACAGAGCATTGGTGACCACAGTGTAAAGGAACTCGTACTTTAAAACCAGTGCCTTTCCTCTGTTGTTTCCTCAGAATGCATTCTAGGCAGTGTGTGTATTCAGACTTAGTGCAAAGCAGTGCAGTGCTACAAAAGATTACCCTGATCTCCCAATGAAGATCAGCTGTCTTCAAGCACAGAAGTTACTGATATCAAACATGATCGTATTCTTCATATGGGAATATTTAAAATACATACATATATACACACATGTGTATGTATGTATGTATAATAAAAGTTGAAAGCAATGTTTAAAAAGTTCAGCTGTGTTCCAGACAGACAGCCACTGTGCATCGATGCAGCCGCCTGTCCCCAGTTTAATAGCTCTATTCTCTTTCCACATTCATACATTTGAGCAACTCTGGCAAGGGAATGATTTGGTGGCTGAAGAACTGTGCTGGAATAATGATATGATGATTCAAATAGCTTTAGAAGAAACCGTTTTAAATCACCGAAGTATTTTTTTCCATCTAAAATGGTTATAGAATTATCCAGAACACTTGAGATTTCAGACTAAATGTTATAAAGGGTTTTAATCCCTAACAATTGAGTAGAAAATGTATCCAAGAATTCAAAATATAAGGAACACTTTGTTATAAAATTAATCCAGTGGTTTTTGGAAACAAAGCATAGTGAAAACAAAATTACCATAGATCTGCTTGAGGATGGACTGCTTGCTGGTCTTTATGGCTGAGCTGGTTTTGTTTACAGATTTCAGGTTTTTACATGGAGGAACTGATTTCTGAGGGCTATGGTTCAGCTGTTTCTTCCAAGCAACTTGAATGAGGAAGGCAGCTGTCTCTTGTCTCCATTTGTCTTCATCTTCTTTGCGCTGCCGCTTAGCACTAAGAAGCTGAGACAACTCCTGTCTGAGATGGTAACTGGAGAGCACAAAAGAGAAGAGCACTTGTTTTAGGTGACCTGTTTTAACTTCAGTGCTTTCCATGCATCAGTTCACATGGAGGATTACATGAGAAGCTGGGAAAACAGAACTCCCACTGATGTGCTAAGTCACTTGGATGAGATGTTTGCTCAGAAGTAAAAAAGTAGGAACTGGATTCAATTCTACATGCATCCATTATTTCACACAGCTAATAAAGATCTGGTATTACAGGTATCAAAATTACAGCTCTGTAACATCAGCCTATCAACTGCTTAACTATACACAGAATATCTGGAGGCTGCAATCTATAAATATTAATAACGATACAATCACAACTGTTTTCTCATTTTCCCTAGACTCAGAAAATAACAGCAATATTTCTGCTGCACTTTACCACTTTCTATTTGTGAACTGCTACAAGAGAGCCAAACACAGCTTTTGCAGGTTCATCTGCACATTTCCTCTACAGAAATCTACTGGTTTCCATGCATTCTCTGAAGGTGTTCCCCTCCCACCTTGTTTGCAGCCATCTCCCTTTTGCTTTTCTCCCCTTCCCTTAAGCATCTCCCCATCTCCTAACCCAACTTCGCCATTGCTGTGTAGGTGCAACATGAAAGCAGTGGCACACTTGGTCTCAGTTGTGCTCCGAGATGCAGCTGCAGGTTACCTGTCCTTCCTCCCTGAGTGCCAGCAATGGAATCAGCAAATGGAGTTCCTTTTTTGGTCTCAAGTGAGATAAAAGTAATCCCTCAGATACTGGCATTTCATACTCACAACTGGCCTAACAATTAACTCTGAATCTCCCAGAACAAACCTGTCACAAATGAATATTGAGTAACACTTGTAAAATACTCATTACAAGTGTTTGGTAATGGATGAAAACATACTGAGTGCCATCCCCACTGGCCTCGGTAAAGGGAAGGAGAAAAGAAGTGAATCTGTTCTGCTGCTCCAACTGCAACAAGTTCTAAACTAAAATAACAGGCAACACAACCAGACGCAAACTGTTTAAACACGTTATAAGCCAGTGAGGTACAGAATTCCAACAACACAGCAGCCGTGTATGGGAAATCAGTACACAGAAGTACAACAGAGCCAAAGGCATGTGATGAGATGCTCAGTTACAGCTCCACCAGTTTCAGACTTTCAGTCAGCTTGGTAAATTACCTCTCTGAAATTTTTTGTGCGAGAAAAACGTATTTAATCTTAATTTAGTGAAGCTTCAGAATTCAGACACGCTGTTCCATAGCCCATTGAAGTACGTAACAAATGTGGGGAGCAACCCCATCAAGCAGTAACATTTGTAGCACCTACAAGAGGTAAAGCACTGCGTGGCTTCAGAACAGGAGCACCATTAAAAGACGCAAGAAAAAAGACTCTGTTTGGTTAGATAACACATCTCTTTGAACTCTTCAGTGGAGAAAAAGCACGAGCAAGTGAGGGCAGCGGGACAACGGCTGCGCCTTGCCAGCATAACTTCTGCTAAGGATGGGCCTCGTGAACACCCCTGCAGGAAAAACAAGTGGGGAACTGTTTTAGACGTGAGCAGAAAAGAACAGTAAGCTGTTCTGTTGAAATTCAGTAATTACTGCCAGAAACATTTGCTGATGCATGAAATGAAGCACTTGCAGGCCTCCACCTTTGCACCCAGCTGGGATTTGTTGTTTGTAGTTTTCTGGTAGTTCTGAGCAACAAGAAAACAACTTTGAGACTCTGAAACAGAGAGGTAGGCAGATATCTTTAGAGCGTGCGCATATATTTTTTTTTAAATTAAGCTCCTCCTGTAACAAACCGTTCTGATTATAGTGAGAAAAGACAGAATGGCTCCAAGTTTAATGCTCTATCAATTAATCTCTCTGGTGCCCTAACAAAATAGCCAATACTTCTTCAGCAAAACTACTGCACATGAATGTGGAATGCACATGCAGAATGGTAAGTGCTATTCAGGTGCACTGCTACAGGGGCTCAAGCCTTGAAATGCTGCTGGTAAGGTTCACATGCAGCAATAATGGATTAGAAACACTCATCTCCAGCAGGAGACCAACACTACCAGCATACTGCCAACTTCTGTCAATTCACTGTGGACCACGGAGGACAGCAGTGGCCCCAGTGCCCCAGATGAGAGCGAGGCAGACACAGGATCTGCAAGCCTCAATGAGCAGGATAAGCAATTAACCTTTGGCAAGGCATACACCTTGGAACACACTTCTGAGGGCTACATTTACAAAGTTTGTGGACTGTGGGAATTGAAACGTCTTCCCGAGAAATGAAAGTTAAGTATGCTTTAGTAGACCAGGGCCATTGTGTTGTAGCTCACAACAGCTTTCAATAAAATTCTCAGTAAGAAAATTATCACTGTAAAATTTGCAGAGAGAAAGGTATTTAATCCTAAGTAGAAAAATGCTAGATCTCAAGCACATACTACAGCATCAACATGTTTCTATACTGATGTGCAGTTCTCTTGCTGTTTACACGTGCATGCTTTTTACCAGTGCAAGCCTGGACTCAAATGACAAGCAGGATTTAGTGGGACCCCCAGCCATACACTGGGTACCTGCTTAGTAACTGTGATGAGCTCCACGGTGTGTGGAGAACTCTCCAACTAAAAGCTGTACCATGCACCATGCTTTGGAAGGACTGTAATTTGCTGTCAACTGAGAACAGCATAATCACCAGAAGCAACAGTACCATGAATGGATGTACTCCCCTCATCTACTCCTGACTTATTTCAGCTTTTGGGACCTCAACAGATCTGAAACCAAGAAAAGAATTCAGGTTCCAAATTAGAAATGAAGTCAAAGAACAACGGATGGAAAAACTGGGGGTGATGACAGGAGTACTGGATTAATGGGGAAAAAAAAGGGATTGCTTTGCAGTTGAGTGTAGGTATACGGAATGTGTCATAAATAGCAAATGGAGACCAAAGATTATAGAAGTACAGAAGTGCTATGTACAGTGCTATTATACAAAAAAGTCATTATTTTCACACACAGACACAAGGCTCAAAAATGAATCAAAAATAACATTCTCCAAAATTTCAGCTTTCCATTGGAATAGGAATGTACTTAGAAAAGTCAACTGCACTTTTACATATCAACAACAATGAAGAGATAAACTGGAATAAGACTGTACTGTAATGAGCAATATTTAGATTGATGAGTCAGAAAGCTGGAATAAACAAATGTTTAGCTTGAGCCATTAGGTTAGAATACAATACAGGTGTTCCAGTAAATGACAGTGGAGAATCCAGTAACAAAAAACTGCTGGAAGAAAATTACATTCCTGCATGTTTGCTACTGAGCATGAGTGCAGTAACTCTGGCCTCAGGTGAGTGTTGATCAGCACTCTATAAAGAATGCTTGAAACCGAAGTTTAATAACTTCACTAATTACTGAAAATCATCACTGTGTACTTTTAATGAACTTACTGATGTCAGTCTAGGCAACTGGAACATACGTCCATTTGTTGGGTGAAAGATTATTACATTCCTGATTTATCACAGTTATGCTATAAGGAAAGAGACCAAATAAAGCACACTGCTGATGTCTATGGCAGTTTACATCTAAGTGTATCTCATCTCTAGCTACTGAAACAGTAGTCTTACCTTCTCCATGTCCTCTGTATAACTGTAGCAGCGTAGTTTTTCTTCCGAAATAGCTCTTTTCTTGTTCTTTCTTTTTCTATGATTTGCATCCGAATCTCTAAAGGGATCAGTTCAATATTTGTACTTTGCCACGCAACAGAACATAGTTGGTCATCTGCATTCCTGGATCCAACTTCACCTGTTTTTTCCAAGTTCAAACTGTCATCAGGAGCAGAACACGTTGCTGGATTTCTTGGCCCAGTTCCTGTAGATTCGGTCTCAGTAGACAATAACGGGGAGGTCTTTTTTACCAATTCATTATTTCCCACATTGTTAGCATGTTCTATGGCACTAACAGCAGCATTTCTGGTGTTTACAAATACTGCATTGGCACTCCCTGGTCTACTCGAGCCAGCTGGTGAACATCTCTTATCATTTACCTCTTTATGCCTGGATTTCTGCTGATGCCTTTTGCCTTTTGAAACAGCTTCACACCGCTTTGAATTTCTTGCAATTCCACCAGCACAACTGACACTGCACATGACCGCCGAAGTTCCTTCACAATGGCCCCTGTTACCAGATGAAGACTGACTTTGATCTCTTGTTTTTTCCCCAGCACCAGCAGTCCCACAAGCAGAAGCATGCCTTCTGTTACCACGAGCAGGAGTACCATTTGCCTCCACAGCATGCTCTTTGTGCTTTTCTCCATTCAGTTCTGCAGCAGCTGCAACCTGATGTTTTGCTTCAACTTTCATTACCTCTTTTGCTTTGCCGCAGTGGAAATGGACACAACTTGGCTTGCTTTTGATGTGTTTTCTCAATAATTCTTTAAACAGAGAAATGGAAACAAACATTCAGTCTCTGATCCAGCAAAACAGTTTATTATTCTAATTTTCTTTTGCTCATGCACCTTTGAGGCACATTTGAAGAAATAAGTCATAGCAGGAAGAATCAGGAGGTAAGAGAACCACAGAATGGCCTGGGTTGAAAAGGACCACAATGATCAGCTACTTTCAACCCCCCCTGCTATGTGCAGGGTCACCAGCCACCAGACCAGGCTGCCCAGAGCCACATCCAGCCTGGCCTTGAATGCCTGCAGGGATGGGGCATCCACAACCTCCTTGGGCAACCTGTTCCAGTGCCTCACCACCCTTTGCGTGGAAAGACTTCCTCCTAATATCCAACCTAAACCTCTCCTGTCTCAGTTTAAAACCATTCCCCCTTGTCTTATCACTATCCACTCTCATAAACAGATGTACCCCCTCCTGCTGTTTATACACTCCCTTCAAGTACTGGAAGGCCACAGTGAGGTCTTCCTGGAGCCTTCTCTTCTCCAAGCTAAACAATCCCAGTTCCCTCAACCTTTCCTCATAGTAGAGGTGCTCCAGCCCTCTGATCATCTTATTGCCCTCCTCTGGATCCGCTCCAAGAGCTCCACGTCCTTCCTGTACTGACCAGTGGAAGTGCAATGTCCCACCTGGGAGCTACACAGCGAGAGCCAAGCCAGCATCTCCTTTCCGCAGCATTTGGGTGCAGCAGGAGCAGGGTGCAGGGCATGGGCTCAGCACCTCCTGTGTTCACCGCTGCACGGAGAGGAGGAACCCATGGCAGACGGGCTCTGGCGGAGCCAAATGGGATCTTTGCTGGGAGGTAAACGCGCGGCAGCGTGCGCCGTCCCTGGTCCCAGCCCACTGACATTGCCTGCGGTGCAAGGAGGACGTCGGGGGGATCCACGGGATCATCGCCTGGAAACAAGGCTTGTGCCACTGCAGGCAGCCCAGCCACGGCCCCCAGCTCAATAAAACACGGAGAGGGAAATAGGAAAATAACAGTATCAATACAGAGTATCACCCTCTGCAGCAAACGCGGGAAGGCAGCCCCAGAGCGTGGAAGGCATGTCCTTCAATATTTAACTTCTTCACTCTTTGTTCTCCGTCTCAAGTTGAACAATACGTTAATTACCTGATGAAGCGTTATAATTACTCTAACAGCTCCGCTCTTAGTTATAATTACTGCATCAACACTTTCTTTTTCATATGCTTCAATCTATACCTATTACATTGTCATGATGAAGACACATTAACATTATAATACCGTATAATTAGCTGATGAGCAATTAAATTATTCCACTGCTCTTGTTCCTCTTTGCCAAGAGGTTGCTTTCCAAGAGCTATTATCTTCTTTTTCTCTGGCTTGTTTCAGAGGCTGGTTTTTTTTTTCCTTCCATGTTTTTAAAAAAGGACCTCATACACTTTATTCACACAATTTCATTTCAAATTCCAAGCGAGTACTGTGGTTAAGGTCTGGGGAGAAGACAGTTTCTTCCAAATATTTTCAACTTCTTCCCTCTCCAGTTGAAGCCGCTTTTGTTTTTCCAAAAGCTGCCTGGAGTAGGAAAGCGACAGGGAAATATTTGTGTGAAAAAATAAATGAATCATTAATTGCTCCTTCAGAACACTTAGAGCCACATCGTGGAGTTACGTTAACGAGAAGGAAGAAGAAAAAAGAACCCATTTTGGTTTTTATGACGTTATTTACGTTACTTTACGCCTGAAGGAAAAGATCAGAAGTATTTTTTTCCACTGGTTTTGGTAACATCCCGGAGACAAATGTTGGCAATAAGCTCCATGTAACTACTTGAGGATCCTGACTCAATCTACACAGCAGTGCTGGCAGGTTCTCGCGGCACATAGGAAATCTCCTTACAAATACTCTGCAGCACACTATAATGCTGTGCTAGACTTTTTTTATCTCCAGCACTTATCTTGATTATTAGCCTGCCTCGTAGGTCTCCTTTTCTTCGTCCTCTCTCTTGATTTTTGTGGCTGAAAATTGTTCATTTGCTTTTCAATCAGCGCAGGCAACTCTTGGGTTATTATATACCCTTTCCCCTCTCGCCCTCCTGGCTGAAGTCATTTAAATACGGCTGTAATATTTCCACAGCACCATCTCTGCGGGAACACCGGGGCCATCGCTGTTAGTAGCCCCAGGCTGCTGATGGGGATTCTGCCTCCTTTCCCCCACACGTGCGTGCCGTGGGGGCTGCTCATCAATCAGCACTTTGTAATCAGATGGTTCTCCTGATTTAATAACAGAAAAAGATGGGCAAAACATCTCTGATGACAGCAGGACAACCCCCAGCAATGCCACCTGATCCCCGGAGCTGTGGGAGCAGCCTAGCACCAGGCATCTCCCCACCAAGCTTTCCCACCTCACATTTGCTCACTATCAGAAACCCTTTGTCTCCATTTGAAGAGAACAGAGTCTCTTAAAAGTCACATCTATCATTTACTATGTTGATTAAATTCCTTGATTTCCGAGCTACCCACTGAGCCTTACGCTGTCTACCACAGCAAACCCAAATTTCCTGTCTTTGCGCTCCTGCTGTTACTTGGAAAAATTCCTCCTTTGCTGCAGGCACCTGCCCTTCAAGTGCTCAAAATGTGCTCATGTTCATCTCTACCAAGAAAACCCTGAGGGACCTCACTAAACATGTGAGAGGATTGCTCAGATCATACAGAGCCGGAACAAACGCCCAGAGGATGGAGAGGTGATAGGAAGGGGGTTTGGATACTTCCTGAAGGCTTCCATCCCTGTACTGGCCTCGCTGCAATAATTTACTCAGCATTCCCATCCTCTGCCAGGCTCCTGCTGGCCTCTGCCCCTGCCCTCCCTCTGCTGTCCCTCCAGCTTTCCACACAAGTGGTGTTGCTCGCTTCAAGGGTCTGAGTTTGCTCGCCTGCTCCCTGCAGTAACCCTAACACTTGGGGGGGTGAGGTGTGAGACTCTGACAGCTTTGTCAGATGGGAAAACACTGGGAAAACCAGCACTGAACCCTCCCGATAAGTGGGATTTATCCTCTCCTGCTGGTGCATCCCGCAGTGCCTGGTGCGGGCTGCGTTAGGCAGACAGACGGACTGACAGCTCGGTTCTCGCGGCCATTTCAACACAAGAACACTTGTGGAAGTCTCACTTATTGACCATTCTCCTGCATTTCAAGTGTTTCCAATTGTACAGATCAGGGATGTGCGATTTGTTTTATCACCCTCTTATTTTCTGCAGAGCTGGGAAAACCACAACCGGAGGGAAGATGCAGTCACAGCCTTTGACAGCCACACTGATCCCACAAATACAACCAGCAGTGGGGTGTCCCAGCTGGGAGGGGGGCTCAGTTGGTTCATAGGAACATCATAGAAGATGCTCAAGAAGCAGTTCCCAGAGATGTCACTCAGACCCCATCCTTGCCCAAATTACACTCAGTGTTCTTCACAGTGGGCATCACAAACCTGGCATGCTCCATTGTGGCCTAAAAGAGGCACGGGCTCGCATTGCTGTCTGGTTGCCCAAAGCTGCCTCGTGTCTTCATAACAGAGAAGCATCGCCAATGGGCAAAGAGCACCATGGCACTGCTCCTCTCTATGTCTGTTTTTTGGAGCTGGAATGAAAAGCTCAATATCTTGGCAACGTTCTGTTGTTTTGGGCTTTTTTTGGACACGGCCTTTCCAAAAAGAGCCATTTGCCAGATGTGGTGCACAGGCATTACCGGCCAGGTCATTCATTTTGCCTCCATCCCCACTCATCCTCTGCCTGCGAGGCTTTATTACTGCAGTTTGGCTTTAGCAGAGCTTCCAGAGGGACTGCTCCAGTGCTTGGAGCCGGCAGCGGAGCCAGGACATTCATGCAAACAACCCCTGCTACTCATACCAAGGAGATCAGCTCCACTCCTAACATTTTTCTGGTCTCCCCTGTCAAACCTTCCCATAGCAGGGCTGGGGTCCCGCTCCTGCACAAGAGCACAGATTCTGTTTTTGCTCTGGGCGCTACGCGTTCAGAAACAGATTCACAGGTTCCTCTTAAGAGCTGAAGAGCTCTATTCTGTGTTTAATTTTTGAAACGAGGGTCAGCTTCAACCTCCGCCGCTTTGCTGGACTGATCCTGCCTCTCTCCCCCTCCCCACAGCACGCCTGTTTTTCAGCACTCACAGCTTGTTGGCTTTAAAAAGCATCTCATCATTTTTGCCCATACTGTTTATTTCTCGGTGTTGTTTTAAACTGTTTGCACATGGCCCCCGGTATCTCAGCAGGGGAGCACTTTACAAATAAAATGATGAAGAGGGTTAAAAGGATACGACTTGATAATACGCGCTAGCAGCAGCCAGATGTCTTATTGCCTTGGAAAGAAACAAAAAAGGAGAAAACTGCTCATCCTCGTGTGGATTTAGTTGTATGCAGAACACTTTAAAAATGAAAGCAAAATAATATACCAGATGCAAAAACTGAAAAGGCTCATTGCAAGTGGATCTGAAAAGGAAGCTTACAAAGGAAAGATGGAAGATGTGCTTCCTTGTGCTATTGTCCACGCTGAATTGGGGACAGATGAAAATATCTTTGCTTCTCCCACCCCTCCAAGGACTATCCAGCAAAGCCCTGCTGTGGAGCTGGTCACTGCTCCGTGTCACCATGGGGGTAAAAGTCTCACTGCCATCTCATTCTGCAACAGGAAAGATGGTGGAGACTGAGACTGCACCCGTGGCTCTGCAGAAATAGAGATCTTTGCCTTTATAGGGACTGTGAAATGCCATAAAGCATTTCCAACAGCACGCGTTTGAGGGAGCTGGGTTTAGCTGTGAGGCATGAAGGGGGAGAGAGCCACGCACAGGTGTCGTAACTGTAAATCTGATCACCTTCCAAAAGCCATCTGGAGCCTAGCGTTAAGCTTAAATCTAGTTGTGCCTCAGCGGCAATAAATAAAATAGTAAAATACTCCAGGTAGTGGACAAGTTCAAACGCATAGGGAAAATTTAAAAAGTGACTTGAGCATCTAGAGGTGCTCTTTTTTCTTCTTTTTTCCCCTCTTAATAAAGAAGAAAGACATTCACCAAGAACCTGAGTTAATGCTCCTTGAAGCCAATTTTCCACTGAATTTCACAAAGCTGTGGATTTTGCTCCTGGTGGTAGTTTCAAGAAAGGTCTCTTCAAACACACCCGCTGCAGGCTGATAGGTGCCTCTCTGTTTACTTAACCCTCTGATACGACACTTAGGGAAACACGGGCAGAAACTGACGGTGCTGGCAGACACACAGTGTGACTGCAGCCCCCCTGGAATAACAACCACGGTTACTTTGGGGGGTGTCTGCTCCAAGGGAGCAGCTGCTTAGCAGATAAGAACTCACACAGTACAGATGTTCAGGAAACGGGGAGACGTGGTGCTCAGGAACACGGTTTAGTGGGCATGGTGAGGATGGGTTGGAGTTGGAATAGATAATCTTTAGAGGTCTTTC
>JAOWBP010007842.1:0-15679 GCA_028571105.1 Tragopan temminckii | reverse complement strand
AGCTCATTCACGGTGGGTCTGAATTTGCTGCTAATAGACTTTCACATCATTTAAGAACAAGGGGAGTGGAAGTCAAACAACTGAAAACATTTTGAAAAAACTTAGGCTGTGCATTGGATAAATGCTTTACACTGTGTTTTTGTTAGGTCGAACTTCGTACTCTCATCAAACCATCTTCAATATATTTCTAAAATATCACTGAATTGCATATTTATGTTTCATGTAATGAACTATGGGAAACTTCATCATGAAAAGTGCAGCAAGAATGCGTAATATATTGTGGTTTCATGTTATTGGTGCATTACACATTTATATTTCATTATAAATAGTTCTTTCATTTTGATACGGAAGGCCTAATAAAAATGCATTCTTGCTCAGTGACAAAAATGTGATAAAAACTCCATTTGTAACTAATTTTTTTTCTTGTATGAGTACAGGACTACTTGGAAAACTTTTTAAATTAGGAAAAAAGGTTATGCTTCTAATAATCATATAACATTAATTCTGAAAAAAATTGTATTTTCCACTTTGTTTTTTCTGGATTAATAAAATTACAAAAGTTATCAAACTTCAAATATATTGGTTTTTAAAATAAATTTTAAAAAGCAAACTGAATTCCACAATTCTACTTCTTGTGTGAATTCTACTTCATTTGTGCGTCAAATGGCAGCAAATTCTTCAGAGCGCTTCCTGGTTTTGTTTGCCCATTCTGTAGAGTATTTATGAAGAGCTAAGGTAACATGTAGATTCAAATGAGTAATTTACTGAAACATTAAGACTCAACACTGAGCAGAATTTTAATGTTGCATTTTCTCACTGCGTTTTGCTGCAAGAATAAGAAATTCAACAAATCAGGGTGACAGTATGATCATATACCAATGTAAATTTTAAGATGGGTATGGAACTTCTCCATAACTTTTTAAAGTGGAAAAAAAGAAGCCTGTAAAAGTTATTAGAGGTGTCCCTAGGGATTTCAGTGAGATGAAATTAATGTTAAAAAGTTTCACAGTAGCAAGAATCCTGACTGTTTGAAGAAATATTGCAACTTTATGAATAGTCCTTAAATGTTCAGACTAGCATACCCCCAGGTCTGGCTTTCAAGGGTTCCAGGTATTCCCAATTTTAATAGAGTTCTAATTTATTTTCTCTAAAAGTAACTGTATGTGAACTGCTGAGTCATGGCCTGAACCACTGATTGAGCACCTGTGGCCTGGTCGGCCTGGGAGCACAGGTGAAGGCAATTCAGCTGTGTGACCAGGAGGGGTGGAGCCTGGCTGCTCCTCTCTTAGACCCCATTTAAGGGCTGACTGCCACAGGGGAAGGGTCTCTGGTTGGAGATCCCTCCCTCGTGGAGTTTTCTCTGCAAGCTGAGCTCTTCAAGCATGGGTGAGCACTCTTCCTTTTCCTGTGTAATGCCTTTCTATTGTGCTAGTCCCTTTACAGGAGTCATTGTAATCCTGTATCACCATTCCACTGTGATGATCTTTCTGATTGTTACAGTAACCAATTTCAAAATAAGTGGGGCAGTAAATATGAC
Organism: Tragopan temminckii; assembly: GCA_028571105.1. NCBI lineage: Eukaryota > Metazoa > Chordata > Aves > Galliformes > Phasianidae > Tragopan > Tragopan temminckii. The sequence goes on along the minus strand of JAOWBP010007842.1, from coordinate 14,142 downwards.
AATAGGATAATGTCCAGATGAATCATTCTTCAAGGGAGGACTAAAGGTTATGTCTAAATGTAAGCCTTTGCATACAGTGTTGTTTTCCACTTAAAATTAGGCAGAGTTGGACTTTCTACAAAAATTGATGCTATTTCTAGATTCTTTTTTTTTTACTTAGCTTTAGTTCCTTGATACCCTTTTTCACTTTTTAAAGGCTTTGTTTTATGTATTGTAATACTTTTTCCTTTTAAGAGAAACAAAATACATAACACAATTAATTCTTACTCAGAATTACAGGATATATGTATGTCACGCTTTAAATATCAGTAAAAAAGTGTCTAGTCTATATCGCCGACAGATCTCTACTGTTGTTGTCCTTAGAGAGCTATTAGGGCTGATGCAGAGAGTATTGCATATAGCCAATCTTCATCAGGAATTTTGACAGCATAAGGATGACATACAGTATTTGATTTGTGTTTTCTTATGTTTTAAGCCACGCATCCCTCTATTTGACTGATATATTGTCAGGGGAGTGATTACTGGAGCTGTCTGGATTACATGGAGATGGTTTTATTTTATAAAACAAAGCAAAAGGAATTGCTTTTGGGAGAATGTGATCCCATTACTTAGAAGAAAAAATTACCTAATGTTAAATAAAGCACTTGCCAAAACAAATGCAGCAGAATATGACAACAAAGAATCTAGAGAATAACTTGAAAATAAGGATTTTGACAATACACCTTCATTCATTCAGTGCCTGTAACTAGTTGACTCAGAGCTGCAGTTTTACGTTAAGCACTCAGCTGCATGGTAATGGCAACTAGTAATGGATAACAGGGCATGGTTACTTTGGTCATGATAGCAGCTGACATCGTTTCATGTCAGCTGTGTTCTAATGCACCATCTAAGGGAAGTTTAACTGTAAAATGGCCATGTATATCAGCATTTCTGAAAGAAAGGGTTTCCCTACAAGGCTGTTTGGTTTTGCTGGTGCCCATGCTGCTGCTCTTAAGAAAGTAGCTTCTGGATTTTTACTCAGGCAAAGGGGTTGCAAGGAAGGAAGCCCACTCAAAGTCTGACTTTTAATGAGTTGACCTTGTATCGCAGGGAATGAACTCAACAGGCAGTTGGAGACCAAAAAGGCATCCAGCCAGACATAGCAGTACCTCAGTGATTACTAGCTCTGGGCTGATGGCACCTCTTGGGCAGACCCTGAGGACACAGCTCACAGCGCAGGTGATTCCTGACTGTCTAAGCCAGTCAGCTGTGTGGAGCTCCACTTGCCTCCTTTTCAAGCAGCAGCAAATGCCATTATGATCCTTTCCTGGAACAGAGAGACTCTTGAGGAAAACAATTATCAGTCCCAGAAGAACGTGAATAAAATTCCTTAAAAAATTTGGGCTGCCAAAGGAGGAACTACTGCAATATATGTAGTAAATAAATACATTAGAAGTGTATGAGCTGCTGCAGTTAGTACAATGCCTTCTGGGAAATAAGTTTCATTTTCTAATTTCTTTGAAGTTCTGTTATACTGTTTGAGTGACAGAAACTTAAATCTATAGGAAATGAAAAATTGCAGAAGGGCGTATTTTCATTTTCCCTGGGCAGACACTCTGGTCACCTGAAGAAATACTCCTCCTACTCCTCTGGCAATGGCAAATTGGATGGCCTTTTAAAGATTCCACTGATGTTATTTCTGATGAGCAAGTATCAGGGAATTCTCATGGTGAACTTTCTTGACTGCTGTGGTGTAACAATATTAAGCTTAGGCAACATAAATGTTCTGTCTTTTAACTTCAACTGCTAACTTTAAACTGAAAAAGTGCCCTTTGACAACACTTCTTGGTCTTTGTTCAGTCAACCTTTGAAGAAACAGAATGTGTTTGTTTTCTGTATAAATCAGGATCAGACTTAAGCACGTGGGGCAATCTGCACATTGAATTTGAAGTTAAGATTAGATATACAAAGGATGTTACAAGAAACTGGTAAAATGAAGAAAAAAAATCAGTACAAAGCTAAAGCTTACTGTCAGTACTATTCTAGCAGATCAAAGCTATGCTAATGTGATCTAGGGTTACTTAAGTATTTTGCAGGCTCTTGTTGCCTCAGTACATGTTGTAGGCATGCATATCGCTCACTTTTATAATAAAATAACTGAAAAGCCTTCTGTTTTGTATTGCCCTCCTGAGCTAGAAAGACACTGAGATTTTAAGTCTCCCGTTGCTTACTCCAGATTCTTGTGTTTGATTAAAGAAATACCTTGGTCATTTCTCATAACATGCAGTACTTCAATAAGCAGATTGCTTTAAGGAAGGATATTTTTCACCTGGCTCATGAAATCATATCCTAGTTATTTCCTTGGTTGTCTTTGTGTGATATGTATAGGAGATTGGCTACATATTACTAACTACTGCACAGCATGATGGAAAGCTCTGAAAAGGGATTTTTGTCTTTACAGATGTATGTATAGATTCTCTGCAGTCTTCCTGAAAAATGTATTGTGCAGCTTTTTATTCTGTGTGCAGGAAGAAGTGTGTATATAGTCTAAATATAATTATGGGTCAGGGTGTAAATGTTAGGCTCTGTGAACTCTATGACCAGACCTATCAATTATGTCAGTGGGAGATTACTGCCAAGATCAAATGTAGATTATAGGCCTGGCTAAGTTTGCAGTCATGCAGCTTTGCTGGTGCAGCAGTCTTGACGTGCTATCCTAGCAAAGAGCATCTTACTAATGTTCCAGTCCCAGACAAGATTGTTAGTTTAAAACAAATTAAAGATTTTCAGTGTACAAAGTACAATATAATTACTCAATTTTTTTCTTTTTTTTTTTTTGCCATAATAGAGCAGGGGTTTTGTAACTGAGGGGATCTAAGTTACTGAATGTAGGCAGATTGAGTGCAGCATGTTTGTTACATTAAAAAAAAAAAAAAAGTAGAAAAATACTGATTAAAAAAGGCTGAGACAAACCAGTCAGAGACACACTGGCAACAAAGTGACCAACTCATTTATCATTCAAATGAAATGGAGAACTTAGGTCCATGTAATTTGTGGACATTTTAAATACTTGCATATTTTTATTCAAGTCTGAATGCTGTTAATTTTGGTCTCCTGGCCAAAATCCAAATGGAGTAATTATTCTGCTTACTCCTTTCCTATATTACAGCAACAGCGTCGGTTGGAACAAATACATTCATAACTTGCTGACCTGAACTGCTCTTATACAGCCACAGTTAATAGTGCATAGCAATATTTCAAACTATGCTTGGCTGCATTTCCATGGTACAGCAAATGACATCTGGGCAAAGTATGTGCAACTTTTCCTTTGCTTAAAGTCCTGTAGGACAAAAGATGCTGTATGTGCAAAAGCTATCATAAAAATCATTTTAGACCCCAAATATACCTGCTCAAACTGTGGGAGAGCTATATGACAAAGAAAAAAGCATTCTTTCTAATCCACAGAATGCTTATAGTGGCAGGAAGTAAAAGATTTTCACCCAAAGGTCTTGCTATTGTTAGCTTTTTATCCCTGTGCTGAGAGTAGAAGCTCTGTCTGATCTTATCATGTAGCCTGAAAGCAGTAATTGTGCTGTAGAGCTGGCTGTACTTTGCTGGTCTTGCTATACTTTGAGTTCAGCAAGTACAAAGCAGGGCTGGGTTCCCATTTGACTAAGTGTGACTCTTCTCTCCTTTGCTGCATTGCAGAGCTACAGTCAGGAAAAGTCTGATTGCTTCCCCCCCCAGCACCAAAACTACTTCTAAAACATATTTTTAAATAACCACAAGTCAGTTCAGTAGTTGGCAAAACTGAGAAGACAGAACTTTCTCCAGAGAGCTGCCGAGGTCCTGACCCATTGGTGCAGTCCAATGGAACAGTCTGTGTTACTGTAGAGCTCACCACCACTTCAGAGCAACTGGTTGTACCACGTCTGTGCTGAGTAGCACCACTGATTTGTGCAGGATACAAAATAGAGACTGTCTGGGTGCAAACGCTGAGCAACAGTAATACTGTGGAGGTTTGAGTTCTCCAATTTCTTTGTAGCTCAGTAAGTAGGTCTGCCAACTCCAGACTGCAGGTAATGGTTTGAGTGGTAGCCTTTTGGCTGTGCATTTGTAAAGCACAGCACAAACCTGTCGGGGAAGTGCAGTATTTAGAGATGAGCTAACATATAATACTTTAAAATCCATACACGTGCTATGGAATAAAAGGGCTATCATCAGTGCTGGTGTTCATGCAGGACTTGGATATGGTTATTCCTCTACTTTCAGTTGCCGTGTGACTGATAGGAAGTTCTTAAGGCCATAGTTTTCCTAGTGTTGAAGTATTTATACTACAAATGTTCAGTTTCATTAGCTGTTATCTGAAATTATTGCTGGGCTATTACATATTGCTATGATGTATTATTCATGTTACTAAGATGTAGCTGTGCTCTTTTGTTTTCCTTTTCTCTCTTATGAAATGGTACTGAAAATGTAGGGTTCTTAACAAACAGGAAAATATCCTTTTCTTCCAAAATCTCAAGTTACTTAATCACTGGGAAAAAAAATGAATCACGCCTACTGTGCATCTAACCAGTCAGAGAGAATGCTGGTCATTGTGGATCATCTCCTAATCCCTACCAGACAAAAAAATGATTTGGAGAAATCAAAGTCATTTTAAATTCTGCTGTGAGTAAGATGGGGTCGTTTTTCAGCATAATTTACTTACTATAATTCGATTGCTTTATTTGTTAGTCACAGCACTGACCAATAGTACCACATTTCCTACAGGCTTTGAATATTTTTGAAACCTTTTGCTCTGAGAAATGATTGGTTTTCTTCTTTTAACCTCTATTTTAGTCAGTCCTGCCAAGTATCTGATCTGTTGATGGCAGAATGATGTTAAATATTTAAAATTACAAAACACCTTTAGGATGGTGCCTTAATAGCATTTACCTCTCTCTTATCTTTGGACATTCTTACTCTGTATATCGTAGAAAGAACTTTATAAGAAAACATAGAACAAGAACAGTGAGTACACTACTAACAATTTCAACACAATTAGAGATTTTCATTAGAAAAAATTTCATAGACATTTAAATCACTTAGGAAAATTAGCAAACCCTGAAATATATTGACCGGAGGATGAATCACTTGTTTTTGACTTGAAGGACTGGATCTGGAAGTTAAAACTAGTAGTAGGTTCCTAAATCTCTTATATGAACCAAGCAGTGTCTTCACAAACATTCTTAGTACATGTAACAAGGAATCTTACCCCCATGTTAAGTCTTTATTCTAATCGCTCTGCAAAACAAGCTGCTCGGTAAACTGACTACTCCATCCAGAATTCAGACCACCAAGTATTTCTCATAAACACAAAAAAATGTGCTTACCCAACTTCGCCTTACTTGTTCCACTTTGTCATAAGTGTTTTTTATAAGATGAAAATTGAAATAAGATGTTAGTGAGGAGTACCTCCTTAGGAACAGAGAATAGGTATCCCAAGCTAACATTTCTCAGTTTTATGTCCTCTCCAACAGCGGGCACAACTGTTGCATATTTGAGAGGCTGGTTTTGAGAAATTGGCATGTTCTTAGAAAATGTTTCTAAATAAGACAATTGTGTACTGCATTCATGTGCCAAAACACACATCTACTATATGAGCAAGACACTTACATTCAGGAATCTGGTATGGGATCTCAGAATTGACTCTTCTTTTTCTTTAAACACAGGCCTCTATTTTGAGCTAAATGTTATTTTCTCTGTAAGACAACCATATCATTTGTATACCCAAACTTGGCAGAACAAGTTTTCTCAAATTATAGCAAACTATCAGAGGCAGAAGACAGAAAAGATTTAGGCCCAGATCTTGGCCATTTGTAAGTCAAAGGCTGATCTGTCATTCCCTTAAAAGATACTGGTATTTTGCCTATAACAGACAGAGACTTTGAAGCTGATTTTGAGGCAAAATACAGGAAATTTGTGAGAGAGAGCAGATTTCCTGTTATGAGCAAGGATGCATTAGCTGGTGTGCAAATAAAAATATGCACAGTAGTCTTCTGTGTACTGGAGCTCATACAGCAAAGTAAGTCTATGTAATGAGATAGCAATTTGGAAGGAAACAGAAATAAAAATGAAGTCCTAATGTGGGATTTAATTGATTAGATTCAGAGGCAGATACAAAACCACTACTCAAGAAAATGCTTGTTTGATATCCAGGAACAGCTGGAGTATGCTTTGGTGCCTTAACATCAATTGTGACTGAGAATATTGTAAGTCTGTTTTGCAGGATTTCATGAGGAAATACTTTGGAAAACATGATTTTGTGGAACCTAATCAACCCAGTCTTAAGACAGAAAGGCTCTACCATATCAATTTATTTGCTTTCTTCAAGGACGAATTATCACAGCTGCAGCTGAATGAATGATACAGGGGATGTAATGCAAAGTATGTTGAAAAAGAAGAATGTGATTCTTTGCGTTAGTGAGAACTGAACAGCAGGAGTAAAAGCATGCAATGGAGAACGATCCATCTTTGAACAGGATACTGAGTGTGATGATTAAAAAATGGGGTATTTCCTAAAGGATCCAAGAGAGTCTCTTGCCCATCACCCCATCTAACTATGGGATGGCAATATCAATTTTAAAATAATCGGTTGCTTATAAAGGCAAAACAGAAGAGAAAGAACTTGCAGAATACTGCAGACATACCCTATATGATTTATGTTTCTAAGATGATAGTGAAGTTAAATGGTCAGTGAAGTCCAAAGTATGTTAACTTAAATGAATACTCCTGTGTTTGTGTAAACACATACTGCATGTATTAAGAGCATGTCACAGTAAAAATTAACTAGAGGATTTTAAGAATTCCAGTTGCTTTCATCTTGGAAGAAAACACTTGAAATGAACCCAGTTGAGAGTTTGAGAGGAAAGAGGGCTTAGCTAAGTGTTACTGAAGAATATGTTTCCTATTCTAGGGAAACTATACCAAAATGACACTTGGCTAAACAAGGACATTGCCCTTGTTTGCTTTCCCAGGGGAAACTGGTATATGTGAGGGAATCCATGGATGTTTAATCACAGCTCTGAAGACTTTGCTCCAGAACAAAATGTTCACCTCTTCAAACTGCAGGCCTGGCACATCAGTTTGTACGTCTCTTATATTTCCCACCCATTAAGAACCCAATCACTTTATATTTGCAGAGCAGGGTGTGCTGAAGTCTCAATTCATGAAGCACTTCAGAACTACAACTCTAGCAAGAGTGAGCATTCACAGCAGATGAGAAGGAAATAAGTGAGGAGGGAGAAAAGACAGGAAAAAAAACAAATGCAGGTCACTCTGCTAAGCAGGCAGTTTTACCTCTCCAGTTAACATGATAAGGCAGGAAACTCAGGTTTGTCATTAAGCTCATATCCATGGCTTTTTACTCCCCCTGCACTGCCCTCGTGTGGCCTTAGTTTCAGATCAGAAGCCAAAAAATATGACACTACACGTTTTGGAGCAGGTTGAAGCTACTGGAACTAAATTTTGGGCCCAGTTTAGATGCTTAATTCAGGATGTTTTAACTAATCCTACTTTTCTGGGCTAAAATATCCCACTGAAGATTAGAATCTGTTATCTGAAGGAAATAGTTAAGTGTGATCCTCAACCCCTGTGCTCTGAGAGCAGGCAATGGTGGCTTCTCAGTGCTGATTTCTTGACCTGATTTAGTGTGTGGATTTATGTCTTCTGGTTGCTATTGTGTGAAATGAGTTGGTGGCTCCTGTCCTATGCATAGGAGATAGGTGTTTATTTCACTGAAATCAGTAACTCCGAGCAAATAACATGACTGGCACAATCAGATCTCTGTGAAACACTGAGCAGAGAGGTGAGAAGTCTGTGGGTACTGAGAGTGTTCCACTTTCAGCTGGGCCTCCTGCATTAAGGAGAAGGTAAAAATCCTCCTCACTACAGGCAGTGCTGAATGCTTCACTGACCTGTGTAAGAGTTTTGGTTTCTAACACTCACCTCCATGCACAGCTCTAAAGTTTCAAGAAGCATAAAGAGAATTCTGTGCTACTGGCAGGAGCAGTGTGTTTTTAGTATTGCCCATCAGTCTCTGTAGGGTGTTTTTTCTTTTTTGTGCCCACCCCCCTGGCTATGTCTGCCACTTAGAGCTAGCTGTGGCTGTGTGCTGTGCTGCAGGATATCTACCTCTTTTTAGAAGACAGTTACTTGATTCTCAAAGTCACCTCTCCTTCCTGCCTCATGCTCTTTGCTGCATTGTACCGGATTTCTGCCAAGGTATAGACTACACTTTAGGAGGATTGAGGGCTCATTGACTAGGGTATAAGCAAATGCAACTCTAATAAGCCACTGGCTTAGAGTGAATTGTGCCCTTTAAATATTTCTACATCAGTGATTTGCTGGGCAGAGTCTTATTTTAACTGTTGGCTTAAATAATACAAAATTGCAGCATAGAGAAGGCAGTCAGCCAGACCTGGCTTGGCCATGGTCACATGGTGTTTTGCTGTCCATCGTGTGGGAAAAGCAATACTGAAATTCCCTTATAGAATGCTTATATAGCTACAATACACTAGATAAGAATTAACTGTTATTACTGTAGATTTTGCAAGCTGAATTTTGAACTTCCATCACATTACCATAAGCATATCTGGAGAAATAATTTAAGAAGTTGACAGTAGAAGGCTGTTCTCCTACCATCAAAATGTAGCAGGAGGGACCAGATCTTGATAACAGCAGGTCAGAGCAGTATTTCATACTGATGGGAGTTCATATGCGTGTGATCTGAAGAAAAACCTTAAGAGAATGATAATGATAAAAGAAATAAGTCTGTGGAACTGAAATAGCATGAGGCCAGTCAGGCCACGTGACCTTGGATGTTTCCTTGAACACCCATGTTTCCTGCATGTCCATGAGTGCCATTTTCCTTCAGTTCAGGCAGTCTTCTCTTTGGCCAAACACAAATAACAGATATCTACTTTTAGTCTACGGGAACAACAAAAAAAAAGCAGAAAGAACAAATGTAACTTTTTCATGGGAAACCACAGTCTAATCTTAACGGGCTGCAGCAACTCAGAACAAAAAATGCTAATGCCTCTGTGAACTGGCAGGGTTCTTACAGCTTCACAGGAGGCAAAAGGCTCAGTGACTTTGGCAACACACCTTGTGTTCTGGCTTCCAGATTCTAATCAAGGAAAAGCAAAAGGTGCTGGTAGAATTTCTTTAGAATTTAGTAATGAAATGTGAATGAAAATCCCTTTTAGCTATGAGTCATAATTTCTCAGCAGCACAGCCATTATGGAATAAAGTACTACCCAACATGCCCTGATTGTCAGTATGTAGGGCTTAATTAATCACTAAGGAAACATTTTTACAGTCGTAAAAATGAAGCTACAATTATTTGAAGGTGATCTGATAGTGGCTGCTTTGTGGAAGGAAGGTTGGATTTTGACATTTTCCTTCTAGAAGATTTGCAACTTGCAAAGAATATGGTTTGCAAATAGCAATGATATGCACTTTCCAAATGTATTGGGGGGGGAAAAGCCATCTGAAATGAATGGCTGTGAAGACCAATTTTGCAGCTCTTCATTTTTTTTTTTTGGTTGTTTTGATTTCCTACAAATTTTTTATTTCCTGTGTTCACAGCAGTGCTTCCCGCTATTGGTCCCGGTCCCCTTTTTCGCTTGTGCTCTCAGATGTTCTTCATTGTCTCCTACGCTAAATTGAATGCACATGACCACAGGTGCTTCTAATGTGCTTGTTCAGGTTAACAACCAGCTGGACACACAGAAGACAGAGAGAGGGAGCTGGCAGCTGAGCATCTGCCCTGCTCAGTGAATGAAAGTAAAAGGAGTGATTCATGAGCAATTGCGGAGATAAAGTATGCAATGAATAAGTTATCACTGTAGAAGGTAAAACTCATTCATCACTTGTGGAAATAATCTAGTGGCAGGATGATAAAGAGACTGCTGTGATATTACCTAGACTTTGTAGGTATTTGTGAATTCCTTCTGCTTGAAGTTGTAGCTGCTTAGGGGGATGCATGTAAATGTTTATGTACCTTTATTCTATAGAGATGACCACTGTTCTCACTCCTCTCCTTCCTCCCACAAGCCACCATCAATAAAAATGTTCAGTTCTAATGAAAGAACTCAACTACCGTGTATGAATTTTAGGTGGCATCTTCGATACACTAGCAAATTACATCTGTTGATCCCCTGTGCATATTAATGTTGTGATAAAGTCCATCTGCAGTGTATCTGAACACTGTTTTTGCTATAAGAACTCTGACAACAAAATTTTGACCACAATGAAGCTCTGTTTAACTCTTAACAATCATAAGCTCCATTATCTATTTGGACTGGATTGTGCCTAAATTTTATTTAAGCTTAAATTAATGATCAGAATGGAAATGAGAATTTAAGAAAACTGCAAAGAAAGATTAGTATTTTTCTTTATAAAAGAAGACATTTAACTCTGGTTTCTTCCCTTTCTGAACACAATTTTCAATACAGCTTTCTGTGTTATTTTAAACTTGGATCCTGCTTCTCTAGCCCATTCCTTACTTCTAAAGGAACATAAATTGCTGCATTGCATTTGGACGCTGCAAGGGAAAACTCTTCTGATTCTGTCTTATCCTACAGAAAATTAACAAAGTAAGAGATGAAATCACTCTAAGCTGCTGACTTACTGCAGTCCTTTTCCTGTCCCCCAAAGCAGACTGTTGAGGGCTGAGGTTTATTGAACACAAACATGGGGGTAGTGTCAGAAACGGCTCATTTGGATAAGCCCTATTGGCCTCGATGGGATAGCTGAATTTGATCCATTGCTTTAGAATTGTCTTATTAAAGCAGTCAGTCTTTTGTCTGCCAGGAGTAATTTATATTTTTAAAAAACCCTCACATATGTCAGGATGTGCTCTGGATGGTGTTGTAACAGGATGGAATATCAGATTTAATTTTGTTTTGTAATACTGGCAACACATGTATGGCAGTATGGGGGGGGGAAGCCTCCTCCTCGTTATTCTCAATGTGTTCTGCAGCACACCAGGGCATGTGGGCAAGGAGACTCTTGGAAGCATGACAGGGCTGGGGAAAATTACCTGAAATGAGGTGTTAAGATGAATACAGTATGCTTTCCCAGTTTTAGTTTGAAGAAGAAAGTTAGGGTGTCTTTTTTTTTTTCTTTTTCCAAAAAGCAGAAAGATAAATTATAAAGATTTGTATGTAATGTGAACAGTTCCACGCATCTCCAATTAACGGAAAAAATCATCAAAATAAATGATGCATCAGCTTAGTCCTATTCTCATTATGCATACATCTGAAGTGGAACCAATGCCATTTATGAATAATTTAATTAAAATAATGAGAAGTATTATTTTTGTAGCATACAGAACTATAAACATTAATTTAATAAGGTTGAGAATCCTGAAATGCAATCTTAATTACTAGAAACTAGAATAATCAGCTGAACTGAGGCAGACAAGACAATTAACTTTTTAGAAAGTAGTCTACATCTGCTAGGTTGGAACAAACGTACTGAGAGTTTGCGCTCATCACTTAGAAGTGCGTGGTATTTTGGAACCATAAAAGTAGCATAGGATCTCTTCATTCTTCATTCTAAATATTCTGTAACCCTTGAAATTTCTCTTCACGTTTTATGTTTGTTGTCTGCCAGCCCTGGGGCTTCGTACTAATCTCCGTGCCAGTTTTCCTTCATAGTCATGACTGAGTTATCATCCAGTGAAAGTGCAGACTAAAGAGGATACCTCTGGGTCATCACAGGCATTTGTGTTATATTATCCCTCTCCTATCCAGTCCTATTATATAGGTCTGTCTTATAAAGGGTTACGTTTCTTACGTCTTGCACCCTCCTGTAAGGGTGATGCAGATCTGCACCAGTGTGGCAGTTACAAACATTCTGATTTTCACCTCCTTTTCACGAGGGAACATTTTATAGCTTCACCCTGAATGTATTTAAGGAAAAGAAACATCATCTTCATACTTTCTGGTCAAGCAAGGACACTGTAAGAGCATCCTCCTGTAAGAGGGACTCACTCTTTCTTTTATTAGTATTCCCATTTTTATACCAGCTTTCTTTAATACTGGTCCTAAAACTGCGTAAAGCTTTCTGTTCAGCTGTGAAGGAGAGACATTTTCCAATTAGGTCACACTCAGTAATGGTGAACTTTTAGTCCAAGTTCAAAGCCGAAGGAATCAAAAAGCTGAGTTATCGGCTGCAGGATAAAATGCATGGTGCTTTTAAGCCATAAACACTGTGCTTGACAGCATCTTTGTTACTTGCAGCAGGCCAAAATTACACCGTCTGCTCTGCAAATGGCACTGCTTTTTTTTTTTTTTTTCAGTGTGTTCATTTCTTTGCTTTTCATTCTCTACTGCCTCATTTCTGACTCATGATATGAACTGAGCAAGAGAAAAATGGGAACTGGTAACTCAGCCTTCATGTTTTTTATTCAAAGTCACCACACGATCGCAATCAGCATTGCCTGCACACTCTGAGGGCCCAGTAATTCCTATTCTAATATCCTCTCAGTTGCAGCAGAATAACAAAAAGCAAAAGTGATTTTGCAGAGCTAAAATTATTGTCCGAAAGTGCTAGCCAAATTTAGATATATTTATACTTTCTGAATAAAGAGAGTGGTTTAACTTTTGTTTTTCTTCAATTTTCTGCTGTGTTTTGAGAGCTCAGATTTGGGAATACGGAGTAATCATCACTATTAATTTAAATGAAATATTCATCAGCACCACCGGTTCATTTAAACAAGAAAACGATTGAAAATGAGAATGAAATTAAGAGGTTGTGTGCTTTAACTGATAAAACCCAGGCTCGGCAAATAGCCTGAATGAAGCGACACCTGGTGGGCACGGGGAGGTACGGCTGAAGTCCTGGCAGGAGCTGATGGGGGGGCGAGCCCTGCAGCCTTGAACCTGGATTCGCAGAGGGAAAATAGCTACAGGATAGAACCAAGAGAAACTGTTTGTTTTAATTTGCAACTTCTGATTGCTTTGGTTGAGCTTTCTAAGAAATGATTGACAAACCCTGTACAGTGAGCCTTAGACCAGACCTTTTCCTGCAGTTTTACTGCAGAGATCAGTGTTCTAATGCTGCAGTCCTCTTGGAAGAACTTCTTGTTCACCATTGCTTCAAAGTCATCAGTCAGTAGTTCCAGCTTTCCAAGAAGTTCATTGTGATTTGTTATGTGAGCGTTCAAATATGCAGCATAACTGTGGGTCAGGATGTGCTGATTTGTATTTTCAGTCACACTACAACTAAATGTATAAGAAGTATGGATGCATTTTTTTTGTGTACATCTTTAGCATTTTGAGCACTTCCTCAGCCTTGGCTATGCTGTTCCCTTTCATCCTAATTCTTCTGAATTAGATATATAAATATCTATGAGAAAGGCTTTGACCACAACACCTGTTCTTTGCATCTAAACCAGTCTTGGGCTGAGGAGTTGCAGTGATGTAGCTGTGTTTGCCCCTAAGCACTGGCACTTATCTGTGAGCATACTTCAATAGAAAGCGCCCTGAGACAGTGCTGCTTGTGATATTTGATGTCATTTGTCAGTTCAAATTATTACAGGTGCAGCAATAAATGTAAATGCTGCATAATTTTGAAAGGGGAACCTAAGCATAGCTTTGTACAAACAGATGCTAGCTGGCACTTGTATCCTAGAGCATAGTGTATCTTTTGGATGCAGGGCAAATCATGTTCTAACGTGAGAAGTGGGTTCCAAGGCAGTCAGTGAAAATTAAAATTGACTTCACTGGGCCCAGACTTTTGATCCCTTATTTTAATTCCAAATTCATTTTTGCCCAGCTCTGTGATTCTGTCTTGGATTGACTTTATGTGCAAACTAGAAACAAAATAGGAAAAAAAAATATTTCAACATGGCTTTCTGGCTGTGTTTTATTATATCTGGTCTTACAAAATGTTTTGCCATTTTCAGATGGAGAATGCCACTAATTGACTACTATTGGCATGCTTTTTAAAAAGGGTTTTCTAGTGACAGGTAATTGAACTGATCATTCACAGGAGATGGAGAAGCTCGTATGCTGCTCTGGTTAAAGGGAAAAAAAAAAATGAAGACATAGTATTGTTATAACAGTTTCCTTTTTTCTTTATTGGAGGTGGTGGATTTGGAAAACCTTGGGG
>JAOWBP010007810.1:0-25515 GCA_028571105.1 Tragopan temminckii | reverse complement strand
CTGTTTTTCTCCTCCTTCCTCCCTTCCCATTTTGTGGGGCCGGTGTGGGGGGGGGGAGGCAGGCGCCTACTGCCCCCCCTGTCATGGGCACAGATCGATCTAGTTAACTCTGTGACAGTTTTTGGTGGAGAATGCGGGCATTGGCGAAGGCCACCAGGACACACAGGATGGACACAGACGGCCACATCTTGGCTGTAAAATGGGACACTGCACCTGCCCCGCCGCACCGCTCCGCACCGCGCCTGGCCTCGCTGCAGCTGGGGTAACATCCCTTGACCTCAACATCAACATTATTCCCTACCTTTAGACAGCTCAAGAAAGTACTGCATCACAAACTCGTGTCAGCCTGGCCTCTTCCCTGAAATCTATTTCAGCAGCAAATGATGAATCACATTCCCTTCCCTCATATTTAGACTTGATTATAAAAAACTGGAAGTCTGATGCCATCATTCAGAGATGATTGCTACTAATACAGCTGTAGCTGGATTATTCACACTGAGGGCAGCTTAGGGCACACTTTACTCAGAAATGAAAGTATGGATTGGAACAAAAGAGCTCTTGAAGCCCAGAAGGCAGAAGCATCTTGGGATTCTGCATTAAATATCTCTGAGGTCTCCACCACCCAAGTACATGGATCAGGAGTTGCATGAGACAATTACCTAAAGGTCATACATCCTCAGCTTTGAAAACTCACTTCTCCTGTTACCTACATTCACACCAGTTTAGTTCTTTCTGAAATGTAGATAATCTCCCATTCTCCCACAGTTGGATAAGAAAATTCACAGAGTCAAAACTTACTCTTGTACTCAGAACGCCATCCCTCAGGAACATGACACCAACAGCAGCTCCTTACTCAGCTGGTGCACTCTGCCCTTCACCAAGACAGAAGTTCTGCAAGCCAGAACCAGCCCACAGGCTGCCACGTGAATCCCTCAACACTACTGATGATTGACTTGAAGCCCCTCTTTCAACCTCGCTATTCCACCCCCCCCTCCCGCCCCTCTCAAAAAAAAAACAAAACAAACTAAAAAAAAAAACACCTCTTTTTAATCCAACAATAAGGTTATAAGAAAATAGCAGTTTAAAATATGATTGCAAGGTCCCTGCTCACTGTATTTTTAGTAATCAGTCTCTGACCACTGATAGAAACAATGGAAACAAAAGGCACCTCTGCACTATGAACACAAACACTCATGCACAGATCCTTTATGGCAAGGAGACACTTTTATTTAGTAGTTGGTTTGTATACGAAGTCAGAAAGATATGAAACAACTGTTTGCAAAAATGACCAGAGCTATACACAAAAAATAAAAATAAATATTGAAAAATAAATACTCATGACACCAGCAGTAAATGCACTTCCAGCACTCAGCTGAAATTCGAATACCCATCTCCAAGAGGTAAGCAGCAGAATGGACCTCTGTCGTATTAAGGGGAAAAGCAATTCAAAGAAATATACATATGAAAAGATTTCCATTTGTGGTTGGGCTTTGGCCAAACTTTTTAAACTCTCCAGTTCAATTTGTACTTCAATAGCAAGAACTCTCTCCATTCGAAGTACAGCACAAGCTTGTTATTACACTCACAGACTGAGCTATGTGTTAGCATAATTGCTACAATTTGCTCACTGATAATTCTGTTGCTATTGTTCTGTACATGAGCTGGAAGAGTGATTAAGATATATCTGCCACCAGCATGATTCATCCAACAGACACATTTTACTGAAGTGACCTTTATATAAAGATGACTGAGCAACTAGGCAGAGAGACATTAACCTCTACAAACAGTTCCAAACTAACAGATAGCACTGCTGGAAATGGCAACCAGCTTTTCATCTTTTTTTTTTTTTCCCCTGACGTAGGTAAATTAACAGGCACAAACCTAATGCTGCTCTTCTGAAAGGCACGTGCTACAAGAAGCCTCAAATGCCCTCACAAATTACTCCTTGCAAGAACATCTAAAGAATTTTTTGTGGTTTGGTGTTGTTATTTGTTTTTGTTTTTTTTTTTTTTTTCCAGCTTGATTTTGCTTTCCTTAAATCTGTGGGATTCTGAATTAACGTAGTGTGTAGAACTGCCAGCAAGCATAGTGACAGGCTGGGAGATTATGCATTTGCTCAGACTGCCTAGCTCTTACTACAGGATGGGCCCCTAGCAGATACAAAAGACCCTTTTAAAAAGCAGTGTGGGCTCATCAGGTTCCACTGAATCCAGAGCCTCTGAGCATCACAATCCTGGAGTTTCATAATAGTCACCACCAAGATACGTTCACTTCTTTCACAGTCTGCCATTGTTACAAGGCTCTATCACAGCTTTCAGTCCTACAACCATTACTAACATTCTTAGGCATGCATCACAGGCACATGTAGATACTCAGTTATTAAGTGTGCTTGAGTATCCCATGAAAGCATCAGGCTACGTTGGCAAAAACTATTTGGAGCAATGGCATTTAGCTCCGAAACGCTCAGTCCTACACAACATCATTTCAAAGGATGACTACAGAGCACCTTGCTCACTGTCCTTCTGAATCTTATCCCAGTCAAACTCCACAGCCATATATACTCACACAAGTACAAGGGCAAACACAGCAGGCCAACTAGAATGATAAATAATAATACTTAATACTTGCATAATGCTATTTATCTCAAAGCACTCTATAAATTTCACTAAACATACAAAACTAAGAAGCAGATGCACTAGGAACACGCTACTTAGACAGGATTATTCTGCAAAGTGGCACCCACAGAAAAGTTGTGCATTTCAGTTCAGTGAGTCAGTTTCAACAGCACAGGATGGATGCATTCATGCAAGGGCCTACTGGTCAATTTCTTCCAGGAGAAAGACATTGCAACAACAGTATGTGCTTTGATTCCATCTGTAAGAGAATCACAGATGCTCTTGAAGAATTTTTTTTTTTTGCTATATTTTTTTTAAAGCACCTTATCAACTAGCACTGAAATGTTCTAGTAGGATATAAAATTCTTCTTCAAGACTGCTTCTGCTTTAAGCAAATCTGCACACTTTTATAAGAGTAACAAGCAATTCTTGTTTGGCCAACAGTGTGGGAGTGCTTGGCCAACTCAGCTGCAGTAAAAACCTGAGTTCTAACCTGCTTCCTACATCAACTGAAAATCTAGTATTATTAGTACTGCTAATATATAAAGGCTGAACAAAATTAGCTAGACAGCACCCAAATTGCACCTGTGGATGACCTGGTTGTTATAGATCATCAGCTGACTTGAAAGCCTAGCGCTCTGACCTGAGAAGTCAAAATTTGCTGGGTGTGAAATGAAATAGCACAATACTGTGCACACTTCTTCAATCCTGTAGTAAACTAAGAGGAAGAACTGGAAGTAGAAGAGCCTGGTAAGTTTTGATCTGCACTCTCTTCTGAGCAAGGGGTGGTCATGCAATTTTATGAATTGATGCATGCAGAAAAAGGAGCAAAACTTTATGGGTAGGCTGGGCACTGCAAATTATAGAAATACACCTAAAGACAGTCCGTAAGATGGAACTTCTGTAAGGACACTAAGGCTTGGTAGCCACCATGCCTATCTGTTCAAAGCTTTCAAGACAGAAAATAGGAATCCATTTTCCTGCAGTTCCTTAGTTCAAGTATAGCTGCTGTACCTTATAAGCAGTAGCAATTTTGTAATAGTTAATATAGGTCCTCTAAGAAGCCGCACAGAAATTCAGCATAGAACCTTACAAAAACAAGCCAGTGTAACACGTGTTTATACAGTTTTGAGTCTAGGTAAGCAGTATAAGCGTCTGACAAGGCAGGAAGATGCTTGCTTCATGGTTCATTAGCCACTCATTTTATTGGAATGAGAAGACTTAATCCAAGAAATGAAGCTACAATTCACTTGCCTCCCCAGAAAATAGCCCTAGACAGAAAAAAAAAAAAAAAAAAGAAAGGACAGCTACTCACTCAGTTTGGGATAGTCCTCCAGTAAGAAATTCCACTTTCTAGTCTTCATATCTGCAACAGTTAAAAAAAAAAAAAAACCACACAAGAAAACACCATTGTAACTTTCTTAAGACTGAATTCTCTACCCAGAATGTGGTTATCCACCCATATCTTCATTTCAAAACAGATTTCACAGAATTCCTACCTTGTCCAACCACTAATTTTCCTCCCTCTGTTTTCACGTTAAACAAATAGTTTGAAGAAAGAAACACGGACACTCTGAAAAGTAACATGAAGTCCTGACTTGTCTGGCAATTCTACACCCAATTAGCATGTGCCTACAACCTCCAGGGAAGACAGAGAATCCAGAATCAGTAAGACAGAGTGAGCCAGGTAGAGCTCTGCCCAAAAACCAGAGCTTCAGGATTTGCTCCCCATGCTGTCACTGACCTACTGTGACACTGCACAAGCCACCTTACCACACTGCGCCTCATTCCCACGTAACTGATGGAAAAACTAGTGTGTACCTTTGAAATCTAAGTGCCAACAATAGAAGTGCTCTACAACTCCACTTGCCTCAAAAAATATCAGTAAAGCTGCTAGTAAACACAGTCTGCTCAGACAGCTGCAGCCAGTAGACAATAAAAACAAGAACTTAAGCGTGGCCTCTGTACTGGCAAACTGTTGTCACATCCCACCTTGAGAGTAAACGTAATGCCAAGTGTTGAAATATCATCTTGACTAATAGGCTCTGAAGAGATTCTCTGGCACTGTGCAGGGCACAGATACAACACTATACCAGAACTAAGCTCTCAAAATCTTCACCAAAGCACATCCTCTCACAGTATTTCAAAGACTGATGCCCTCACATACTCTCTCTCCTCCATATCACTCACAGCACTTCAAAAGCAGCCCCAGTAACATTAAAATAGAGACTCACCATAATTTCTGGAATTCATCTGTTTGAACACTCCAACCACTTCTGCAGAATACCCAATATCAACCTCAAACCGAGAGCGAGAGATCAGCACACACTTCCCTTTGACGTGGGCTGAGGGTTTCTTCCAGTTCTTGCACATGTTCAAGAGGGAAACCATATCAACCTCGCTGCTGCTGAAGTGAGAGCCTGATGACAACTCAACTGCATTTTCTCCTTCCAGTGGTGTCAGAATCACGGAGGAAAGTTGACTTGCTGCTTCCACTAGAAAGAAAAACATGAGATACTAAGGAAAGACCAGAGAAAGCTGGTAAGCTACTTTGGGAAAGGACAAGAGGATGACAAGCAAGCCAGACATCTTCACATTTAAAGGGAACGAAGATTCCTTAATTTAACTTAGAGGGACAAAGAATAGAGAATGGTGGAATGCAGCAGGGTCAGGGCAAACATGCAAGAGTATGGGAATCAGGGCTCATTCAGAACTGCTACTGCGTTAGGCTCCTGCTGTCAACAGCCCCAAAACATGGCTCACCAGGCAAGTCCAGCCAATCTGCAGAAGCACATTCAGAAGTAAATTGCATACAGCCATAGCATTTTTACATAAAAAGATGCAGAGAGGTATGGTGATCGATAGTGCCTGGGAAGGTTGGAAGGTGTTTCTGCAAGTAGCAAAGGAGAAAGATCTGTTGTGCCTCTCTATTCACGTGGACATCCGAGCAACCTCATCAAGGAGAAATGCTCAATAAGCATAATACTGTAGGAAGGAATCTCGTACAAAACCACAGACCTCTCCTTTGTTACAAGACCATCCCCCTTTATTCTAACATAGCTTGCTGTTAGACTTGTAGACTGGCACAGCCAGGTGGGCTCATATCTTATAGTTTGCAGCAACCACCTGTGTCACGATGCTAGGGCATGGGGAGAGAAAAGACATATTTTTGCCAGTTGAAGACCACAACAACACTAATGTGCGTTACATTTTTCCCTTCTGTCTCTCTGTCAATCTATATCCACATGGCTGTCTTTATCATTACAGCTGAAGTTACAGTTTAAGGAGAAAAAAAAAAACCCTGACATGACACAATTTCCCAAAATCATTCTCTTTATTCACAAGTTCCTTAGTGCAGAGACTCCACTCTCATCTGTACTCAGTACACTTCAAGCAAACCAGCAGTACTTAAATAATGAATGCATGTGGCAACCCACATGGGAAGCTAGAATACCAGTACTCAACTGTGGGTTTTTTAAAGTGCTCAACACAGGCCTAATTCTGTTCCCACTGAAATCAATAGTGATTTATCACTGGCTTCAAGACAGTGTATTTCTGAAAACCTTACCTGACTCGTTTGCCTCTCTGTCATCTCTCAATCTTTGCAGAAAATGACAGTAGAGAAAAAGATAAAACCATTCTTGGTATGTAAAAAAACAAAAAAGGCAAGTTCATTTTCAGCCTCACTCAGAACTTTAGAAAATTAGACTTTTCCTCTCCTGATACCCAAAATTAATAGGAAAAACAAAAAAAAAGTTGTTTAAAAAGAACATACTTCAACAGATCTAGAAATTAAGTATTAGCCAATGGAGTCAGCTGTCAACACAGACTCCGCAATAATCAGGCTTGTTGACTCCTAAGCAATTCAGCAACTGCAAAGAAGGTTAAACCTAAGCTAGGCACTTAGATTACATCAAAAATCATACTTCTAACATACTAGAACATGTCAAAAAATAATATGAGCTAAAAGCCTAAAAGGTGGGCATTATGTTTGAGTAGCACCATCTTTTTTCATTACTCCAGACAATAACAAAGTAAAATCGCAATCAGAGAAAGGTTATGGTGGTGATCTTAAGACTTAAGAGCCTTTCTTATCATTCAACAATCCATTTACTTACTGAAACTGCTGTAATCTTCTAGGCTGAAATTCCATTTTTTCGTAGTAGGATCTAAAATCAGGCAGAATATGAGTTATTTGGGATAGAAAAAAGTGGTGCTGTAAAATGTTTATGCCAGCCAATCCAGAATTCATTCTACACATGCAAATTTCTCAATAGACATCTGAAAAACAGCATGCCCAGGCTTACAGCTACATGACACCAAATAAAGCCATAGGGCACATTAATGCTAAGGCAAGGAGAATGCACCAGTCACTCACAGGGAACAGCAACATATGTGGGGAAACAAAAAGAGAATATAACAAAGGCATGGAGAAAACATTAGCAAGTTGAAAACTCCACTACTCACAATAACCCAGTTAATACTCAGCCCATTGACTCTGAAGTGGCCTATTTTCCCATACTAATTCATTACTAACTTCCTTCATTTCCAAAACATAGATCAGCTACCAACACTAAACTTCTTTGAGCACTGTTCATAAAACTTCTGATTTCTTGGCCAAATCCAAACTCAAGATTTTATGCTGCCTTGACTTTTCCAGTACCCCATCAATACCATACCGTATATTTGATCCCAACACTAGCTGCCCTGCTAAAAATATAATGCTACTACAGTTCCAGCATATATTGAATCTGCAATCAAAACACAGAACAGAGAAAACAGCAATGAATCTCTTACCATAGTTTCTGGTTGGTATCTTCTTAAACAAAGCAATAAGTTCAGCATTATATCCCACTTCAACCTGGAAACGGTCTTCCCCATATTTCACACATTTTCCTTTTGTGACATTATTTGCTTTCTTGCAAGAGGCAGCTTTGATAGAGTCTGCAACAGCAGGGCTGGTCAGCTTCTGCATCTTACCACTGGTTGGAAAGGCACCACTTCCACCCTGCCTTTCTGCTGGTCTGTTTGTATTTATCACCATTTCTGAAGCACTCAGAGTGGTGCTGCTTAGTGATGAAACATATTTTATGGCAGATTTGCTCTGACTTTGTAAATCTTTAATACTGTTAGAGTTCCTGTTACCAGTTAAATTAGGGTGAGATGTTTCTGTAGGGTTTTTGAAAGCTGGGTAGCACTTGGGCCGCTGGAATGTACCAAGATTAATTAAAGCTTGTTGTCCACACTGTCCATCTGAGTAATGTTGATGGGAATAACTCAGAGAATTTGGGATCGATGTAGGGAACTGCTTAATGCCACTTGCTTGTTTTGAGTCCTCTGAACAATTCTTTTGTTGCTCTCCCTGTGAACCAGCCATCTGTTGGTTTGCAGCGTAATGATTATAATCTTTCCGAAGATAGCTCTTCTGCTCCGCAGGACTGTCTGGATTCTGTTGGGGCAGGCTAATGAACCTAACATGATTGTTTTCTTGATTCAAGCTTCCTCGATTGTCTGGACTCTGTTCTTTTACCTGAGGCCCAGCGATCCCCAGCTGCCCACCTTGCTGGGCTGCTAGCCTCTCTGCTCTCCTAGCCAAAGCCTTCTGGCGGTTCTCTTCAATTCTTCTCTTCTGCTCCTCTGTAAGGCCAGATGACATCTTCACCATTTCAAACAAACCTGAGTCAGTACATCAGTATTTCACCTCAGAGGCACCTGCTTCTTGATAGGAATGGACGCCAGCCTGAAAAAGAAAGCAGCAGAAGTTTCAACTTTGTCCCAGGCACTGACAATTCGTTGCTATCAGTGATCGGTACCTAACAACCTCTCAGTCCTCAGGCATCTCACAGCACATAGCAGACACAGACTCAGCTGCAGAGCGAAGTGTCAGCTCCTCCCTTGAGAAAGGTGCTCTCGCTGCTGTGCTTGTGAAGAGCTTACTGAAAGCGAGCACCAGGCCCCCACCGCACCCCCTCACTCCACCTGCTCCTCAGCCTCACTTCTGAGAGGCTGCCCACCTCCTCCAGTGCTCAGAGATGTACTTAACTAACTGAACAAAGTCAGGCCCGCTCCTCCCGTCCCCACCCCCTCCCAGAAGTGATGTTCCATCCCTGCCCCAATCCTGCAGGATAGGGAACCCCCCGACCTCTTCAGGGCCCGGAAGCCACCCCACACCCAACACACTTCCCACTCTCCAGGCTCCCCGCTGCCCACAAAGGCCCAGCACCGCGACGCCGACCAGGCCCCCCGCACCCTACCACAGGCCGTGTCCCCCCCGCAACCCGCTATGGGCTCAGCCCTGACCGGCCCTCCACGAACGCCCGCACACCCACCGGCGGGCAGAGGCCAGCACCGCTGCCTCAGGGCGCGCAGCCGCACAGACTACAACTCCCATCGGCCCCCGCCATGCCGCCCGATGGCGCCAAATTGCCGGAGGCGCGCGGCGCGCTGGGAAATTGAGTCATCCCTGCGCGGCGCCATCTTAGGGCCGCTAAGGGAATCGGGGTGGGAGGGGGTGGAGGCAGAGTCAGTTGTGCTGAGCTGTGCTCCTGATCACGTGCGGGGCGTGGGAGCTCCGTTGCAAGCTACGAGCTGAGGTTTTGTCCCCTGGTGCACCAAAGCGTTTTGGTGCAGAGTTAAAAGCAGTAGTAATGCATTTGAAAAAGCGATGCTGCCTTCATAGTAATGTAATTATTCACATTTTTATTAAAGTTCTGAATAAAAGTGCTTCCATGGGTTTTAATTATGCGTATCAAGTTGTCCTTCCTGGACAGCCAGGATTTCTCTCTATGTTGGCAGGCAGTACTTGGGGGGGAAAGGCAAGGAAAAAGACCTGGAAAGCACTGTTCCCCCATCCCTATCTCATGCTGTTGCTATCCTGTCCAGTGGCAGCTCTGGAGCCATCTGCCCGTCTCGAAATGCCATTTTCTCTCACAGACCCCTCAGCTGGGGATGTGGCAGCCAGCTGGTTGTTTTGCAGTTTATTTATTCATTCTCTCTGCTAGTTAATTAAAAAATGTTATCCTTAAATTGCTTCCTGATTAAGCAGCGGTGACTGTCATTAGTCAGGAGCTCGTCAGCCTGAGAAAAACAAGGCAGGCAGTGAGATCAAGGTGTGACCTGACATACAGCCCTGTGAGTGCCCTTACTCGCTGTGTGCGTGCACAGATCCTCCCAAACATACAATTTAAAAAACAAACAAACAACAACAACAAAAAAAACCATCACCAACAACAAAAATGAGACTGAGGAGATCCAGGTCCAGAGTTTGGTCCCAGCTTCTCTTAGGAAGTAGAAAGCAAAGAGTAAAAGTTGAATGTATCTCCAGACTGCAGAGCAGGGCGTGCAAGGAAAGGATGCTCACCCTGTGTCTTCTCACATCCTTTCTATCACCCTTTTTATCCTCCCACTGAGAGAGGAATGGATGAGACATCTTTATTTTTTCCTTCTTGTTACACTTCTAACTGACCGAAACTAGACCAAATCCTGGTACCACAAATCAATAAGAGAGAGGACATGCAGAGCGTAATCCTGATAGCATTCCCAGCCAACTCCCTCCCAAGCAGCTCGAGGTCTCTCCTGTTGGGTCCTTATGCTTGGGAGATTTGGGGAAAATAAATAAATAAATAAAGACTTGGGAAAAGTGGAAAAAAGCCGCAGAGGACTGAACCCAGCTCACGCAAACAATTAGAGAGCATTGTTTTGCAGATAGAAGAAGAGCTCTTGGGTCGCATGGTCAGGCAGACACACAGACAGACGTTGAAGCATTTGCTCCATATGGCACAACTTCAGCAAGGCACAAAGAACAGACCGACCATGCAGAGAACAGACCTACAAAGCAAGAGGCCATTTGTGAGCAGTTTGCTGGTAGCACTCCAGGTGTCCTTTCAGTCAGAACATGCTTCCAGCAGTGGCTTGGACTCACTCTCCACAAACCAAGTCAGAGTGCAGAGATGCAGTAAGAAAATCCTGGGAGGGCTGGTGGGTCAGCACATCCCATTTGATATCTCGTGTTGAATGTGTCCACTTCTCCTCTTTTCCAATGCACTCTCACAGTTCTCTGCATGGGTAGAGCTGTAGAACTACATCTCACAGTCTCTATGGATCTTGGTGAACCACATGCAGAGTCACTGTGTGCATCACAACCATCCAGGAGATGATTGGAAATGCAAACCTTAGCCCACACTTATGGCCCTTGGATGCTCCACCTTCTCAGAGGCATTTGGAAGCCCACACAAGTTCAGCAACGCCATTTCCAGTGCTCAAACACGTTAGTCTTCAACCATATGGATAGAACCTGTAGCTGTTCTCTTTAAAATAAATTCCATGCTCATGATTGTTTTCAGCTCCTTCCCAGTTAAAGCCTGACAAGTGACTGGACTGGGGATATTCAGGTCAGCTCTTCAGGGAAGATGCCAGGGAAGGAGAAGGGAAGGAGAAGCAGAGAAAATCCTGTAGATATGCAGTTTGTTGTTGTTGTTGTTGATTGTTTGTTTGTTTTTGTGGTTGGGGAAAACA
The DNA here is from genome assembly GCA_028571105.1 of Tragopan temminckii. NCBI lineage: Eukaryota > Metazoa > Chordata > Aves > Galliformes > Phasianidae > Tragopan > Tragopan temminckii. Next base: position 14,386 of record JAOWBP010007810.1, on the reverse strand, counting down.
ACTTGTATATGCTTTTAGTGTCTAATGTGAATACTTTCTACAGTACCTGTCCTCCAAGGGCTGAGGGGATGTGTTTGGGATCCTCAGTGGGATCTGAGCTTTCTAATGGAGCACCAGAGCCCCATGTTAAGAGTTCAAGAGGGTGTTTGGCCTGTTCTTGGGTTTTGGACTGGACTTGGGCATGGTAGTTGACCCCACACCCCCCATTTCTGATTCTCTGAGGGTTTCTGTTGTTAGACAGCCATTGATTCCCTCTGCTTTCTCTTTGCCACTGCACATCACGGACCGTGGCTGATCCACTGGACAGCCCAGCTGTTACCACAAGTAGACTCTGAATAAGGTCCTTTCCCTGAGCATCTCTGTAGCATCAAAGCCCAAATTTGAGTTTGCTAAATCCAGTTGCATCAACCCTGATGAAAGAAGATCTCCAGAGCCTTTTGTATGAGCTTTTCTAGAATTTAAGGGTTGTTCCCCTCCTCTGACTGACAGCTTAGTGAAGACCACTTCTTTTTCCCCACTCCTTGTCTACTGGGTGCAAGGAAAATTAGTTGTCCTCACTCTTTTGAAGCAGCCTCTTTTATCTACACAGCTTGTTCTTCCCTGGCTCACTGAAGCCTTCCTGCTCATGTTTATAGTACAACCCCACCAACAGATTGCAGGGTCTCTTTTCTGCCTTCTGTCCTTCTTGGCTGGATTCCCCTCCACAGCTCCAGTACAGAGCAATGGTCTGCACAGCACATGGCCTCCGCTTTGCTGCCAGGCCACCGCCACAGTCACACGGCTGCTGCATGGCTGAGCTGGCTCTTCATCTTTTGTATGATGCAGCCTAAGTGTGGGGAACAGTTTATTGGTTTATTGGCATCTGAAAGAAAGATTTAAAAGAAAAAAAAAAAAAAAAAAAGAAAGAAAGAAAGAAAAAAAGAAAAAAAAAAAGGAAGAAAAATCTGCATTAAGATGCAAACAGTGTTTCCAAAGCTGCTGTATTGCCAGCATTTAACACAACAGGAGGTGTGATCCTGCTCCAGGAGGCACAGGCAATGTGGTCTCTTCGAAGTCCTGTAGTGTGCTTGAGCTCAGGCCAGAGCACGTCCCTCTGCTCTATACAACTGCTTTTTTTTTCTTTTTCTTCTCTTTTCTTTTCTTTCCCCCTTTATTTATTTATTTTATTTGTTTTTCTCCAGATGCTGAACAGATCTTTATCATGATGAAACATGGCTGAACCGGCAGAAGGGTACAAAGAGAGAAGGGGACAACCATGTGCACACAAAGAATTTAATTGCATAAGCTTTGTTTCCTCAGGAAACCAGGCTAAAGAAACAAAAGTTGCATTTCCAGTTCTTTTCTGGAGCTTAAATTACTGGCCTGGTTTTTGAGCTCAGAATAAATAGCTAATCCTAGTGCCACAGTATTGATATGAAGCCAGCTTTTGAGATCCTGTTTGTTAAACCTAACCACAGTTCTCTGCCCTTTCTCTTCCAGGTGCACAAGATACGCAGAGATACTAAGAAATCCTCTAAGCAGGAGCATCAAAGGTGATGATGGTAAATAATTAACCAACAATCTAATGTTAGCAATCTTTTGCCCTTGCACAGGAGCAGCATCACTCCTTGTAAGATCTCAAGGCACACCAGATCAAGAGGTGTAGGCAAAGAGGTAGCGGACTTCTGTGAGACACAAAGTCTGGGGCCAAGGGGGCTTCCAAGACACAGACCCAGGGTTGTGGCATGCCAGAGACTTTCCTAAGAGCCCCAATCTTACACTGGATTCTGGTACAGCTGTTTGTCCGAATCTGCTGTGACTTAGGCCACTTCTGCTTTACTGAGGAATGTAGACTCAGGGCTCTCCTCTGCCTCGATCTTTACTTAACCAAGTATGCAGGAAGGTTGTTCTCATCTTAGAAACCTCCATGAAGGCAGAGCGTGGAAAGTAAGTCAGAATCTGGCCTGGCAAGCAGCACGCTTAAGCACACACTTAACTTGAAGTGTGCGTGCTTAAGTTTGTTATTAAGATTCCTCTCTCAACAGAGATGGTTTTCCTTTATGTTGGGAGTCTCATCTGCTACAGTGGGAAAAGTCACAGGGTGATTTGTTTGCTACATTTTGTGTAGCAGCCTGATCTAAAAAACACTTGCTGTCAGCTGCAGTATTTTGCTACTAGCTTGTCTCAGTGACTTCCACTGGGCTACTTGGGATAGCAGTTACCCCACTCTTGGAGTGTTCACAAGGCTCTGCGGCAGTCGCTGCCTGAGTGGTGCTATGCAACTCTCATTATAAATAGCAAGGGCTATGGGCAATGGGAATGCATGTGCCTGTATTTATGGAGGTATTTCCCCAGTTTGATCGCAGTAAAAGTCGTGATAGCTAGATCCTAAGAAACAGCTACAAAGGTTCTGCTTAAAAGTGTGTGACTACAGAAAGCAGATGCTCATCAAGTTAAATAAGGAATTTAATTAGCCGGCATTTTATCTTGTTTTCAGCAATATGATGACAAATCGCATCTTAATAAAATAACATTAGGGAGCAGCACAATTCCAGTGCTTCAGGAAATGAGAAGCAGTATAAGTTATAGGCCTGTTCCCACCAAAGAATGCATTCTCATTCAGAAATCTGACATGATGTTAAGATGGATAATGTTTTAGCAAAACGGTCCTCTGGCATTTAGAAAGATCTACAGCCACTTCCAGCTTTAAAAGGCTGAAAGTAGGGTGATAGGGGAGAAAAAAGTGGCACGAAGAACACAAGGGACTGGTAGGCAATTAATTTTTTTTTTCAATCCTCCACTGTCAAACACACACAGGGTTCTTTACAGATGAATAAAAAGAGTTGTCCTTTCCCCCACGGGACTATAACTAAACACAGACATGGTGCACTGTGCAATGAGCAGCAGTTTTAATGTTTGTTGTGTTGTCAGATATGTCCACATTCAATTACAAATTCCCATTTGATCTAGGAAATTGGTTTTGTGTAACATTATGATCACAAGTCTCACTTTCAGAAAGGTTCATGAAGGATTTTCAGAAGGTTCACTCAGGTCACAGCTTGAAGGCTGCAGAAGTTTCTCTCAACTCAGTTGTAACTTCTGGAACTCAACAAAGTAGCATGTTTTAGAATATTTCTGTCCAGTAAAAAGGATTATTAAAATACAAGAAAAAAAAATCATTGCTTTAACAAGAGTTATAGCAATTAAAGATGATGAGATTTCATTTCATTATACAAGACTACAGGAGCCACATATCCCATTCAGCATGGTTGTTTATTGATTCCTTTCTTCTGTCTACCAGCAAGCAGATTAATGTTTTAAGTGATAGTACATGGGATTAGTACTTAATTGTCCATCATAAAATGCACTGTTTGATCCTGAGTGATATCTTGAGGCAGTAGATTTCACTTGCTGATTGTATGTTGTAACAACACTTATTCTCAGTGGTCCATTTGACATTTTCCATCTTTCAGATTCACTGGCTGCTCCATAGCACTGGTAACAGAAAAGGAGTATAAGAGTTGTCTGGTTAGATCTTGTCATGCAAGAGTGCACACATGCACAAACAGTACACACATTAGTGCTTATATAAATACATGCGTGTATATATTTGCTGATAAGATTGTTTAATGATTTCATAATTTAATCTGTTAACCTGAAATAATATTGTTCTTATTGAGGACAGGAATCCTTCAGAGATTATCAATAAATTGGGTTCTTCTGATAGTAACTTGGCCTGCCTTTGGGTTAAGCAAGTGAGGGCTGGAAGCTTTGGGTCCCAGACAGCCGTTCATTGATGCATGTGAAATGAGTTTATGATTCTTTATGTACTTCCTACAAAAACAGATGTACATGCTGCAAAACTCACCTTTTCTATTTTAGATCCTCACTAACATTTACTGGAGGGATGATGGTGAAGCTCTGCTCATTGCTGTGTGGCAACCTTGAATCAAACCACAGTGTAAAAGTATGGGTCGGGAGCAGATCTCCTCCTTTATCAGGCACCAACTTTCTTTTAAAAAGATCTTGCAGGACACAGATTTGAGACTGAATGTAGAAGGGTGAGGTTTTCCCTTCTCTCCATCAGTGGAAAAATTTTTGAAATGTATTGACCTAGAAAATCCAAGCTCGGGAGCAGCAGCTGGGTTTTCAGCAAGTCTTTTGCTTCTTCTCCTATTGTCCATCTGGATTAATTGTAACACAGAGAAATCAAGCGTTCCCTCTGAGGTCAAGTAAAGTTTGAAAATAGCCATCATTTCCATGCAGCTTTGTCAGGGGTGGATGGTGCTGCTTTGAAAATGATACTTGTGAGACTTGTAGGGCTCAGGCCTGCAAGGGGTGGTGCAGCTGATTTATTCATTTGCAGAATTAGATCCTAAGCCCTCCTGAAGCAAATTGTGAGGCAATGCATGAATCAAATCAAGATGCTGACTGTGACTGCATCATGGCACAATATCATGTGGATAGAATTTGAGGCTAAAAGCAGTGACATTCATGTCTAGTGATGTCTAATACATAACATGGTTGTAAAGTGACAAGTGAGTCCTGGAGGACAAAGATTCACCACCACCACCCCAAAATGCCCCACCAATATTTTCTAGTCCACGGGCAAGTTAAAGATCAGGCTTTGAAAATCATTGGAGGGAGCCTGATCTTGAGCTCTTAACAGCTGAACAGGTAGTTCCCTCTGCATTAGCAGATGCTGTCAGGTTTTATTTATGGTCATGGCACCGTGTGATATTAACGATCCCCATGGATGCAGCCATTTTTTTTTTCATAGATTTTCCAAACTTTTACTAGTTCTTAATTGGTGCACAGTAGTATAAAAAATTGAGTGTATTCCTACAGGGCAGTCATACTTCAGACAAGAACTAGACTATTTGTGAACAGAATAAAGAACAAGCAGGAAAAACATTTTCTGTTGTCCCTGCTTCATCCCTGATTTCAGCAACAAAGCTGATACATTGCTATGTACTGATCCCACTGCCTGGGATTTGTCCAGATTGAAAACTTATTAATGCTCATTTGAGGGAAGGGAGAAAAAGAGAACACAGCCTGTATAAATCAGATTAAAGTATTGACAACTCCTAGGCAGTGCTCATTCCAGGAACAAGCTCAATATGTGTTAATGCCACTGCTATGAAAAAAGTCTATCTGGAATGCATGCCACTTTGCAAATATCTGGCGGGTCATGAGTTCCTGGGGCTTAGTTCCTAGAAGAGAAAACAGCTTTTCTGGAAAAGCCAAATACTTTAGATGAAGATTATCTGAATGATTTAATAGGTGAGAGACTTAACAGCGACTGGACTTTGCTTTGCCTGTAGTTGATGGTTCAAACCTATCTTGGCGTGAAGAACTGTAGATATTGTTACAAATGCTACAGACTACATGAAAAAAAACAGGGTTTTATCACAGGCAAGGTACACAAAGGACTCCACTGCATGCCACGATTAGACTCAGCTGGCACATTCAGCAGGAAGGGCGTGATTAAATGCAAGCCTAGAAGAACAAACTTCTGTTTCTCCTCTCAATGTGGTTGCTAGACGTCAGAACCATGAAATATTAATAGTCAGTGTATGTTAAGTGTCCCCCTCTCTGCCTGATCCACAGATGACTTGCATCTGTCTCTGCTTTCATCCACGGAGCTCAGCTCAAGCTGTGGACACTGTTGCTTTTTGCTTGGGAGCCTTCAGTGCACTCAGCAGCACAGCAGCTTTGCCACTGGTGTTTAGTCGGGGTTTGGCAGATGGCATCACCTTTGTGACTACCAACATGGCATCTTGCAACAGCACTGAAAAACCTTTTGTTTTTTTTTCATTTGATACATCAGTTTATTTTTCCACAAAGCAGAAGTGTTGGAAGCAGTGTAACATGACCAGAGCAGCAATAGATAGTAAAGTGGTAGGAAAGAGAGGAGAGAGCTTCAACTCAAAGTGGAGGAATCTTCTGTGGCTCTACCAGGATAACATCACCTTTCCCCTTCCCTCCTTCACAAATGCACGTACAGACACATGCGCACACAGGGAGTTGAGCAGTGGCAGATGGGGAAAGGAAATAAGTAAAAGTGTCAGGAGGATGAACTTGCACTTGGTCTCCTCTCATATCTCTGCATATGTTTACTGGTATGTAAAGATCACAAGACCAGGGGACTTAGTGCTGACCCAGAAAATGTATACTCTTACAATAAAAATGAATAAAAAAATAAAAACATAGGGAAAGGGTGATTCTGGAAGAGGGAAAAAAAAGGGAGGGATACTGTTTTTTGTTTCCATGCACATAAGGACTTGAGATTTCGTTGGTACAGCAATTTTGTGAGAGCACATATTGCCAATGATACTGCTGGAGCAGCTCAGCCTGAGAAAAGACAGCAGGTGGGAGGTTTCTGCTGCTGAGATCACTCATAGTTTTGACCTTTGTCTACCTAAACAATGGCATCTCCAAGGACATCAGACCTAAACAGGGATGAACTCAGCAGCAGAGTCCCAACATGTGAGACCCAGAGTCATGTGAGTCCCAGAAAGGAGAGACTGTAATTCCCTCTGTGAGCTTCCCTGATATCACGCACCCAAACCAGAATAGAGGGAGGTGGATGTATTTCAGCAGCACTCTGAGCTGGTTCTGCTGTGGTTTTCCAGTTTTCCAATAAGCTCTGTGCCCAGAGGAAAGTCCTGTGCAGGGAACCCTAGCAGAGGCAGGGCAATGCTGGGAGAAAGGGAAACAATAGCCATTAGTTCCTCCAGTGGAGCAACAGCATGCTCAAATGCTGTTCTCTTCTCCTTCAGGGCAGGTGGGGAGTTGTCAGTGTCACCCATGGGCTGCTGGGGCTCCTGGCCTCCATGCATGGCAGGAAGCCTTGCCCAAGACCACAGGCAGGTGCAAGCATGGGGGTGACATTCAGATTTAGCCTTGTCTTCTGCGTGGAAACCTTCACTTCTAGAACATGCTGGAAACAATTTTTCCTACGGCACTCTCTATCCTCCAGGGTATCCTTTCCTCCTTCTCATTGCTAGTTTCTACACAAATGCAGGGTCTTTGGTGCTTAGTCACTCTACTGTTCCTGCTGTTTATTTCCTCCAACGGGCATAATTCTCCACCTGGGAGGCCTTTGCGAGTTGCTGCGAAGGAGCCCTGGGCCGTTGACATCCCATTTCTGGGGGGCAATAAACAGCAGCAGTCAAACTTCCATGTAACAAAGATTGTATGGTTATTCAGCCATAAAGAGAAGGAAGAAAAACAGATACGCATTGTGTGTGTTTATTTGCACATCACGCAAAGATGTGCAAATTGCTCTCGTAGGCAAGCCTTCCCATAACATAAAATATGTCCCTATGTAGCACTTTGCAGCTGACTCTGATGAGGGCTTTTTCATCTCTGTGCCTCAGTTTCTCTGTAAAATCAAAGGGCTGTAGGCCTTCCCACCTAGCTTAAGTGTTTGCAGGGTCAGATGGTTGTTCATGTCCTCATGCATGGTCAGGATGGCAGGGATGTGAGTTATGGACTGACATAGGCAGGGATGTGTTTCACAGGGTCATGTCTTGTGTTTTCACCCTCTCATGAATGAGACCAAGTGTTTGCTTGAGAGGAAGACCTAGAGAAACAACATTAGTATTAAGGGCTGGTATTGGAATCAGCCCATCACCACAGTGATGAAAGATAAAAAGATATCAACAGACAGAGCTAAAGCTGGTTAGGAAAGAAAAGTCCCTTCAGCAGCAGGGAAGTGCTGCCTGCAAGCTGATGCTAGCTCAGAAGCCACTTTTGAGGGACTGTGAATTCCTCAGTCCTTTGAGGCCAACGCATTAACAGCATGACCCAAGGACCAAAGAGGATTTCCAGCCCATCAGCAGGGTGGGTTCAGCCCACTGGGAGACTCAGTGCTCAGCACCTACCTGGAGGTGTTCTAGTAGCATCCATCCCTAAAATGCTCCCCCTGCCATGAAGTGTAATTATAAAACTCCTTAACTACATAAACTTTATTCTAAATCAATTAATTATCTCAGCAAGAATATGCATATGGTTTTGAGATCTCCCTTTAATTAACACTAAGTCCATTAGGAAGTGGTAAATCTGGGCCATCGCTTGGAGGTAACAGTCTCTCACCTGACATGCTCCCACAGCCCTGGCAATGTCCCCACGGTGCCCCAGCTCCTTTTTGAATGCTCTGCCTGGTCCACATGCAAGGCCCTAACCCTCCTTTCACAACGAGGTCTCCATGCTGTTGTACTATTGGAGTCAGTCCCTCCTTAGAAGTGCAAGGGTCAAAAAATCAACTCCTGTTTTCACTGGTGTAAATCCATTAACTTTCCCCACACACTGCTCTTGCATTTCTTCCTGCTTTCATCTCCAGCAACACTCCATCTCCGACAGCCTTGCCTTTAAATCCACACGATCCTCTTATCCCTATCTTATCTCTTCCTGATGGAGCCCTCAGTACTTTTATCAACAGACACTGCACTTGTCCTTTGTGCAAAGGTGTGAGGAGAAATCACTGGAAAGAGCGATACCTGCCAGTGGAACCATCGCACACTTATTAGCAACAGTTCTGAGCTTCCCTGCCAGAATTTCTCTTGTGTATTGGAGCATACTGAGGGAAGGGGAGACAGCATCTCGACAGGCTGTGGGTTTGCCTTGTACTTAGTACCTGGCACTTTCAAGTATATCTGGAAACCTACTGACTGCTCCTGCTGGGAAAATGATGTGAAACTGCTGTGTGTGGTGGGTACTTGTCAGCACAGGGAGTAACGAGGATGTCCTCCTATGAGATACTCCACCGTGTGTCTTTCTCTGACCTCCAGTGTACCCTCCCTTCTCAAGACCCCTGGTATGCAATGGTCACTTAGGAGAGACCTAAAATGGCCCTCAAGTCTGGATATTTTCTTCTGCCCTCCCAGAAACTCATCTCCTATTGATGAAACTAATAAGATTATCTGACTTGTGACTTCACTGCCTGCCTTGTATTTATGCAGCGTGCATACATTTGCCTGCTGATCCAGAAACAAGCTGCTCTAGCTGAGGATGTTATTTGGGCAGACTAAGATGTTAAATCCTAAGATACAGATTTGTAAGACTTTGGGGAACATCTAATGTTCCGCCTGTTCAATGTTCTCAGGTAGAGTCGCAGCTCAGGAAGGCTCTCACTCAGCACAAGATCCCAGCACAACGTCACCATGCATGATTCCTTTGCAAAATTGTTCCCCCTTTTTTTGGCAGGAAGCTGGGACATCAGTAGAAGCATCCCAGATGAGGCATCTCTGGCCAAGCAGCTCCTATGTCCTTAAGCTGATTGTGGCAGTGTTGTGCCACAGTAAAATCACAGAATATCCTGAGTTGGTAGGGACTCACAAGGATCATCAAGTCCAGGTCCACACAGGACCACCCAAAAATCTAATCCTATGTCTGAGAGCTCTGTCCAAACACTTCTTGAACTCCAGAAGGCTTCATAAAGATCCTGTGGGGAATATTCTCAGTGTTACTGTATCCAGTTGTGAATCCTGGTAGCTAAGCAAACATCTGATAACAAGCCAGATACGCTCAGCTCATCTTGACTGGGGGAGTACAGTGTATCTCTCAGAATCAGCCTCTGATAGGCTTTTTAAACCCCATTATTTTCTCTCAGTCTCATATTAGACAAGTGAGAGCTGGTTCTAGAGTTGCTCCATGTCACCAAAATAACCAGTGCATCTGAGAACACAATTAGAGAATTGAAACAAATTTGACTTGACTCGGGAGAGCAGTGGAAATACCCAAATACCCAAGGGACATGCAAGTATATGCTTTCTCTTTGTTCTGTTTGTTTGTTTATTTGCTTTAGTATCTACATTCCAGGTCCTTTTAGGTTTGGGATTTCATGACAATTAGTGCATTCTTAGATAGTAAAAGCTGCTCAGCATCTGGCTAAATGCCTTCTGGATCTATCCTGAAATTTTCCACCTATTGCAATTGCTCTGTTCAAGTCACAGCTCTGATCAGTAATCCAAGGGGACAAGAAATTCTCTCTAGGACTTGAAGACAGGAAAGCCCCATGCTTGGTGTTGCCTCATCCTAAAGAATAGTGCTCTGGCTTTCCAAATTTCAATTTGAAATCCTAAAGAAGGAACGATGGGGGTCTGTCCCCATCAACATTTTTGTTGTGTCTCTCACCTACTTATGCACAATGAGTAGCCTCAAAAGTGCTTGCAGAGGAAGCTAGATAAAACAAAGACTTGGATTTCTTTCAAAATCCAAGAAAAAAGATATGTACAGTTGTGCTTGTGCTTGTCTGCTTGGGCTACTATTGCAGGACACGTCTGATTTTTTGAATAAAACAACAGTTCCTTTTCTTCATAGAGTAGAGAGCAGGCTGCTATGGAAGTAGGAAAAAAAAAAACACCACTGTTTATCTGCTCAGAGGCAGACCACGATCCTCACAGGAAGAGAAGAAATGGAAGTTCAGTCCCTGCTTGGGGAGAAAGCAATAGCACAGGGACTCCCTGAGAGCAGAGTGCCATGCTTTTTGCTGCAGCCCAAGGCAGCAGAGATACCAAGGCACAGCACTTCAGAAATTATTTCTGATCTCCTTTGAGAAGATCATTCCAATCAATATATGGATTATTTCTGGATGCTTGGAGGATGCATAAACCCCCACCCGCTGAGCCCTGCTTCCCAGCAGCAGCATCCTTTTTGTCAGCACTTTGCAACTGCCCAGAAAGAAAGAAAAAACAAAGAAAATGTGACAGAGCTCCCTCCAGTCCCTGTCTGTGTCTGCCCACAAGCTTCATCAACTGAGTTATGGTAATTACATCACTTGAGATTTATTTAATATCTCCATCTAGGAAAAAGAATCTAGAAGTCTGGCTGTGACAAGCAATCAGAGGGTACTCAGCTGATGAGCAGCTCCCCATCACTGAGAGAGCAGTAGGAATCTTCGATGGATTGGATTTAAGTAATGGTGTGCCAGAGGGATGGGGCTCACACCACGGCAATCAGAGCTCCTCTGCACCATTAAGGAGCTGTAAGTGGAGCAGGAAGCGCAGTGCAGCTATTGACCGAGTAGGTGGGCATGAAAATGGGCTTAGGTAACTGTTTGCTTTTTGAGAGATGGAAAACACAAAGGGATGTTTCTCTGGCAGCTTTCTGGCTCTCTGATCCTGGCAGTCCCCATCAACATTTATGTTGTTTATCTCTCACGTACTCATGCACAATGACTGGTATGCTGTGTTCAAGCTGTTAGGCTTCAGTCCACACAGTTTTGCTGCTTCCATTTACCCTCTTGTGGTCTCTGGTGTTTTTTTTTTTTTTAATCTCTGACTTGACAACATTAAAAAAAAAAAAAAAAGACAAAAAAAAAAGACAATTTCTAATATTATTCAATATCATACTTCCACATAGACAGGTCAAGTATCACTGCTTGCTCCAGCAAGCTTGCTCTGCACCTCACTGACTGAGTTACAGCTTGTACAGAGAATTAAGGACAAGCACATGAACAGAAATATTTCCTTCCTCTTTGTTGAGGTGGCAGCTAAGGGCCATCAGCCCACACTCTGCTCTAGAAGATCAGAGTTGGGATGTCTGCCGTGAGATCAATCTGCAGTCTGACATTAGAAACCATCCTGACACAGGATGTGTTGCAAACTTGCATACAGGGCTGCACTGAGATGTCTGGGCATTTTCTGAGAACACCAGGTCTCTGCAGAGGCTCTCAACATGGCCTTAACAGCCCATGGTGTGGATAGCAGCAGACCTGGTGCTGAGGCCCAGCCTGGATGGGTGCTTTGTTGGATGCATGTCTTCTTTACTAAGCTCTCTACACTGTGCAGCTTATGGAATGAAAATACTTTATGGATTATTAATGCTATTGCTGCTATTAAGAATAAATAAGGGTTATAGAGAGAGCATCATGCCAGAATCCTGGCCTTATTTGAAGGGAGGAAGAAAAGCATGGGAGTGGTCCCATTGAAGGGAAGATCTGTCAATAGCACAGAGAGCTAAAGGTTTGCAAAAGCTGGGCTGGACCATGCTTCTCTATGCTCTGTAAAGCCCTGAACCAGAGGGACACACTCACACCACTGGTCCCCACTCACTCACTCCTCTTCAGTAAGTTATAGAGCCCAAACATTTCTCATTCCAAGATGTTGCAGAGCTCAGGATGTCCCAGTCAGTAGCCAATACGTAAATACCCAGGAGGAACCAGCCAAGAGGAATCACTTCCCATTCTCAGCCCATGCACCCATGTTTTTTTCTCACTCTTTCGGTACCCAAGGAAGATAAGATAGTTTGCATCAGCACTGATGTGTCCAGTATGCTTTCTCCCTGTGTTATCCTTGCAACTGTTGGTGGGCTCAAGAGAAATAGGGCCAAAACCCTCAGAGACAGTTTTTTTCTAAGAGGAGAAGGTGTTGTCCATTATTTACTCTGCATTGCTTTCCATGCAGCAAAGTTAGGCAGCCTGCATTAACCCACTGACAACTCCCTGCTTTCGCTAGGATCTCACCAATGAGGCTTGAGCCAGCTCTTTCCAGTGTGCACATTTTAAGCAAGAGACCTCAATCCATAACAAGGGACCTGAATGCAGCATCCAAGTGTGAAAACATTGGCCGCTGTCCCATTTACTGAAAGAGGAATATTAGTACCAGCTCACCTCTGGGAAGCATATGGAGCACCTCCGATTTATTATTTGTTTTATTTATTTTGTCACATTTATCAGCCATTCAACTCTCCGGGCACACAGCCCATACATTAAAACCCAGAGTATAATATAAAGATCTCCTCTATCGTGAGCACATCCTTTCTGAAAAACCAGGCATGGCCAGGAGGGAAGGATGAAGGATGCATTACACATGCAAAATATGACAACAATATATTTTTCTCCAATACTGTTATTGATGGAACCATTCTGAAAATGTTGGTGACATCAAAATAATAGGATGAGGGCAATAAAAAGCAGGAGGGTGGAAAGCCCTGCTGGAGGTTGGGCATCTAGACAGCCTCTAGTCAGCCTGTCTCATGCTCAGGAAGTCCCTAAAATGCTCTTTCCATTATTATTTCTCTAATGACCTCATCAGACACATGTGAAATTCTGAGAAGACCTAAAAGTGTTGTAGAGATCCACAATGGCAAATCTGCCCAGCTTTTCTGAGAAACAGCAAGCTGCGATGATGAATGCTTTAACATTGCAGCATCTCGATGTGCAATTTATTTGCTGGAAATTAATTGCATATGCTGGTTTCATTTTTCTGTAGTGAATAATCAGTTTTGCTCCCTTTTTAATTAGGTAGCAACATAGATTCCTCTACTGATCATGGCACAGCAGTTTACACATTACATCTTATTCTGAGAGACCATTTCAAATCATCATCCAGGACCTAGCACAACTTTTGGGTGGCATCACATTCTCTGTCAGCTCTAACTCCTGAGTCATTGCCAATGAAGACCCCATGCACCCACCAGCTAAAGAACCCAGTCTGGGTTTTGGTGGATGTTATACACCTGTCATATGGGAACTGGAAGAAACTCTATGGAGAAAACAAATTAAGGATCCTGAAATTTCAATGGTGTTGATGTGATATCAGGCCCGGGCACTCCTTTGTTTCACCAAAAAGTGTGTCCCATCTGGCGGATATTCACTGATGCTTGAGCTGAGACACTGCATTGACATTAGCAGAACTTCATAGACCAGAAGCCTCCACATCATCTGTGCCATTAATGGGCTTGGTCCACATCAAACCAGTACCTTTGCCAACTGGAACGGCTGGAGCAGAAGGACAAAGCTCCAGCTGAGAACTCATTTTCCCCCTGTATTTGGCAGCTGAATGGGCTTGTCTGGCACACAGGGCAGGACAAGGTGGGGAAAGCCACCTCTGTTTATATTTGCAGAAGAAAGCTTAATGGACTGCAGCAGCTGCTACTTAAAATTTTCAAGTGGGCTGAAGAGAGTAAGAAACTATGAGCTTTGGCTGCTATTGGTTACTCTCAGCAATAATTTCTATCTTAATTAATTCTAATTAAGCGATAGCGTTCAGTCATATTTACCCTTTATTGGGCTACAAGGAACCCATATTTCTACTGAAATATGCGCGACCGAAACAAAACAAATCTATCAGCGAACGAACGCTGCTGGGGTGAAATGAAAAATATTGATTATCATCGCTATTAAACCATGAAATCCTCCGCAACTAATTAATCTGCCAGGGAAAAAGTTTGTTAGCGGCATTTCTGCTTCCTGCCGGCAACCCGACAAGCAGGAATCACCAAACACTCGATGGCTGCCACCTGCCCCTGAAAGTTTCCCCGTTCCTTAGCTCCCCGCAGCAGGCGGCGAGGAGGTGAAAAGCAGCCCGAAAACATGCCTGAGCGCTGAGGTTTGGCGCTCATCAGCTCTGCCCTGCCTCGCTGCCTTCCGGCTCCTCCGCGCCGCCGTGCCCGCCTCCCT
>JAOWBP010007754.1:0-25528 GCA_028571105.1 Tragopan temminckii | reverse complement strand
TTATGGTCCTTTTCAATACAGGCCATTCTATGATTCTATGATGATTCTATGATTCTGTGACTTACAGGCTGCTATGGAGTATAGCACATCCCAAAATACCACCCAAACAAATGAGATCTTGACTGCATCAACAGTTTTAACTGAATAGCATTTTAAGAGATAGAAAAGAAAGGAGTTTAAGCAAGTGTAGTTGACTTCATGTTTCGGACCACAGCTACGCCAGAGATCAGAGAGTGACAAAAACCTCGTATGTCCTTAGACACAGAGGAATTCAAAGAGTTTGGAACGGGGCTATGTAAGTAGCAAAGCCATTGGTGCCTTATACCAACAACCTGCTACAGAAACCAACAGATATCTCAGACAGTAGCCATGGAGCATGGGGGACAGCACCCACATGCGTCTCAGGCAGAAGGAGCCACTACATGTGGAAATCGGGTCACTAGCTGGGACCCAGCATATCAGACTGCTGGAGCAAGGCTCCTGCTTCCACATACCTGTAAAACTGGTCCGAACTGGCAGCAACACTGATCTGTGCAAGTATAAGGAGTGTGTAAGTCAGTGAATGAGCCTTGCAGGTTAAAAAACAAACAAAAAAGTTACTATTCAAGTCAATAAATTGTAAGCTGTTACCCAGCAACAGGATTCTATTCTCACGAACACCTCACTCAATTCCCCTTCACACAGCCTTAGATAATAGCTCTCTTTTAGTTTCTTCAGTTAAGATGGAGCACTCACACTGATCAAAGTAGACTATCCCCACTTTATTATAAAACAATCTTTGCCTTTTGGGAAGGAACATGCTGAAAGAAAGCTACTTCTTCAGTCAGTGTCTCACATGAAATCTTTGGACCAATTGATGAAGCATAGGATACACAGACAGCATGGTGCATGGAAAACTAGCCAAACTGCTGGACTCAAAGAATCACAGCCAGAAACATGAAGTCCAGCTGGAGACCACTCATTTTAGTGCTGTGCTCCAGGGATTTAATCTCTTCACTAATGTGCTGCAGGATAGGGCATAGTAACTCAGCAAGTCTGCACATGCTACAGGACTAGGAAGAGTGGTTGATAGACCAAATGTCTGCACTGTAATTCAAAGCAACTTCAAGGGCTCAGAGAAATGAGCAGAAAAGAATCCCATGAAGTTCAAAGATATGAAACGAAATGAAGTCATCCCACACCTGAGGAGGAATAACCCATGAAGCGGTACAGAGAACAACTGGCTGGAAAGTACCTTTATAGAAAAGCACTTGGTCTCCTGGTAGACACCAGGTTTACCAGAATCCAGCAGTGCATCTCTGAGTTCACATAAGCAAGTCCAGCAAAGGGCTGTGAAGTGAATTAGGGGATTGGAGCATTTCTTATATGGAAAGAGGCCAAGAGGAAGGACTGTTCACCCCAGAGAGAAGACTGGGGCTGATACAGTCAGTGTGCATATGCAACTGATGATGGGAGTAAAGAAACAAGAGCCAGACTCTTTTCAACATCATCCAGTGAATAGGCAAGAGGCAGTGGACACAAAGAGAAACTGAAGATATTCAATTTAAATATAAGAGGATCTTTTGTTGTTGTTTTCTTACATCAGGACGATCAAACACTAGAAGATGCTTCCAGAAAGGCTGTAGAGTTTCCATAATTTAAGATAATCAAAATCTGATTGGACATGATCCCAAACAACCTGTTTTAGTTGCTTTGAGCAGGGGGTTGAACTAGAAAAACCTTTGAGGTCCCTTCCAACTTCAGCTATTCTGTGATTTATGGTATTTCTAAATCTCAAAGACATTTGATACTATTTTCCCAGTGCCGCCACTCAAAGTGGCAATGAATTATTTGTCAGAATCTACCTATGAACAACCAACTCCCTCCACTGGCAAGCTTTTTAAAGAGACTTATAAAGAAAACTCAAACTCAAGGTCAACAGAATCTAATTGCTCTCGTGGTTTGTTTTCTAGTTTCAAAATAAACTCTCTTAATCACAGATGTTGCAACAGCGTTACTTGCTTTGTTCTCTAAAAGTTGGTAATAACTATGAAGCTCAAATAGCTTTCTTCATAATTGGAAGCACATTGGACTTGGTAGTGAGCTCTGGATTCAGGAAGTGCCACTGAGACAATAAGGGTTAACTATCAGCTTTCTGCATGGTTTGCAGTGACAAGTGGCCTCCATTCCTTTTTAAAAGGAGTCAGCCCTTAACCTCACCACTCAAATGGAATATGGCCATGTCCCACCCACTGTTTACAGTGTCAACTCAGAATTACAAGTGAGTAATTAGAAATGAACCTGCTATTTTGAAGGCAGAAAAATAAGAGAATGCTTCTCCTATCACAGGAATGACATACAGAAGTTCCCGAGTGCTGTGGGAGAAAGTAATTTACATCACACACTCAAAGGGCGGAGGTCCCCTCCATTGGGCTGCTTCACTGTTTCTGACTGGAACATGGAGAAGCCCCAGCTTCTCTTCCACTGATTCTCAGTTCCCACTTCCTGATGGGGCAGGTAGCCTCAGTATTTCTCCCTTCCCTCAAGCTACAAGTCAGTGGTAAGCCAATGCACCTAGAGCAGCAGTTTTTCAATGAAAAGGAGGAATAAAAATCAAGATCACAGTCAATCAATGCATTAATCTTAAATATCTTGCATTGAGTTAAAGGCTGGGGGCATGCCTGTCTTCTGATGGCACAATTGTGTGGACATGAAGTATGGTATATTGGAAGAAAAGGTTAATAGAAAATGTCTTTTCATCTTGACAAGTTATGCACCACAAGCGTTTTGTTTTTTGTTGTTTTCTTTTTTAATGGTTCATCCACTAAAGTAAGAATTTATGGCAGCTTAATTCCCTGAGTTAAAGGGGAGAAAAATGTAAATGATGCTGCAAAGGTAACTGGGCTACCAAGAAGCAGATGGCTTTAATTACCTATTTACAGGATTGTTTATATTGGGAATTTGAAAAAGACACACAGCGTAGAAACAATACTCATTGTGGGAACTCCGTACATTGTAATTAAGCCAGATTTTAAATGGGAATAAAAAGAGATTATTGAATATTACCCGAAGTCAAATTGACACTTCAAAATCGTATGTGCCTTGCACACAAAGATTTACTTATACCAGATGTGTACAAAGATACACAAATCTGTGCACACTGAGCCTCATCCTCAGTTTTGCTCCTCATTTCCTGCTGTTCCAGCAAAGAGGCCACAGCTGTGTAAGGCAGCATTACTTCATGAAGGAGTCTGGTTCACCGGGTAGAATGCAATTCTGGATTTCAGCAGGGTTCCATCAGAGGCAAATTCAACTCCCAGGACTGCCGTTTAGCACTCCAAGCCTTCTTTCCCAGGGAATCCTTCCACAGTCCCAGAACTTGAAGTAAGAAAGCACACCCAGCCCTGACTAGGTGCCGACACCTGCTCACACACCCAGACTGACTCGAGATAGAATGACACCAAGCCAGCCAATAGCTTGCTGCTGCCAGCGCAAGAGGATTAGCTCCCACCCACAGAACTCCTGCTTTTCTTCCTCAGCCCCTACTTGTTGCTCACTTCCCATCACCACTGTAGGTCTTCAGACCTCTTCCATATCATTAACAGAAAATTCACTCAGCCACAAGGAAGTGCTGTTTGCTAGGTGCTGAGCTCTCACCAGCCACATCTGCAGCAGAGGTGCCTGCAAGCGCCAAGGCCTCTTCCAGCTGACACAAGCAGGGGAAATCACAGCCTCGAAGAAGTTTGTGCTGATCAGTTTAAACAAGTTCAGTACCCCCTGAGGATCTCCCAGTGTAACAACTGAAGTATAATTTCCTTCTTCTATCCCATTCAATCCCAGCCAAGAGTTAGGGCACACAATCAAAAGCAACCAAACTTAGAGTAGTTAGCCAAACTACATGGAAATACCAGCCTTGTGCACGTCCTTGTGCATATTAAATCCCAAGCAAAAGGTGTTTCTTAGAGCACTTCAATCTACACCACCTCTTCTACCTATTTACTAGACCCGGCACTTTAATTTAAGCTGGTTAATGGATTCCAGGCATTATCTGCAACTCAGGGCAACAATGAGCACTTTTTTTTTCCTTTTTGTATAATCAAGATCAAACATTAGTAGCATAAACACACTAATAAATCAAGTGAGCAAATTATATCTGCAAAGAAAATACGCATAAGGAAGGGCAATTCAGCTTCAGTGACTCGGTACAAACAAACCCCTGGGGCAAAGAATAATTACAGCATACTCTCTACAAATGAATAGAATAACCATATCAAGCCAAAATTCAGATGTATGGCAGCTCTGACATGCTTCTAAGCACAAAGCAAAAAGTCACGTAGAACCATTTTGCAGATGAGGCAAATCAAGAAGTGCGGAAGCACTTGCTCATCATCTCTCCTAGAAAAAATGAAAATATAGATTACCTCACAAAGAGAAGCCTCAGCCAAGATATACCATTACAAAGAGAAACAGCTAGGAGGAATTGCCCAGGCAGTTTGTAGGATAACAGTATGCCTGCTAGGAATTACAGCTGACATGAAATGGCTGTATCAGTCCCCATTACACTAGTGCAATACCAGAAATGGGAGTTGATTTCAGAAGTTCCAGCTGAAAAGTTTCTTTTCCTCAAACTGTTGCATACTGTCAAAAACCATTATGCAAGAGTCAGCTCCTTCTCACTCAATTGAAACCACAGTGAGTAAGTTCAATGATACTGAGCTTTTTCTGCTCACGCACACGCTATGAACACTCCTGCATCTCTTCTCTTGGCCTGAGACTGTAAAATTATTAGGACTGTGATAATGTTTGTTTCCTTAGTGCGTACACTGCGAGGGACTCCTCATAGATGAAGCTGTTATAAATAACATAGATGATCCTGCATGGCTACTTCCTCAGTTTAAGTACCACAAGTAGTTCACAAGGCATCAGAGATCACCTGCACCTAGCATTTTTTCAATTGCCCATGAAAGGCATATCAGCAACAAGGTGATGTTACTTTTCCCTCTCTCCTGTAAAATTTTGGTCAGTGTCCCAGCTTCCTCCCACCAGATGGTTGAGAACTGCAGAAGGTTTAGAGCCTCAAACGAAGTCCATACCACATTGTTTAAAAAAAAAAAAAAAAAAAAAAAAATCCCATTGCATTCAACAGGACTGAGTTTTGTCCCTGAGAGGCTGTTTTCGATCTGCAACAAGTTTCCAAGGTTTATCTCTATCTTACTTCTAGATTCCATGCACACTTTTACCTTGTCATTCCATTTATAGACATAGGCTTTCTATTAAAAAAAGTAATGAAAAGAATTGCCACCTCTGCTGTTACGATTTTTTTGCATACCTACTGCAGCCTTCTGGACTATGCTAATCTCTGACAAGACTGAGACACAGACCTAACTAAAATAGTCTAAAACAGCCAACACCATCCTTAAAATAGTTTCACATTTTTTTAAATCTATTTTTACTGGCTAGGGCAAGATTTAATCTTTCAATCATAAGGTTGTGCCTTTGATTTTATTTTAAAATGTGTTAGAAACTCTTTAAATACATGTTTTACTATGTGTATCTTCTGGAGTGAGTTAAATAACTTCAAACCCATAAAAAATTACAAGCCACGAGTTAGTCTTCAGCAAGCAGAAATGCCATGTAACTTGCCTTTTCCAGAGGAGCATCTTATGCTGAAAGCCTGGTCGTAGTCATGCCATTGCAATATCCATGTGTTTAATGCAGTCGCTTGCCTCTACATTGCAATTTCTTTTTTGAGTCTTGCGTGCTCAAATCACTAGATTGGCTGCCCCATCCCTATCTCAAGCTATCTAAGTCACAAGAGCTGGGAAGACGAGTGGCTGGCCATCATTCCCACTACTCAGTGAAATGACTCTGTTGAGGCTTGGTTCCCTTTCTCCTACATCACAAGGTAAGAAATAGTGTTATGATGGCATACCACATCATCTTGGCCCTTGGATTAAAGATTCCACTTTGAGAAGAAATTAGAAGAAATTCAACTTAAGCAAGAGCTATAAGAGAAAACAGTAAATTTCTTCTCTCTGCTCTGCACTTGACTCAGATGGCAAGTCAAAGCTCAGACTTCAGATATGCAAAGGTTTTGATCTGCAGCTGTGGATGAGATTTGTTATTCTGAGCCCTATATACTAAAATACCTCTAAATAACATAATTTTGAGAAAGCTGTCCTTAACTAACTTTGGATTCAGTCCCTCCTCTAAGTTGAACACGTAATGTCAATCTCCATCAGAGGAAGATCAAGAGAGATTTAATCATTTATAAATTGCTTTGAGGACTCAAAAAAAAAAAAAAAAAAAAAAAAGTACTACTTAAATATTAAAATATCAGTATGAATTCCTTCTAACCTATTAGAAGTTGGAAAGTAATTTTCTCTAGATGTGCAGAATTGTCTAGAAATTATCTTCGATCAAATCTATGGGACATTAGTTATATCTTTCCAGGTAATATAGTGGCAAACAGAATCACAGAATGGCCAGGGTTGGAAGGACCTCAAGGATCATGAATCTCCAACCCCCCTGCCACGTGCAGGGCCACCAACGTCCACATTCAATACTAGACCAGGCTGCCCAGGGCCCCATCCAATCTGGCCTTAACCTGGTCTAGGATTTTCATTAGAGATTTGCTGAGGTTGAATTAGTTGGTAAGTACACACTCAGCAAAACTCATACATTCCTAAAATCTGACAACTATTACCTCCAGCTTAACACTGGATCTTAATAACAAAGCTGACTATTTGCAACAATACTGATTATTGAAATATAATTGAATTGATAATTGTTGTACCAGAAAGGTCACGTACATGTTGTATGTATTTGTCTCAAGTACATGTCTTTTCTGCAGATATTTCCCATTTACAGAAAAGTATGGACAAAAGGTCCTTTTGCCAGCAGAGATGTTTTTCACTGTACCAAAACAGCACAGAGCTGGTTGTAAATTGCCACCTTTTTAAAATACAAGCTGTGTCTCAGAAACTTATTTTTCTGGCAAGAAATAATGTATATTGGACACATTCTTACAAATGAAGTGTTCAGAGTTTAATTAAACAATTAAAAATCTATGGACACTGCATTTTTTCCTCCTGGCTTTTTCATTTTCTCTTTGTGACTAAAACAAACAAACAAAACAACCCAAGAAGGAATACTCAATGAAATTAAGACTTTTTAAAGTATATTCACTAAGTTCTTTCTGAAGTGATCAGAATGTTTTATTTAATGGTTTCTCAAAAATTGTCATTAATACATATATTCCTTTACCAAAAAGTTCTAAAACTGCCACAATGTCTGCTGGATGACACCTCAACAGGACAGCTTTTGCCAGATGTTCTTGCAGGAAGCATTCAAACATAGGATTTTCTGTTCTTGTTGTTAAAAGTAAGAACTTCATAGTGGAGGAGTAGGCTACTTCTAGAGAACAAATTAGCTCTTAAAATACAGGCAGTTTCTCTAGTTATTTGAAGCAAATGAAAAGCTGATGTTAATGTTTCTATGCTTCAAAAACATAAAGTGATACATACAAGCGAAGCCAAGTATTACCCTGGCAGTATTTATTAGTTGAAAAACAAGAAAATAACTTTTTTTCATTTGTTTCCATTAATTTTTTTTTTTTTTCCATGTTAACATACTATTGTAAGAAGCAATAGACTGGTGGACATAAACTCCTCAGAGCACCATACAAAAAATGTGGAACACAGGCTTCTGCAGAACTTTCCTTGTGGAAGTCCAACCACATGGATATATTGGGCATGGGTTTCAGAAGCACGCATGCAAACACCAGCTTATTTCACTATCTCTAGAAATTTTCAGAAGGTATTCCCAGACTGGTGCACAGTCATCTTCAATAGGAAACTGGAATGTGTTAGTTTTTATTTGAATACTGATTCTGGAATTCTGACCTGCAGGCTTCTCCTCTTTTCTAGTTCAGATAATTTGACAAAGCATGATTATGTTAAGAAGGATCTCTGAATGGTTTAAAACAACTTCTGGAAAAACAACTCCACCAGTATAAGCTTCTTCACTGCTCTGAAAAAATACATAATAAATGCAACATTTTTTTCTGAAATACACGTTTTGAAACTGTGAAAAGTCAACACTCTCAGAAGTGAATGGTGACTTAGGTGCACTGCTTTGAGGCATCAAGGTGGAGACACCTCCAAATACTTGGCTTCAAGAGCAAGGATGTGTTTAATCATCAGTCCCTACTGAAAATCTTGGACTGGGTTTCTGTTAAGAGTAACCAATGTCAGTCTTTGTGCAGTACTAGCTGTGCACTGGATTCTGCCAGAAAAAAGATTCCCTTGGTCTCCTATGCTGGTGGGGACCCCATCATTTCACTGCTGTTGGAACGTATCTTCAGTTACTCCCATCTATAATTAAAGTTGACGTATCTTACAAGAACCATTCATTTTTCATTCAATATGAGCAGCGTGCAAAAAAAAAAGTGGATGAGAGGTTCACAGGAAGGAAGCAGTTAAAAGATAAAAATGTGAAATGTTATGCAGCAAGCTGTGTACAATTAACTAGAACTCAAATATACACCTTGTTCCAATCCAAGCCATTTATCAGATAAAAATAGTCTGCTAGAAGAATGTCATGATTAATGAGGTGAGACTCCAGCTAATTACTGTTTCCTCCAGAAGTAATTAGGTTGGCATTGCTAATCAAGATGAATGAACACTCTGACCCGCTTTTTTAAATGTAAAACTATGAGCTGCAGCAGCAATAACATCATTTAGTTCAGGCAATGTAGTCTTTATTAGGCTTGTAGTTTGATTAAATTCTTTTGTTACACCAGGCTTTCCACACATGAACAGATGAATGCTGTGATGTTCAAAGAGTTTGTCACCCTTAATTAAAGATTGAAAAGGCTTGTTCAATTCACAGGGCAATACACAGGACAGCTCTAAATTGATAGCTTTTAAGTGGGGGATAACTGAGGGAGTCATAGGGCCTGCCCATCTGCAAGAGGATCCCTCCTCCTTCCTCAATTTGCCATCACAGAAGCTGGAAAATTAATATCAGATATTTTTGTATTGATTCCATTAGGCAACACGCATTTCGACAGAGCACCTTTTCACATACAGCTTCACTTGGAGAAAGAGAATCCATTATAAACTAAAAGAAAGAGCCGTAAGAAACATGTCCAAAATAGAAGCTAATTTATCACGCTGTTTCTGAATGCAATCATTTTGCACAGCTAACGAGCCCCAGAATAGCCTTGTCCCCACCCATCCAACAGTTTACTTTATGACAGTGTGTGACAACTTCGTACTTGAGGGGTGGGAGATACCAGGAAGCATCTTCACAATGTAGAGTAAGACCTGTCTTATTGCAGAGCGCTTCCTCATTCCTAGCATTAATTTTAGCTAAACACTATGTCTGAAATTTTAACTGGGAAATTGAATAACAAATTTAAGCACACATTTGAGAAGATAAGAAAATGACCCTTGCTGCACGATAGCTTATTTGAACCAACTCACCATCTGGCTAACAAGAAACACCACAAGGGGCCAGGAGACAGGGCCAGAAGCAGAGGCAGGGAGAGGGCAGCATGGGGCAGAGGAAAGGAAGAGAGATGTCAGGTGTAGAAGGCTCATCACTCTGTGTGGCAGCAGACACAGATGCAGAGCCTAACTCTTCCACATGCGCTTCCTAATAGCATCAGCCAGCAGCACCTCTCACAGAACGTCCTACCTCACACCCCTTATCCCTGCCCTTGGCAAGGGCAACTACATAGGCGCAGCAACTGGTGGACCTACAAAGGGAAAGAGTCTTACTGAAAAATGTTTTTCCTACTGCATAAAGAGCTACTAACAATAAAGGCTGATTTTATATAGGTGGGTCCCCAGCCATGCAGACATTTATCCCATTACAAAGCAGCAGGTTCCCCTAGCTGGAGCACAGTGCAGGCCAGACCGGTGCATTCAGTGGAAGGTGCCAGCCTACCAGACTGCAGTGACCAAGGGCCAGCACCAGTAATGGCAGGTGACCTTTTACCATAATAAGTCATTATCAGTTAGACAACAGAAAGGACAACCTCAGCCATCTCTCACCTATGTGTTTGTCTCTTGTCTTGTCCTGCAGCAGGGTGAAACCCAACTCTGTTCTCCACAGGACACGCAGTACAAGCAGCAGTGAGAGCTAAGCAACCTCAGACCTGCCAACGTTTATTTAGAAGTCATACACATGCTCCAGGCAAGCACCCCACAGTCACACTTCACATGACACCCGTGGGTGCTACATGAACTGCAGGTCACTGTTTGCCTCCCTTGGGGCACCCCTCTACCTGAGGCCCACAGCAGACACCTGGTGGGCAGGAGATGCCCATTTCATTTCATGCCTCTCTCAGCACACCAGTAGGACCACAGAAGTCCCCGTGAGCCACAGCACACAGGACAGACTCTGAGCACCTCACAGAGCTCATGGCCAACACTGACCCCACACCCTTCTGGTGCAAGGTTGTATGCCTGCCTTCTCCTCCTCAACCTTCTGATACTTAATGATTTAGCAAAAATCCTTACCTAAAGAGTGGGAACAACATCTCCTTCCTTCCTCTGCCATCTGGTTGAAATTTCCGCTCACTAGATTGCAAAATCCTATTTTTAACCTCTTCTGCTTAATGATATTCCTACACTGGTCGCTGATTGACGCGCTCCTGCTGTTGCTTCCCAGCCACACTCGGGCTGACAACAGCTGTCCACAAGGACAGCACCCAGACCAGCCTTGGGCACTGCCACATCCAGGAGCAGCAGGCAGACCCTCACACTACCCTAAGCATCCCTGCTGAGGCTTACACAACGCTGTAAGCCTCAAGGAAATGAGGCAGTGGATTCTGGCAGGAGGCTGCAGGTGGAAGCCCTGTGAGGTGATTTTCAGTTGGTGCTTGGATAATGACACCACAACCTGTGTGAAACCTCTCCCACCTCAGCGTGGCCTCTGACTACCTTCACTAATGCTCCCTAAGGCACAGAATCCTAGCAGCCTGAGTACCTAAATCCCACTGCTGCTCACCTGTCAGACTCTGGGCCCACCTACATGAGTCTGTGGCATGTGGGATTTGAGTCCTAAACTATACATTTTCTTTCTTTCTTCTCTTTTCTGAGAAGTGAGGGTTTTTAGAGTGGAAGCTTCTTCAACTTGGAGCCAAGATGGTAACACTGTCATCCAGCAGCTTTGACTCATCTCTGTTTTGCTTACTGAACCAGTTTGCTGGTTGCAGACTACCGCAAGGATGAATTTGCTGGGAAATGACAAGGGGCTCATTGCTCCCAGACACTCCGGTTCTTGTCTCAGAGGCTGTGGGCAGGGCATGGCAGCCACACACATGCTCATCTACCCCTTTGCTACCACACCAAGCTGACCAAGGAGCAGGAAGCCTGCCTTGCCCTCAGGGTCCATTCACCTGATCCCATGTATCCTCTTGCCGTTGTGGTTTTTTCATGTATCCCTGGACTGTCAATGGCTTCCTTAACCACACAGCTCCTTAAAGGAAAACATGGCATTTCTGAGCTGCTATGTGTTAATTAAGTCACTGCAAGGACTTATTTATGACAGGTTTATTTGACCTACCAAGCTGTAGGTGCCTATTCACATTTACTGTCATGTACAAGAGTACATTCTTCTTGTGAGGACTTTTCTTACCTGATCCAAATCAAAGCAAGGTACCATCTAAAAACAAGAAATTTCTAAAATCACCTTCCCTGGTGACATGTGTGCTGCGAAGGTTCCTTTTCTCTCTGTACTCTTCTGCGCAGGCAGCAGTTCTAGCTCTGCTTGCACACACTCATTTCCGTCCCTCAGCCTTTTGCTGCTGACAGTGTAGAAGCTGCGTTGGTACTTTTCCTCAGAATCCTTTGGGTACATCACTCTGGCTGCCCAGAGAGGTCTGCTACCTAAGGACTGCTGGGAAGTTAGGCTTCTGAGGTCCCCACTTTGGGTCTCAAAGGTCTGCCAGGAAATAGGACTGTTTCCACATGGGACATTGCAGATGAGCTCTCATTACATTTTAAGACATACAAGCTCTGATTGTTTTTCTTTCTTTCTTTCTTTCTTTTTTTAAAGCATATTTTGTATTAATACAACTACAGACATCCTTGCTGCCAAAAGCTGACCTATACCCTAGAAGAGAAAGCAAGATTATTCTTAGTTCCCCTGTCTTTTTGCTAATAATTGGACCCAAGAGTGGCTTAAGAAATACTGGGAGAATTAAAATATTGGATGGGTAAACGAAAAACTCAAGTGAAAAAATGCAAGTGAAGTAAGAAGAAATAATAAGCTTGTGAGGTCACTGATCATGTCCAGATCGCGTTGGGATGTGGGGAACTTGCAGTCATTTGCAGGGCAGCTATCACCCCCCGTGGAGCAGGGAGGGTGGAGCCCACCTCTCATCGCTGAGGTCATCTCCTCTCTAATCCTACACTTTTTGCACTTCTGGAGTGCGACTGCTGTGGTTTCAGCAGGAAGTGAACTCAGCCCTGCCAGCTGAGGGGCGCAAGTTGTCGGGAATTTCCAGCCCGCCTCCAGCTGAGGTTGTTTATAAGTCCCTGGACCCACTCTGCTTCAAGAGAAAGAAATCTGTGTTCATCAGGATCCACCTACTTTGTATGCATTTTTTGCTGTTTGTGCGTCACAGAGCTCAGTTCAGCAGCACCCAATCTATGAACAACAGCATGTGCTGGTAGTGCCCAGTTGGCAGGGCTCAGGTGTCTCTGGGTGCCTAATCCACAGGGCATGTAAATCGTTCGTGCTTCTTAGACCCAGGGAGTACTGACTTGAATTCAATAAGTTGAATACTTGCAACTTAGTCTGGGAGAGCCCCGCACACGGCCCTACAACTAGACAAACCAGCAGGAATTGTGCTTGTCATGCATCACAGTGAGCTTTTCCTCCTGCCTGGTGGAAGCTTGTCCCCATCCATCAGCAAAAGAAACCAGCTCATCCTGATAGGTGCTAGAGCTGAGCGTACCCAGGTGGACAGAAAGAATACCGATCCTCCTTCCATGCAGGTTTTCTTTTCCCCCTCTAGTAGATTTCCAGCCGTGCTCCAGAGTTTGTCAGGTTTTTGAAAAGCACAACCTGGATCTCCTCAAAAGTCTTCATGTTCTTTTCAGAACCCTTTGCCCATTGTGCTGCTGCAGCTATGGGTGAGGGAGCGTGGGCACACCACCAGCCTTGTCTGCTGCATATTTCCTTTGGTTAGGCTTTTTTGGGTTGGGGTTTTTTTTTTGTTTTTTTTTTTTGGTGTTTTTTTGTTTTGTTTTGTTTTGTCTTTTTTTAATAAATCTAATTCAAGTTATGGAATTCTTGATGTAGGTTTTTCTTCTTGAAAGAATGAAATAGAAAAGTCACTGATGATTTGTTCTTTCACTATATTTTAGCGCCAATACATCATTTAGCTCCGCAGCAGCCATCAGTACCCACTCAGCCACTATCGTGCGGCTTTTCCCTGTCATTCACTATGTCATTTAGAAAATGATAAAAAATCCCAGCTTAGAGCAGTGTATTCTCTTTTGTGGTCCCCTACTCCCAGCAACCTTTCAAAGCACTGAACAAAATTAGCAACAAATTACTTTTTGAATACCGAGCCCTTTTGTTACAGTATTCTGAGAGTTTGCAATACTGTCAGATTTCAATTAAATTTAAGAAAAATTAAGCTGCACCGTGTGGCTGCTTGCTTAGACAGTGGGGTAATTATATATAATAAGGAGATCTGTTTAACAATTGCTTCTAGTCATGGCAACGTCGCACCATTATTGTGCTTAATGTGAAGAAAGACTGCTATATTGTTTTTAGAATGTGGGAAACGAGCAATAGCTGAGGCACATCATGAGCTTAACACACAGAGCAGGATTTTTAACATTACTGGCTGCGGTAAATTAATTGTCACGACTTTCACATTCTTTCAGGGAGCCTGGTTTTGCACACAGGTTAAAATAGACTGTGAAATCCCTGGTAACTTGTACATTGCACCTGCAATGGTAGGCACATAGTAGAAGCACCGCTAAGTCCAAGCTTTTGTGGATCAAAACCAGACCAATTCTATTGTTACTGCTTTTTCTTTTTTAAAAATAACCATTGTCCTTTCTGTATGTCTGAATGGGATGTGACGGCAGGTGGTAAGAGCAAGCATCCTGGAGGAGTCTCATCCATCACTGGCTCCCAGTACAACAGTCAAGCAATCATGTCACAGGGCGAGGCAAATGAAGTACCCGTTGTGGTGATTTCACAGGGCAAGTGATCCTGTGCATTTGGGAAGACAGATGGACACATAGAGCTCAGACATGCTCTTCCACATGTGGATATGATGACTTCCGTTGCCCTGCCCCAGCAGCTGTAGGGTGTGTGTGCTGCTCGCCTGGAAGCACAGCCCCATGCCAAGAGAGGCGTCTGCAGGGCGGTTTGCCCAGGAGGGTGAAGAGCAGCTTAACCTACAGTGAATTTTTTCCTATCTTGATATAGTCTCTTGTTGAGGGTTAGAGGAAAACATCTCCGTTCTGGGATTCTGCTCCCTGGTAGTGTGGCATTTTGAACTTATAAAGTTGGAAGAGAAAATGTCAAAGTTCAGTCCTGTTCAAGATTGAGTTCTGAATCATGGCGAAGCTAGGAGATCAAGGAGTGTAAGTAATGTGGTTTGTGCTATGGAAAGGAAGCCACTCAGGCCTAAAAAAATACAATACAGAAACAGCCATCCATTTTCAAAGTGGACAATCCCAAAGCCAGTGAAAGCCTTCTTCCTGAGCAGCAGTGCCAGAGGAGGCATTGGGAAGCACATGCAGGATTCCACTTGGTACTAAAGGTTTTTAAGAAGGATTTGAGAATCAGTGCAGCTCATTTCAAAACTAAGGAGAGAGGGAAAACAGAGTGGAAACTTTACGTAGGGCAGCAGTAGCCAAGCTGAGCTCCCAGACATCTCCAGCACAGCTCCCACGCTGGGGCTGTGACATGAGCCAGCAGCAGAAGTATTTGGCACAGGCAGCACCTTGGAAATCCAAAGGTCCATCTGTGGGAGAAAGTTATTGGGTGAGGAGGTGATAAGGTAGCCAGGAAAAGCAAATAAACACCAAGAAAAGCAAAGGACTGCACTTGGGCATGAATTTGTTAATTATCACTCCGGAAGGAGGTTGGCGTTACTGTGGATAATTCCATGGAAACATCAAGTCCCCCCTGTGCAATGACTGAAGAGACAAATGGGACACTGAGAATAAGGAGGGAAGGAAGGCCAGCAGAAAGCAGAACTGCGCCATGTGACTGTGTCTGCTTCACGTTCAAAAATGTTCACTCTCCAAAATGTTACAAGGACATAGAAATGATAAGGCAACAGCCATGGGGAGAGTCAAGGAGCAGTGTCCGTATGGGAAACAGCAAGGCACCCATGGGATCTCCACCTGCAGAAGAGAGAATGCGGTCCTCAAAATGCCGGTGGCTGTGGATAAGGGCAGCAGGGGAAGATGCAGGGCTGCTTCTCAGTGTCTAAGGCCTCAGGACATGAAATGAATTAATCTTGCAACAGGGCTGGTATGAGCGGAGAAAGCACTTTTCCATGTGGCATGTAATTAAGCTTGAGTAAAGATAACTCCGGACAACAAAAGTATAAATTTGTTTAAAACCGAATTTGTCAAACCTGGGGAGGAAAGATCTACCAATCTGTCGTTAAATGTAAAGGCTTTCATGAGAGAGGTTGCTATCACAGTTGCAGGAAATAACAAACAAGAAATTACTGTGAGAAAAAGGGGTACTCCGCAATCAGAACAAATTTAAAACCCTAATTAAAAACTCTGATTCCAAGTCTGAAGTAGCACACGGCAAAAATCACGTCTATTAAGCCCATCACAGCAGCTACATTTCAATTTCAAGAATAAAGGTTACTAGGAACATGTCTGTCTGTCTGAGCAAAGGAATTCGGGAGATCCATCAAACAATGCTGAGAGAGTTGGCTGCTTAGGCCTTGAGTCCAAAGGCATCAGAACAGAGCTGATGGTCATGTTGAAAGAATACCCAAGAAAATTCCAGTATTTTTATGTCTTCAAAAATAAATCATAGCTGTTCTGATATTCTCCAAATCAATTGTTCCACGTGAAGCTGGCTTGCAGTGTTTCATTCTGACACAGATTAAGAATATTCAGTGCTTGCCTTCTTTGGCACTGTGGCTTTATGAGAATCAATCAGGAGACCAATGTCCCCACTCTCCCCATGGGATTTACCTTCCTGTAATGTACCAGCTGGCGTAGTCACAGGAAATTATTCATTATGTTGTGGGAGATGTGGTCCTCCAGGGAGCTTTGCTCATGGAATAGAAGAAAGACCAAATGTCTCAATGAAACAACTTGCTGGAAGAGAAACAGCATTCAGTGTTTTATTGCAGAATGAAAAATTAAATGTTCTTTGTAAGTCTAGTAGAGTGTTATGCATGAATTATTTTCACTTGGATCGAATCATCTAAAACCATATTTATTTATTTATTTTGCAATCTGTTTTGCAATATTAATATTTTCCTAATTTTTTTTAGGTTACATTTCCCATCAGAATATAATTTTCCAGAAAAATAAATTTTAATAATCTGTCTTAGGCAGTCTATTTTTAATTAGACAATCTAAATAAATAGATATCGACATTCACAGAATCACAGAATCACAGAATGGCCCGGGTTGGAAGGGACCTCAAGGATCATGAATCTCCTACCTCCCTGCCACATGCAGGGCCACCAACCTTCCCATTTAATACTAGACCAGGCTGCCCAGGACCCCATCCAACCTGGCCTTGAACACCTCCAGGGACGGGGCATCCACTCTGCTACCTGTTCCAGCACCTCGCCACTCTCTTGGTAAAGAACTTCCCCCTGACATTCAACCTAAATCTTCCCTCCCTCAACTTGAAACCATTTTCCCTTCAGAAGGCTAAGGAAAAACGAAATGGCCCCACTGTCTAAACAATCTAACAACACAGATCTTGTGTTATGTTGTGTTATAGTTATGAGTTCTATTAAAAAGCTTTGTAAATGAAGAGGGGGGAGCGCTTATTTTATGTCTTTCTCATGAAAAAAAAAAAACATTACTATTCTGACAGTGGACAGAAAGTCACTGAGATGGCGGCAGAAGAACTCACAGAGGAAACAGATCTATTTAAATTTAAAAATATACGAGAGTAAAACACTTAGTGATTCCCTAGCACAGCCTATTCTAGAAGGTTCCTCATCAGACCTCTGTAACTTCTGGTTGTGTTTATATATAACTAACCACAACTGATAGGATTCAGAGAAATAACCGAGAAGAGACCCTGCTGTGAATCTTGCTACACGTTCATAAACTCAGCTTGCCCTGGAGTCTTCCAGTTAAAAGACCTCTGGATGATAGGTAAGAAATGTGAATAAGCCACATGAGCAAATGAATACAGTGGAGTATTAGCCCAGCACAGTCCTCCTACATGCTGTTTGAGCCACGGCAGGGCACAAGCCATTATTAGATTATATATGGAGTAGAATAAAGGATTAGTTTGAAAAGCACGTTCAGAGTCAAATCTTAAATTAGGTACAAAGAAAGATTCCTATCTAAATGTTGCAGAAGTTGGAGGGTGGCTGTCAGTCCTCCCCAGGTATTAGTCCTATTTCTTCATGGAGCACATTGAACTGATCATCTCATTGAAAAAGATTTAGCTGTGAGCAGCTGTGAAAAGTGTAATCCCAGAAAATTCTGCATGGAGAGGAGGAAAAATGCAGTGCTCTCCTCCACTCTAAAAGTAAAAGCAATCTTGTCTTTCTGAAAACAAACAAACAAAAAAAAATCTAACAAATTAACAGAAACCTTCTTTACTCAAGTACAATAATCTTTAAAAATATATAATCACTTTTAGACGCAGAGCTGGCATAGAAACTTTCCGTGAAACTGATGCAAGTTTGAGAATCACAGAATCATAAAGGTTGGAAAAGACCTCTGAGATTATCTAGCCCGACCATCAGCCCATCCCCAGCATGCCCACTAGCCACGTCCCTCAATGCCACGTCTACATATTTCTTGAACGCCTCCAGAGACAGTGACTCCTACACCTCCCTGGGCATCCTGTTCCGAATGCAACAACTTAGTTTACAGGGTACTTGGATATCATGTTTTAATAGCCACCAATAGATTTAAATGTAACTTTTTTGCTGTTACCGCTTTTGTGATAAAGCATTTTGTTTGTAGAGGTGGAAGGACAGCGGAAAAGGTTAGAGACATCTGAACAAAGGGGTTACAGATGAGAGTGACTTGTAACCCTTCCTTCAGGCAGATTCAGCAGTCCTCTCATTCGGTCAAGGATGTCAAACCCATTTCCTCTGGTGGACCCCACACATGTGATCCTATGATTCTATGATTCTATATCTGGCCAAGTCATATTCAGCAGAGGCTAACAAGAACAGCACATATACTGCACAGTAAATAAATTCTTCCTTTGTTGAATCTGCTACTCATTGATATCTCTTATACATGGTGAGGATCTCTAGAATCACATGAGGTTGCTATGATGTTAGCAATTCAGCAAAAAATCCATGGTGCCTCAGCTGAAAGTTCCAAGTTCTTGGGTGTTGGTCTGGATATATCCAAGTGTGCTCTTTCTGAAAACAGATATTCCAGATATATTCACATCTTGTAGAGTCACAGAGTCTTGTATACAAGCATAGTCAATATCTCAGATTAATAAAACTGAAAAAGCCCTACACTTTCTAACTCCTCTCTTCTGTGTCCACTTGCAAAGACCAGTTCTACTCTGGAACTGCACATAGGCCTTAGAAAGAATCTGGCAGAGTTTACGTTCAAAACTAATTTTGTATTGTGTTCCACTGTTTCCAAAAATACAACTGGCAGATACTGGTGTCACTACAGGTTGCCTGCTTGGCCTTCTCCAACGAAGCAATGAACTGAATGGTATTATGGCCACCTGTGAAGGCTTCCCTGTAGAACAGCATTCTCCTTATAGGCTTCTCCTGAGTACGAGGATAAAATGTCATCAATGTGTTTGCATTATAGTAAGAATACAAGACAAACTCAGTAGTACATGTGCATTTCGCACAAGTAATGCTTCCATTTGTTGATATAATCTTGCTGTTTGCACTGCCTTTTTAAAATATTTCTTTGATATATATCTTGTTTTGTTTACTTTTTTTTAATTCTCTTTTATTCTTCCTTTTTACTTCTTCTTTAGAATTATAAAATCATAGAATCACAAGGTTGGAAAGGACCTACAAGATCATCTAGTCCAACCGTCCTCCCATTACCATTACTACTACAAGCCACTAAACAATAGAGCTCGTAGCTCTATTTACATTAGCTACATTACACAGTTTTATTTATTTACGTGTTCCTTTAGAGGATGCAAATTG
The DNA here is from genome assembly GCA_028571105.1 of Tragopan temminckii. NCBI lineage: Eukaryota > Metazoa > Chordata > Aves > Galliformes > Phasianidae > Tragopan > Tragopan temminckii. The sequence continues at coordinate 6,192 of JAOWBP010007754.1, read as the reverse complement.
AGTATTCTGAAGTATATTTTTACTTACTTCTGGAAAATATGGCTTGAAAAGCAAGATTTGGGCTGATCAACTCTGATGAAGATATATGTTAGCTATGAAGGACCAAGATTTTAGGCAGCAATCTCAACCCAAACTGAAATAAGTATTTTTTGTGGCCAGAGTGCTGTAAATAAAAGCAGCCTCCTTATGCATCACTGGCACTAAAGGTTCTTCAAACAAAATTAAGTTCTCTATTAGAAATGTCCTTTAATGACTTTGCGTGGGAGAAATAGAATAAAGTTCAGTAAAAATTCTCTTGCTGATGCAAAAGAACATCTAGATCACTCATTGCTACAGTTTCTCTGCAGTGTTAGTGGGAGAAAATACATTAAATAAATAAACAACATTTTTGTCACTCAGAATATGACTCAGTAAGAGACAGAAGATCTACTGATTAGCAGAGAGCTTTTTTATTCATTTAATTAAGTAGTTACTTAATGTACCACAGAATCCTAGGGTTTGGAAGGGACCTCTAGAGATCATCAAACCAACCCTCCTGCTAAAGCAGGCTCTCTGCAACAAGTAGCACAGGGAAATATCCAGATGAGTTTTCAGTATCTCATCTCTTTGGGCAGCCTGTGCCAGTGCTCTGTCACTCTGACAGTGAAGTTCTTCCTCATGCTTGGATGGAACATCCTTGTTTTATTGCTTCTCACCACCAAAAAGTGTCCACCCTCATCGAGTTGAAATTTGCCCCCATCAACTCCAGTGGTATTTTAGATCTAAGAATCTAAGCCTGCAAGGAGTCTGGGATCACTGCAACTGCTTGTATTTCTGAAGTATCCTGGATCAAGATTGTTTTTCCTCAAGAAGTGATAATGGCTTTACAGGTGGAGGTCAGTAATTGCCAGGAACATCCCCACTATACAGTAAAGGATGTATATTTCTGGGCATCATGTTTCTTCCTGCTTCATAGGGACGTCTGTTGCATAGATTTGGCTATATATATAATATATATATATGTATATATTAAAAATATTGACAGGAAAGGCTATTCTGTTTCAATATGTTTTTTGTAGCTTTTGGTTGTTGGTGGTTTTGTTGTTGTTTTTTTGTTTTTTGTTTTTTGTTTTTTTTTTTTTTCCCAGAATCTGAAACTGTAAAGTGTTGGACATGGACAAACTGAAACACTGCAGATGAAAATAGCATTTGTAATATTTAGACAAATATTTCACATGCTTAGACTTAATGACTGCTACGTAAGTTTAAAAGTTTAGCTGCAATTTGGAAATACAAAGCCTTAAAAAAATTTTTTTTTGAGAAAAACATAACAGTATCAATCTAAGTCATTGTGGAGGATACAGAATTGAAAACAGATATTTCCCATAGGTACGCCCATTTCATCCAATTTTCCATTTTGACCAAGTGGTTGTTTTTATACGCACAAGCAGAGGGAGAAGAGTCTTTATGACTGCATTTTTATTTTTTTTTAATTATTTTTTTGTCAGCTCTGTTACCATTTTTTGCTCTTCACTTTGTGCCCACACTGGGCTGCATGGCATCTCCTTGCCACCTCCTCCTCAGTGGCCATAGGCACTGCTGGGACCACAGTGGCTTCACTGAGAGCTTACGTCCAAGGTGCTGAATGAATAATCCAATGTAGTGCATGGGTAAAGACACCACAGAGCCTGCCATGGCTCTAGAAAAACAGCAAACTATCCTCTCATCCATGCCTTATAATACCTGGTTATGAGCCACAAGATGATAAATGTTTTCAGTGTCGATACTGATTTTGAAGCCTTTCATTTGGCCCTGTGAGACTTTTGAGCACACATTTGGAGAGGTGACATAGGGTGAGATGTCAATGACACACCAGTATTTTTGTACCCTACCCTTTTGGATATCAGTCATGGACCACGTCCAATGCTGGAGAGTAGCTGAGATAGTTTCCAAATCAGAGTAAAATGGGTTAAAAATTGCTTCCAAGCTGATTTAGAACTACCAACATGTTTCCAATACTTCATTTGGATAATGTTTATCCATCTCATTTGAGCTTTTCTTTTATGTCAAATATGAAGTGTTAGCTGGTATATTTAATATGAGGCATGTTAAAGATACTTTTATATAGAAAAAAAATGAAATGAAAACAGGATGAAGTCAAAACAATTTTATCTTATATCAAAACAAAATGTTTCGATATTATTAAAATAAATCAGGAAAGTAAAAATGAAATGTTTTGACTTTTTCTTGTTAAAAATATTTGTCAGAATTGACACATACTTGCAAAACATTTGGATTTTGACAAACAGAATTCTTTTTACAGAAGAATTGTTTTAGCGAGCTCTAATTAAAAACTGGCTAAATCACAGATCTCAAAAAATAGTTGTCAGTGGTGAATTATTACTGTTTGTCAGATATCTGGTGAGAGGGAACAGTTCACGGCCCACTGCTATTTAGTATTGCCATCTGTGATCCTAACATGAATATAAAAGTGTTTTTGACCAATTTCTAGGCAACAAGCAGTTTGGCAGAACAGTCAGGGCCATCATAGTGCAATCAGGATCACCTTGAAAACTCAGTGACTCGAGTACCATGGGTTTCAGTGCAAGGAAATCTAGATCTTGTCCCAGTGCAAAGAAATGCTGCCTGATGGTAACTCTGCCTGGGTGGAACAGATCACTGATTATTAATCGATAAATATCAACAAATAGCTAAATGAATGCAGGGGAGAAGCAAGGAGAACACACAGAGAAGGCCAGCAGTGGAGTACACCTTATGGTTCTGAGAACAGCAATGTAAAATTTTAAGTGCAGAAAAGCACAAGGAATTTAAAGCAAATGAATTCACACATATTCTGAACATAAGAATACGGTACCTGCCCATGCAGAGAACAATCCATTTCAGGTTCCCTTCAAGTCAAGACTGGCTGCTTTGCTGGAGCCATTAACTACTTGCACATGGCAGATAATCAAAGGATAACCAGGAAATTGTTAGGGGATCCTAAACTATGCTGAACATCATTCACTTGTTATTAGTGTTGTCAACAATTGTTGCAGGTGGGTCTTTGGATTTACAAGTAAAATAGTGTCCTGGAAATTATTTCACAAAAGCATTTTTTGACCTTTCAAAATTTTTCTATCGTCTCTTAGAAGAGTGTCTTTTTTGCCTTGATTTTAGGAGGGTGACAAAGAGAGAGCCTTTCTAGAAGAACCGTCCCAGTGCTGAGGAGACACACACACATGCAGGAGAGATATGTGCTTGCCTTCCTGATTGAAAAGACAGTTTCATCAAGGCCTTATACATCACTCCAGATCTCAGGAAACTTTCAGTAAATAGAACACAACTACAGGAACATTTGAGTCTCAGTGAGCACCATTTCTCCTCAGGAGAAAAAAAGGCATTTGAAAAGCTTGATCCATTTAATATCTGTTTGATTCTGGCTCATGTTACCAAAGCCATTGTGTAAAGCTGGGTTTGTAATTTATACTTCTATTATGCTCTTCTTTACCTATAAAATGGGAATACGACCTTCTTTTACCTTTATTTCTGTTGCAAGGTTCTTGAGTGGAAGACTGTCTCTTTCTCTCTCTGTATATTTACACACAAAGTAAAAAGCAAAACAGCTTTGCATGTCTAAGCTCATTCGTAGCACAGATAATGTTTGTTCTCCTACTGCTCTATTTAAAAAGATAGAGTCAACAGTTAGAAATTGCAACTCAGAGATATTATCTGTCATCCATGACCCGGATATTATGTATTTAAATAAATATTGAATTATTCGAAGAAATTGAATTATTTTGTGCCAAGTGTTTCTCGGTAGAACAATACCACAGTAAGATAACATTTTACAACTTCAGATCATTTCCCTTGACAAGGAAATTATATCTGCCAGCCAGCTGTTTTTTCGCTCTCTTTAATGTACACACAATAGATAGCAGTTAGGACTGATGGTTTTGGTAGAAGATTGTTCACAACCAGGCATAAGTAACTGACAGAGTGATAGAACACTGTCGTCTATCTGCTCACGGCATTTTCAGCTCTCAAAATCTCATCATGCTTTTCAGTTTCAGAAGACTTTGTTTTGGTTTTAGAGCAGGAGCAATCTTCATGAATTTATTTACATTATTTGCACTAATTGTATTATATTTGTTATACAGACATATATATACAGAAAGGGATTTGTTTAATTGTGCTAGTAGTAGGTGTTTGCATCTCTGACTCATTTTTATCAGTATCTAGGATAAATCTAAGACCTAGGCAAATATGGTGTGAAAAGGGAAATTTAGAACACAGATAGATGGCCCAGATTGGGTTAGCCAAAAGGTTAATAGCAGAGCAAGGTATTATACCAAACAGATACACAATCATGCCAATGATTCCACCTGATGTGTGCATTTGTTCATAATCCAAAGGAAGATTTGAAACAGCAGTAATACCCTATTTGGTCCAGCATTATGAAGTATAATATGGCAAAATAATATTACTCAGTGACAAAACTTATAATAACCCTTGATTTGGGGACTCAAAGTAATTCTCCACTTGCAGTACCCTAACACAAGCACATAGTTCTCCCATGAAGCAGCTATAAATCAGAACATTGAATGACTTAAAAAAACTTGGCACAGAAAAGAGATCTCAGTAGTTTCAGTCACCAATTCATCAATGCAATCTATATATCATTTACTGTACGATGAATTTCCCAGCCAGCTCTCACTGTCATTCTTCTTGCATCTCCCTTGTTGATGACCAGGTTACATGAAGTCAGGTGTCGTACTTACTGCATCCTCACTACACACACACACACACACACACACACACAAATATCAGAATATACAATAGCCAATGCCTTACTAACATAAGCCTAGTTTTTCTAGTTCACAGCACACTAAGTCATGTGTGGTATGATTTGCTGATCTTCGCCACAGAAGATAGCAGCGCCACTCTGCGCCTGAAGTTGAGACCAACTATATATTGAGATAAACATTTTTACCCCAAATATTCTCATTTTGTATCTGTTTTGCTTTGGTTGATGGGTTGGGTTTTTTTTTGGGGGGGTGTCCCTTACTATTTCCTCCACAAAATTTTGAATAATCAGACAGGCTAGGCAAAGATTGGGTACAAACCTCCACGTTCTTGTTACCAATTTAGCAGCAATGAAGATTTGTTCAAAGAGCAGTTGTAGCATTAAATGTGTGACCACCCAGGAGAATATCTCATGCACACATTTGTATTTTTTCTCTCCATTTTTTCACCTAGAAAATCCTAAGAAGTGGAAGTTAACACTATATCTAATGAATAAATGTACTTCCAAAACATGAAGCTCAGATCTTGTAAGTAGAACTGGTTTGGGGATACTGCCAAAAGCTACCATGAACACTGCTGGATCTCCAGCTGGGTATTCAGACAAAAAAAAAAATAATAATAATGACCGCTTTTGATAATACATGCCAGAGAAACAATAAAATAAATTAACTATGACACTTTCATAAGGAGGTTTTCCTTTTTCCTCTGCTGCAAACTCATCTGCAGCAAATCTTTCATTTACTCTTGTCACCACTTGTTCAGCGTCTTCTCTCTCTCGGATGTTCCTCCTATTTCACATCTCCATTTTCCGTATCAGTATACCTTTTCATTAATCTCTCTCTCCGCTCTCTTTTGCCATCTGTATTCCATTCTTCCCCCATTTTTCTTCTCCATGCTGCTTCTTCCCTCTTCAGGAGCACTTTTCATTATAATCCCTTGGAAGTGAAGATCCCTTCTTTTACTCTTCCCTCTACACACCACTTACTCCTCCACCTGAGCCACAAACATTTGTATCCACATGGTTAAGATTAGGGTAATGCATTTCCTTGGTCAAAGGCACAAGACGCAGAGAAGATTTTTTCCCCGTTGTGCAGTACTTAGATGCAGTTCGATCTCTTTTGCTTGTTTAATCTGCTTCTGAAATCTAACCAACATCTCTAGTGAGAGGTTGCACTATTTGGGCTAGAGATATGAGTAATCATACTCCCTATAGTATTCACAACAAGAAAAGGTTTTGTTTCTCATAAAGCTCTAACACACACAGTGACATCTGCGTGACAACTTAATTCACCCACCTCTGCAAGTAGTCAGATCCATTGGGTTATAGAGGGAGTATGAATGAGCTATAAGGCAGTTCAGTGCAAATAAAGTATTGTGGTTGGTGTGGTTTAACTGCAGGTTAAAGAGCCA
>JAOWBP010007714.1:0-16980 GCA_028571105.1 Tragopan temminckii | reverse complement strand
TTGGGTCCTGGGCGCCCTGTCCCCATCACATCCCCTCCCAGGCTCCTCTCCCTGCACAAAATGGCTCCACGGGCCCCCAGCCTCCCCCTCCCCAAAACTTGGTGCTCTCGGGTTCTCTGCAGAGCTGTCCTCTGTTCGGTTGTTCCCGGCTGTCAGAGGTTATATATATCCGCTCTGTTCATGCTCATCCTCTGTAACCATTTTCTGCTACAGAATCTTCTGGCTGCTCGTTGAAGCCTTAATCCGTAATGCAGCGATCAATGGGTGTGCGCCTTTACCACTCGGATGCTCATTTTTTAATCCCCACTGCCTCCTTCAATGTCATCCCTTCCCATTTTTCTTTATAGAATTTCAGGTCTACTGTACCTGCTGATTACTTAGCGGAGACCGCTGGACATCTCCCTTAATTAATTCCATCGATTTCTCAAATCCCACAAGGTTTGGGGTCCTTAGATTTCTGAAGCAGCTAAATGGAATGTCTAAATTCCGACATTTTCCCTCTATAAATTGTTTTGCCAGGGAGACGCCGAGAGGCAGCGCTCCGGCTTTATTTATTCGGTGCCAATCCTGACCCCAGAGCTGTCCCCGTCCTCGCTGAGGGCAGGGGACACGGCTGTCCCTTGATGCCCCTCTCCACGTGGCACCCTGCAGACCCCCCAGCCCCCTGCTGCTGGAGCCTTGGGGTGGGAGCAGAGCTGCTGGCAGGGCCCCGTGCACCAGCGGGGCTGGGGAAGACTCTGTTGCTATGCGCAGGGAGCTTAATTTTATTATTGCTCTCTGCTATTTAATGTCTGTCTCTCAGGCAGCTGGTGATGTTTTAATGAAGCTGGAATCGTACAGTCTGTAGCGCTGGGTGAGCGTAAGCTGCCGAGTCAGAATCGAATTAATAATTCATGAAATTAAAGTGTATAATTAATTCGAACCGTGCAGATGAGGAGGGACCCCGGTCTTTGGGCCGCGAGGAGCACATATACACACGTGTGTGTGTCCATCCACACAGCTCTGCCCCTGCCCTCCAGCCATGGGTTTGGGCTGCTCTGAAATGCAGGGACCCGGTCTTGCTCTGCCTTATGGGAATTTCCCTGCTCAAGGGTACTTATTTCAGATTAAAACTTAGAGTCATAGAATCACAGAATCGTTGGAGTTGGAAGGGACCCTTAAAGGTCATCTGGTCCAACCTCCCTGCAGTGAACAGGGACACCTACAGCTCCATCAGGTGCTCAGAGCCCACCCAGCCTGAGTCCACAGTCACAGTCCAAGAGTGACACTCCTGGTAAGTAAAACCCAATGGGACTCAGGCGGTGGCTGCTGCAAATAGGAGCCACTCTGAAGAACCAGCAGGCAGTGCTGCTACATCCTGGGCTGGTGAAGGAGCACTTTCAGTCTGGGTACGGCAGTGATGAAGATGCCGGTCCATCTCACAGGAGGCACCAGGCTGCTCCCCATTTCATGGATTTGCCAGTGCTGAGAGGAGCAGGTACATTTGAGGAGTGCCTTTCTCTAAGACGTTTGTGGGGGTTTCTTTTGTTTATAAGAAATACCTTTTTTCACCAAAAATCTGGCTGCGGCAAGGTCACGTGATGTGCTGTAAGCGCTGTGAAGGATCTCAGCTTTGCTGAGAACAATCTCTGTTAAAAAGCTGGTTGAATATCTGTTGAAAAACCTTTTGATTGAAAGCAAAATTGCACTGAGAGGACAGTGTGGGTTCGTTTTTGGAGTGTGAATCAGGATTCCTCCCCATTACTTGAAGTCGGCTACGAAATCCCCATCCCTCTTGGTGCAGTTGTGGTTTATATGCAGTAAATTCCATTGAATAAGCATGGAGTTGGTGTGCGGCATAGTTGGGGCACCATGTGCAGACGCAGCTTTTCTTCCCGGAAGAGAGGACACGGGGATGCCCATTTCTCCAGGCCCAATGCAGCTCCCTAAGTGCACTTTTGGGGTGGGTGCCCCTTGTTTGTTGGTGGGGCATGGGCTCAGGGCTTGGCTTTGTTTCAGTGGTACGTGGGAATGGTATAATTGGAGGTGCAGAACCTGCATTCTTCTGTGTGTACAGGACATTCACGAGGTTTGTTTTATTTCTCAGTTAAGGACAAATGTTGCTCCTTTCAGCGTATCGCGGAATGAGGTTCTTTTGATCGTTTGCAGGGTCTGTTGCAGCTGTTGGCTTTGGCAGTTCTGTCTGGCGTTAGTTCCAGAGGAGAGAAGATGTTTCAGTATTGAAGGGTTTTTAATGCTCTCGATGAGGTTGGAGAGCTCAGTGCAGAGGCACAGTACATCCTGTGATGGAAAGGCAAAGTGTGCTGGACCTTCATGCTTATTCATTGTGTGCAATTAAGCCCTGAAGCTTGAGATACCTCCTGAAATCAGATCATTTTGCTTGGGCCATCCCAGTTACAGTTCTCCTCTCAGAGTCTCATTGGCTTCTCTGTGCAGATGGACATCTCCATCCTGGGAACTGCTGAGGGGCCCTGTTCCCCATGTGAGTTGTTGCTGTCATTTGTGCCCAGTGTTTTTCCAGGCATTCAGAGCCAACCACACCTCCTGGCCGTGTGCAGGTGAATCGGGTCAGCACGGTTTGCTCCCTGAGTTCTTTCTCTTAGCATACAGATACCAGAAACCATAGCTGAGCCTCTTGTGCTCTGCTTCATCTTACTGTCTTGCGGTTTCTTCATTGTGAGGAAGGGAAGGATTTCCCCCTCCCTGCAAGCGTGGCTAAACATCAGCAAAGGTTTCCGAGACTGCATGGTGCTGGGGAAATGCTGGATGGTATTAATAATATCCTGACCCTTTTGCTGTTGTGCTCCAGTTTGGAGCATAGGTCTGTTGTTGTTGTTGTTGTTGTTGTTATTGTAGCTGCTATGAGACAGGATGTTGAGAAGCCAAGGCTGCTTCTGAGTTTGTGGCTGTGGGGTGGGCATTTTGTGTGCCTTGGAAACTTATTCTGCTACATCTCCATGGCCTTGTATGGGCTCAGTGCCACTGCTCAGAATGAGCTGCGGCTGTAGGGAGGACACAGAGCTGTGGGTGCCCCATCCCTGGGAGTGCCCAAGGCCAGATTGGATGGGGCCCTGGGCAGCCTGATCTGTGGGGGTAACCAGCCCACGGCAGGGCTTGGAACTGGATGGGCTTTGAGGTCCTTTCCAACACAAGCCATTCCATGGTTCTCTGATTCTACAATCCTCATTTCCCTGGCTCTTCCATCCCAGCTCCTCCCTGCTCACAGATTCCCGGAGTCCCCAAAAATGGCAGCATGTGAAGTGACATCAGGAGGTGGAGCAGGGCAGGATCGGAGGTGCAGGGCAGGAGCCCAGCTGAAAGGGTTACTGCAAACAAAAACACCATGCAAATGAGCTGCCTGCAACAGGTAGCCTTAATCAGATGCTGTCAGATGAATTCAGCATCTCTCCGATTGTCGCCTGCGCTAGCCTCCCGTTCAGAAGCCCTCATCTGCTCCAGATGTGGTTTAATTTACTGCGACTTGGCTAATTACTGTAATTAAGGATTAATTACTGTTAATTACTTTCACATAAACTCAACGCCAGTCAAAGAGCGGAGCCTTATGAAGCCTGCCACAGCAGCGAACACGAGCTCTGCAGCCTGGGTGGGCCCGGCAGGTCGCGGTGCTGCGGGGTTGGTACCCAGCATCAGCCCACGGGTCACCCCGTGTCCCCAGGTGGGTTGGGGGCAGCTGGCAGCCACCACTCGTAGAAGTGATAATGAGGCAGAGCGGGGATTCGCTGTGCTAACTGGTTTCCAGCAGGCTCCGGAAAGCTGCACATCGGAGCATCCCTGCTGTCCCAACAGAATGCTGAGGTGCGGTGGTGGCACCCAGGAATGAGCCGTGGCCATGCCGTGGGGCACAGCTCCGCAGCAGCACGTGCGGCATGAAGGAGAAAAATAGGAATGATTAGATGGGTATTGTTCTATTAGATCTCTGCCTGCTTGCTATTGTGTCTCAGCATTTGAAGATGAAACATATTCATTTAGCTCCCAGGATGAATGGTTTTAATAAGGGGAGCACGATGAGGTGGGGTAGTCCTGATGACTTCAGAGACCCATCAGCTTACCCCCTAAGGCCATTTCAGTGATGACGTGGGCCGCACGGCTATTAACACCGCCATCAGGACAAGTTTTCTGCGTCCCTGCAAATCCTTCAGCCGGGAGGAGCGTGTTCGGGAGCCCGGCGGGAGACGTGTATTGGCCGTAATCAGATTGGGGCTGCAGGAGGGGAGGGCAGGGCTCTGCGATGCCATTCCCGGGGGATGCAGATGCTACCCAGCACCCACTGCTCTGCCACCACCTCCTCTGTGTCCCCAAACCCGGCTCACGTCACCAAGACCTCGTTACCCAGCGCTCGTTAGTTGTGTCATGGAGATCCGGTGCCTCTCCGCCTTCCCACCCGGCCCCGGCTGCTTCATTACGCTCTGCCTCCAGGCTGGCCGTGACCTGCTTAAGCCTCCGATCACCCTAATTACCGTTATTAGGAGCATCTCTGGGTGCAGGGATGGGGACACCACGCTGCTGCTCTGCACGCCGGTTCGGGGCCGGGGTGTGCGGGGGGAGCGGTGTGGGCACGGCTTGGGCTGTCAGCTCGGCTCAGCCTGGCTGTCAGGCGTGGGGACGTGTAGGGGCTCATCGCTCTAATTGACACCTTCCTCTTGCACCCCACGCGCGGTCATCCCAGCCTTCGTCCCTCTGCTTGGCTGTGTGTGGGAGCAGTGTCCGGCCCCAACAGCCCGTAACAGGAAAAGGAGCTTGGGCTTTCATGGCTTGTATCGGAGCAGTGCTGGAGAGGGAGAGGCATGGAGTTGCTGTGGATGGGGGCTGCTTCCAGAAGCACGGTGGCATCCCTCGGATGACAGCTTTGCGTGCTGATGTTCTGAACACAGGAGCATCCCGTGTGGGTTCCCTTGCTCCTGTCCGAGGCGCTGCAGAAATGCCTCGTGTCAGTGCTCTGGGGTCATTTCTGCCCATGGAAGGAGCAGAGCCCTAAAACCCGCAGGATTTCTGGTCACGCTTTGCTGTTTTGGAGGCATCTCGGTGCACGAGGGCTGCAGAGCGTGCAGGGGCTGTGTTGCGAGGCCTTCCATGCGCACAGGGAAGGCTGTGGGGGGAGCTGGTGGGATGGCTTTGTCTTACCCCGTGATTCCTGCTGGAAGCCTGGAGATCTGTCACTTTGAGAGCCAGAAGAGGGGTTGCTCCGTCCTTCCTTTCACTGTGACTCTGCTCCTGCAAGCACTGCACCCCAAATACCAGCGAGATTTCCCCTTTGTGCACCAAGGAAGGCATCCCCGGAGGTCACCTGTGTTTTGTGAGCCAAGTTCCTCCCAGGCAGTGCAGAGAGAGAGATCTCTCATTGAATCTGCTGTCTTTGTCATGTATTTATTTTAAAGTTTTCCCCTTTGATGTCTGACTTTGCGGCTTGTTTTATGCCAGAAGGCTCGGAGCAGCCTGTGTAATTAGCCCAGAAAACACTGCTTTCATGTGGGCTGGGGGACCGAAGTGGAGAATGGATTTTGAGGGCTTTGTTCTGCTGCGGAGAACTGTTGTTTGGTGTTTGGTGGATTTCGGCAGAGCTCTCCTCGCCCTTCCCTTTTTCTCCTTCGGTGGGGTGGAGCTCAGCACTTTGGCAGTGAAAGCACACATGGTGAGCTGCTGCCTTGCAGGGCTGTTGGCTCCTATGCTGCGTTTTCTGATAGCCAAGTGCTGCCCGTTCCCACCTGGCAGCAAGCACAGCCCGACTTCCTTTCACGGTGGCAGCGGGACCAGCAGTGCGGGCCCGAGGGGCCCTGCAGAGATGTCCCCTTGCCCTCCCCAAACCAGAACCAAGGCACAGAGCTACCACGTGGGCAGAGGTATCGCCTTCTTCCTCCTTTCACATTCTCAATGTATCTTTCACTAAGAAACCTCGTGCCATCTTCCTGCCTGTGCCACCTCCCCCAGCCCGGCCTCATTCTGCTCTTGCTGGGGGCTGAATGGATGCGGTGCAGCCCGGTGCGGGGCACAAGCCCCTCGTGCGTGGGTTATCCACAGTGATCCTGTGTTTAGAGCACGTTAATGAGCGTACGGAAGAGCAGGGAAGATGGATCGTTTATGGTTATGATCTGGCTACTGTCAAAATAACGTGTTATTTTGACGGTTGCTTTGTCTTTGCTCTTGGAGCAATATGGAGGTAGTTTCTTAGCAACAAAACTGTGTTCTCAAACAACACCAGTGAAAAACAACCCCCCAGAAGAGCAGCGCCGGGGGGAGAGGTGGGGTGGGGTGTTTTTCAGCACGTTCCCTGCCCTTGGTGCACCCACAGATCTGGTGGAGAGCACCTTGCACGCACCCGAGGGTGGCAGTCCTGCCTTGGGAACACGCCGGGACACCGCAGCCCGGCTGGCCCAGCTGGGTGCCAGAAGGAGGACAGGAGGGAGCTGCCTGCAAACGATTTGGCAAAGGTTTTCGTGCTCAGTTTGGAGCATCTCCTTTGAAGCCAGCGCCGGGTCTTGTGTCTGCGCTGACGTTGGAGTCCATGAGTGCAAACGGCTCCTGCAGCCAAGTATCTGCCAGGCTGTGTCGGGAGAACTTTTATCATTTCTGTCACAGACATCACAACTCGCTTGTCTTACCATACATCTTCCTAAATGTGACAGAATATTCAGCTGTTATTAATTGAATACTCTCTAATTTAACTGCTTAGCAGGAGGAAGAGCGACTGGTTTGTTTCAGCACAGAGAGCTGCCGACAGGAGGATTTGGGGTACCAAGGGGTGGTTTGTGGGTGAAATGGGGCCTTCGGACTGGGCACCCCGGTTGGCATGGGAGGTGGCCAAGGAATGTCCCCCTTCCATTGACCTCACCTTGCTCCAGTGTCTGCTGTGCTCCTGGTCCCATGCCCAGGCGTGGTCCCATGTAGCATTGCCCACTCTGATTTGAACCTGGGAGATTTGGCAGCTGCAGGGATGAGGGGGAGGGCTGCAGAGCCCCTCTGTCACCCCGCACGGCAGCACCAGCACTGCAGGACCAACCACCCCTGTCCCCCGTCCTGTGCCCACCAGCCACTTGTACGCGTGTGCCCGTGTCTCTGTGCTGCTCACCGTGAAAGTTCAAAGCCAGAGTCAAGTTTATTGTTTCTATCTCGTTTACTTTAAGTATAGTTTTACACTTTATTATATGCTGTGACATCTTAAATGGAGCCTGTCACTCCATCTTGACTACTGCTAGGGGCTACAGCCACTTACTGTGTCAGGCTTTTCGGCAGCCCTGATTAACGATATCAAAACGAATGGATCCCAGCACAGGCACAAGCACGAAAATCAAGGGGTGATTTGCATATTCAAATTGTGCACCGCATTGAAAGGATGCGGCTAATGCAGGTATTGCACCCATACACCCTACGGATGCAAATGTGTGCTGCCACGCATCCCATGTACATGACCTATTCAAGCTGTTAAGGTTCATGCACACATACGTATGTTTATTTAGCATCTTCAGCCAAAGGGAAAAAGCGCTTGCCCGTTTTTCTCTGGGTTTTTTTTTTTTTCATTTCCCAGGACAATACATCAGTTAGGATAGCTAAATGGAATAATATTCTGTTTTCTTGATAGCCCATTGGAATATGTTGCAGGATTACCCAGGCAAGAGCTTTTTTTTTCCTGAAAGTAACATTTTGTTAGGTTAATTCATGCACTGGAAAAACAAACTTTCTGTTCTTCCAGTCCAGTCTCCACTTACAAGTCAGGTTTTTGTAACCCTGTCATTAAAATGCGAGGTAGCCTACAGTAATTTGAATATTTCATTCTGCCGGCTGCTAATGCACTCTGCATTACAGATGGTACTTGCTCCATCCTTCTGGACTGGGTTCAATTATAAATGAAAGTAGGGAGCTGAGATTTGTCTTTTTGTCTCTGCTTAGTTGGAATAACACAATAAAGCTTGATGGGTAGGAATTCCTCAAGCTGCCTCCTCTTTGCCTGCTACGTTTCCTGTGTAGCTTTCAAGCCGAGCCTAGAGTATTAGGGCTGGCAGTGGCAGAGTTTTTCACCGTTCCTTTGTGCCTCAGAGGCATTGCATCCTCTTTTCGGAAGCTCAGTTCCGTCCCTCTCCATCCCCGTGCTCACTTCTGCCTCCTGAGCAGAGGGCACTGGCAGGGGACGTGCTTGAGATGCTCTGAGAACAAGGAAGCAGTATTCTGCATGGGTGCTGGGGTGCTGTAGATCATCCCATTGCTCTGCCTAGGGATGCAGCTTTTCTCCTGATGTGTCCTGTCTTAAATCCAAACCAGGGTGACAGCCACGTCCTTAGCTGTGGGGCACAAGGCAGCCCTGTTTCAGCCTGGGGCTGCTGCTGCAGGCTGTTCCCAAAGCCCTTTGCAGTGACTGGGCCCCTGGAGAACCAAAGAAAACATTTACCTCTGCTTCATGATTAACAAAAGGGGGGTAGCAAGGCTATAGCCCAGCTGCACGGCGGCTCTATATTACATACAGATGCCTTTTGCGAGCTCCTTCCTCATCTCCAAACGGTAAAAGCGATATTGCCAGGGGAGTCGGAGGAGGTGAGGGCAGGGCTTTCAATTTGGTTTTACATTTACAAGGACCAGATGGCCCGCTGGAGATGATCTTTGATCTGGGACACAGCCGGAGTTTGTTGAAGATTTTTGCTCCCTTTTTTAATCTCCTGCCTGTTTATGGTGTGGGCCTCTCGCAGAAGGCTGGAGGAGCCGGGGGCTGTGCGTCAGTCTGTCTGGCCAGCCCCCCACCTCAGGCCTGGTGTCAGCCCCAGAGCCTGCAGGGAGGTGGGAAAGGGTGGCTTTGTGGTTTAAAACCCAAGATCGGGCTGTCCAGGGTCATTGATCACCTCCTTGGGCCTCCTGCATCCTTCTAGTTGTGCCCCTAAAATTCAACTCAGCCCAGTTTTGGGAGGACCTGGGGCTGTAGGGGTACACCAGCCCAGATGCTGTTAGACAGTGGCCCTGGAGCATGGAAATGTGTGTCAGTGCAATCTTGCATGGCATATAACTAAACAGACACAGACGCCTTGAAACGGAAATGCCATTAATTGATCCTTTTTAACAATTTTTCTCCATTTTCTCTGGTGTCTCCCAGGCACATGGAGGTGGATGGTCTCTTCTTCTCTCTCCTCCCCACCACTCAACAGCAAAGACCCATTTTGGGTATCTTTCTTCCCCCACATGTTTCGCATGGAGCCGAAGCGAACGCGGCCGATCCTATTTCACAAGCGCTTGGACTCTTGCAGCATTCTCCCTCCTGTCCAAACAGATCATTTACAGAAGGGGCCTCTATTTAAAAAAGGAACTGAACGTTCGGAGCTGCTTTCTGGCCTTAAAACGCTGCCGACCGGCTGTTGCCTTGCAGTGAGCTGGGCTTTTCCTGGCCCGCTGTGGCCAGGCCCAATGGGTTGGTGTGGTGGCACAAGGGGCTGAGCATCGCTCTGAGTACATCCTCATTTGTTTGCTGAAATTCCCAGCTAAATCGGACTGTCTGAGCATCAGTTCGCAGCTGTGATAGGTTTGGGGCTCAAGCGGGAGCTGCATGTTGTCTGTCCCTGCCTGCTCTCTTCTTAGATCTCTTCCTGGACATGGAGGTGATGGCTGTTTCTGCAGAGGCCTCTGGAAGGCACAGCCCTGGGCCGTGGCTGAGCTCTGAGAATTCCTGCTATTGCTTGACACCGAGTTTTGGAAATTCTCTCCTATGCCTGGCCCTTGGCCACCCCTGCCGTTCCTTTCACCTATGACTCCTTGGCCTGGTTGCTTTGTATGGAGAGCAGCAGGCATGGCGGGGCAGGGAGGTGACCTTAGCAGGAGGAGAGCGGCTGGAAAGACCGCTTCCTTCTGGGGAAGGCCTCCCTTTGTTCCTCCCGGGCCTCTGGGCCTGGCCTGGGGTGGTGGGATCGGGACCCCTGTCCTCAGAGGGGCTGCAGAGGCCCCGGCTTCTCATTAGTAGATTCAGCTCATTCAAAGGACCCGTTTCTTTTCAGCAAGGAGAATTCATATGCAAAGCACCACACGGAGCAGGAGGCAGATCCCAGCCCAACTGGCATTCAGGGTTCTTTTTTCTTTTTTTATGACTGGACTTGTCCTCGGAGCAGTCCCATCTTTTGTTCCCTGATTTGTTCCTGCAGGGCTTAGGGAATCCCGCATCCACTTCCATGTGTGCCCAGTGCCGTGTCTGAGCCATTGGGGTGGGTGCAATGGCTTGCTCTGCCCTTTGTAGAGTCCCTTTTGGGACTGTGCTCTGTCTCAGGCTCCAGCAGATGAGGGTGAGGTCCCACCACTGCAGGCACTGCCATTTGAGGGACGGATGTGGGGCCCTATGTTGAGTTGCTGGAACAGCAAAATCTTATTCTTTTGCCCTGTATCACAGTCCGGAGTTAAAAAAAAAGGTCCCAGCTACCTTCCAGGAGGTGTGGGCACCTCTGTGTTGCCTTCCTCCCCTCAAGTGATTGAAATGATTGATTCCCAGCATCATGTGCCTCCAAGTCCCTCCCATGTAGGCATGGAAAGGGGTTTTGCTGCTGGACAGGATGGCATCAAAAGGCCCGTGGGTAAGCATGGCTGGTCGTGCCAGGATTGTAAGGAGAATGGAAAATACAGAAATTTGATCCAGGGAGCTTTGTTGGATCCCGACATAGCATTAACTGGGCTCATGAAGTCAAGTCTCTGTACCCAGCTCACTTGCTGGCCGTGCACTAACCCAGTCAGCGTGGAGAAGGGATGGAAAGAAGCACTCACGTGTGCTCATTCTGCTGCCCAAGGAGTCACACTGCTTGGGGAATCGGGTCTTCAGCAGTCACCAATATTGTGTGTTTTGTCTTTTTTTTTTGTGAAAAGGGCTATTTTAGGTTATTGTTCAGTTTTGGAGGATTTTTCTTTCCACTGTGTTTGTGATAATTTTCCGGACCTTTTGAGCATTGTGCTGCCAGGTTCTCTCTTGCTATGGCAACTGGTTTGGCACTGGGGAGGAGCTGGGAGAAAACTTGTACAGATTCCCCCCATCCTGTGCAATCCACTTCTCCCTTCTGCAGCTTCCATAGCACACAGGATGCATTTCCCTGAAGTGATGGAAAGCTGCTGTTGGGAGATGAGAGATGTTTTGGCATGTGATAAGTCCACCCCCCTCCCATTCTCCACACTCCAAAATTACAGTGTGAGGTTAGTTCAGGCTTTTTTTTTTGTGTATTTGAGTTGAATTCAGGAAATAATTTGGCCTCTTCCGCCCCAGAAAGATGCAAAGTTATTATTTTCGGTAGTGCTTTTTGATTCTTTTGAAGCTGACCCAAATTTTGATTAAAAAGAAAAGGAGGAAGGGGGAAAATTATGACATGAAATGCAAAGAGATTTCTTTGTTGGTTCAGGAAACGCTTTTTGATTTATCTGAATTTGGGTTGTGATGCAAGCTGCCCAAACGTGATGTTTAGGGAGTGCTGGAGCATCTGATGGTTCTGCTGTGATCATGGCCCTCATGGGGTCTAATGGGGCTTCTTGGCCGTGGCTGGAGTTGGCCTCTGGGCTGGGTGGACCTTTAATCTGAGCAGACACAGTGCTTGTGGGTCATTGTGCAATTGGTGGGTGTGTTTCTTGCATCTTGTGTTGGTGACAGTGGGCACAGAGCGTTGCATGGCCGGGTGCCTTGGCAGCACTGTAGGGCGTTGTGGTCAGTAGGTCTTCTTCTTGGGGTTAGCCTCTCGTACAACCCCTCACTGCAGCCTATTTGGGATTATGTATTTTTTCACAACTGCGTGTGCTTTACGAACTGGATGAACACATCTCCACCTTCAGAATCCTCTCACAAAATCATTGAAGTGCTTGGTTTCCAAGCAGCCCTGATGGACATCCCCATGCTGAGAGAGGAGTTGACTGTGCAAAGGACTGGGCTGAGTTTGCCAAGCTTATGGGCGTGAGCCATTGTTTTTAGATTGCTGCTGGGATTTATTGGTTTATTTCATGGCTTTAGACTGCAAAAGTGGCCCATCAGTTTCACAGTGTTCCTCCTTTCTCTGTGAAATAAATAAGGAGATGCACAAAAAGCTGTTTTGCCAGCTGAAATTTTCCATGCCTCATCTCATGGCAGCCTGTTTTGGAAAATCTGAGCAAAATCTGTTCATCCGTTTGTAAGTTTTGGAAAGGTTGGAGAGAGGAGGGGAACTTTTATGTCAATTGTAAGAAAAAAACAACTTTTCTTAATTCCCACTTCCTGGAAGGGCGTGTGCCTGCGTACTTGGAAATACCAGCTTCCATTCGTGTTGGAAATTAGTATTGATGTTTTGATGTTGATTTTCTCGGTTGCTCTGCGCGGTGGACGTACCCAACTGAGGTCTCAGAGGCTCTGGGTTGACTTAGCATGGAAGCACTCCACCTTGTTGGCTGTGATTGTGATTTTACAGGACTGTGGCTTGGAGATATGCAGTTTAATGCCTCTCCCTACATTGGCCAAGCTGTTGGCTGAGGTATGGCCATAGTTTCTATGTGTGTTTTGAACATGTGCTTGGTGCAGAGTGAGTACATTAGCTTGGCCTATGCGGGATCTCAAGCTTCAGGGCTGCCAAGTTAGGGAATTTTGTATTTTCCTTTGTGTTTGCTTTGTTGTTGCAGAAGAAAGCAAGCTGCACATATACTTGAATAGAAAAAACAGCAGGAATTTAGGTAGGTGCACGGTGATTAGAAGCTGTATTGAAATGCAAAATTTGGGAAGAGCGACTGAAGGCCATGCCATCATGGATCACCCCAGCTGCCCTGGGTATGGACACACACAGGTGTGAGCCCCAGCCGGCCACAAGCCACCCAGATGTGTTAAGTCCTTGCAATTTTAACTGTCCTCAAATATGAGGCAGATGGGAGTATTTTTGTACTAGGTTCAGTGTTGTTGATCTCAAATGTTCACAAATGTAGAACCAAGCTCCGGGGAATACTGAGAGTAGCTTGAAATAATGTGATTCGTTAGTGGTTTTGTTTGCACGATGTTGGCATCACAGCAGTCCCTCTGGTTGCTGGCTGTTGTTTCAGACCTAAAAGCATTTCGTTAAACAGTGAGCTGGTGTAAATCTTGAAGCTGGGGCTCTCTGAACCCAAGCGAATGGTGCTTAAATTGCAAAAGGTGGGAAGAGTGTTGATGTTTGATGTGCTGCTGTGTGGGAACACACAGGAGTACTGCGTTCCCAGAGGAGCTGCCATGCCATCATTGTGTTGATGGCACATCCCAGTCCAGGAAAGGGTTTGGGAAAGACCTTGGTCATCTGCTGCCAGGGGAGATGTAATGTGCTGGTGCAGAAGGAGGCACCTGGATGGTCTGTGTGTATGGAAGTAGCCAGTGAGAGCAACCAGCAGGGCTCCACAAGTGGCATTGCTGCTCCCATTTCCCCATAGAAAAGGCATGCGGGAAGCTCACAGCCGTGACAGAGGGATCCTTGCTTTTCCTGCAACTGCTGCTGGCTGCGTTGTTCCCCCCTCAGTACATCTTAGGCACAGTGGAGGCAGGAAAGAAAACCCTTCTGAAAATCACAACCTAATTACTCCCATCTGCTCCAGCACGGCTTCCCATTTCTGCCTGCCAGGATGCTTGTCTCCAATGCTAAGTAGCACATTATTTTCGATAAGTTGCAATCATTTACTTGAAATCTCCTTCTCCTTTAAACATTCCCCTGCAAGTTGGGAACAGCCAGCAGAAAAGCCATCTAGGAGCATCCGAGCTTGGGCAGGGGCCCTCTGTTACTCCTTCAAAGTCGTCAGCTTGTTTCTTTCTTTAGTTGGCTTGTTTTGGTGTCCTGCTCTTATATCACCACCTGGCTTGGCCTCTGTTGTGTCCCATGTCTTCTTCCTGCAAGCTGTCCCAAAGGCATCCCCATCCTTTTCCTGGGCTTGATCTGGTGCATGAGACCCACCGACGTGTGCTGGGTACTCTTGGCTGGGGGTCACCACTGGGGACAGCAGGAGAAGGAGAACATGGCTCTGTGAGCCCGGGGGAGCCGTGGAGTGTAGCTTCAGTGGTCCTCAGCTGCTGGTGGTGGTCACCTTGCTCACCAGTGGCCATGGAGGGGCCGTGCTCAGCGCATAGCGAGCGAGCTGAGCGATGGTTTGCAGCAGTGCAAATGGGGACAAGGAGTGTGGTTTTGCTTTGATTTTTAGAATATAGATACGTATCTATTTATGTGTATTTGTGTATGTATATACATACAGAAACGTGTTTTGTGCCAGCGGGGGCCCTCGGCGAGGGCTGAGCACCCTCTAGTGGCATTTGCTGCAGCTCAGGACTGCCAACCCTGCAGAAAAGCAGCCAAGGATAGAAGCTCTGCCACGAATTTACATCCCCCAGCCCCAGCTCTCAGTCGTTATCTTTCCTTTGGCTTCCCCTTCCCCTCTCTTTAACCAGGAGCAGTAAGTGGTGGGCACTGGGGTATGAGGCTGAGGGATGTGGCCTGTCGGGATCTGCATCCGTTCCATGCAGACATATTGCCCTTCCCATTTATTTACCCAGCAGCCTTATTCCACATGGCCCCCAGCCCCAGCTGGGTTTTGGGAACACGTATCTGGGCATGCCCACAGTTCACAGGGATCCCAGGGCTCCCACTCCTGCAGCACGGCGATGGCACAGAGATGTCCCGTGCTTCCCATCACGAAGCAGCTCGCCAAACATAAACTAATTAATCACTTGTGCCTACCTGTCAGGTCAATGATTCCCGAGATTTTTAATCTAAAAATATTTCCCTTTTGAAATCCAGATGCAGCCGTTTCGACAACTCTCTTTTTTATTTGTTTTCGGGGTTTTTTTTTAATTAGTGTTTTACCTGGGTTGCATTCTATTTGTATTTGGGCTTTTGATGCACTTCTGTTTAATGATTCTTTTTTTAATAGGGGAATAGAAATTTACTCTCTTTATTCCATAGCAAATTCATATGGTGAGTATTGTCACTTCTTCCCCCTTTTGGAAGAGCAGTGATGCCAGCATGAGCTGAGGAGTGCAGGACCCATCTGCCTGGGACTCCTCTTGCTTGGAAATTGGCCTCTGCTCCCCACTTTGGTGCCATGCCCCCATCCCTCTTCTTACAAATGATTGTCTCTCGTGTGGAGTTATTTAATATTGGTCTTCTCCAACCTTGATGATTCTGTGATTCTGTGATCTTCAGTGTATTTCAGAGCCAGGAGGAACGCACTCCTTGCTTGGCTCTGTTTCTTATCTACTCTGATTTTACATCTTATTGGCAACTGCCTTCAGATATGCTTTTAAATGCGCTGAAAATCACTTGCTCTTGTTGCTGCTGCTGCGGCCTGGGGTTCAGAAAGGATGGGATGAGCATCCCAGGTACCTCAGGCACCGCTTCCCTAAAGCCCATACAGCATCACCCAGCTCCAGCAATGCAAGAGCTTCCACGTGAGGGATGCTCACGCGCTTCCACTATGTTTTGAGTCCCTGTGACAGATGAGACGGGAAAATACAATTTGCTTCTCTTCTGAGATGTCTTTTTTTTGTTGGCTTGTCAAAGATGTATTTTATTTTGTGCAGATGTGCACACCTGTTTGTGTGCACGTGGAAAGCGAGGGCCACATTTGTGTGTGCAAACAGCCGGCAGGTGGGACCACAGTGAGATTTCCAGGTGATGAAACCCCTCGAGTTTTGCGTGGGTATGCATTTGTGTCCATGTATGCCTCCTTCCTCCTCAGTCCAGTCTGCAGGCAGAGCAGCACCCAGCAGCTGGGCACCCCACAATTAATTGGTAGAGGGAAACACTCCGAGAATGACTTTTACTGGGAGCAATAATTGAAGCAGTGGGTACAAAGAGGAGAAAAGAATTCTCTCCTTGGCAAGTCGTTCTGTGCGGATTGATTTATTGATGCCCCTTTCCTTAGCACGGTTTTAGAATTCACTCGAACGACCAGATTCTAAAAAAAGGCATTTTGCAAATGATACATTTTATTTCATACATTTTATTATTATTATTTCCTTGAGTGGCTAAAAGCTCCTTGTGCTTTGGCTTCACCCGTATTTGGAGACAGGGAAACTGAGGCATGGTCTGCCCTGCACTCTGTGCTGCCTCCTCCTCCTCCTGGGACTGAGGATCTCTGGACAAGCTGAGGTTTGGGCTGGAGCCTTTCCATCCTGTGCTTGAATTGGGAAGTGGTCCCTATTACTGATTTCAGCAAGTTTTGGTACGTTCAGTGTGGTTTTGGTTGGTGTTGTTGGAACTGAACCGAGAAAGGATGTGGTTTAGTGGGCATGGTGGTCATGGGTCAGTGGTTGGACTAGATATCTTAGAGGTCTTTTGCAACCTTAATGATTCCGTGATTCTTTGATTCTGTGAGAGCATCATGTCGGTGCAGATGTGATAGGAAATCCAGGCTGCGAATGAGCAGCTTTGCTGTGTGTTTGCAGCAAAATGCAGCTTTCTGGGTTACTTCTGCTGGGAGGTTCCTGCTGCTTCTGCCCTATTTCAAGAGGAAAAGGGGCAGAAATGGGAGAGAGAAATTGCAGAAGCCATGGGGAGCTCTCAGCTTAGGGCTGTGCCATGTGTGTCACCATGCACCGACCTTCTATACCTGCACACCGATGCAACTCATCCTCTTCCCTTTGTGTCCTCACAGTGCTGAGCATCCGGGGAGCACAGGAAGAGGAGCCCACAGACCCGCAGCTGATGCGGTTAGACAACATGCTGCTGGCCGAGGGCGTCGCGGGCCCCGAGAAAGGAGGGGGTTCTGCTGCTGCCGCCGCTGCTGCCGCCGCATCGGGAGGAGCCGGATCCGACAACTCGGTGGAGCACTCTGACTACAGAGCCAAGCTGTCCCAGATCCGGCAGATCTACCACACGGAGCTGGAGAAGTACGAGCAGGTAACAGGCTCATTCGTGGCGTGGGATGGGATGGGTCTGGCCGGCGCAGAGCACGGTGCTGCTGCCCACGCCAGGCAAACAGCCTGGACCACTACTGACATCTATTGTTAGCAGAGTGCGGGCAGTGCAAGCTGTTGCTTTGTACAACAGGGGAAAC
>JAOWBP010007693.1:0-25534 GCA_028571105.1 Tragopan temminckii | reverse complement strand
GGGAGGGGGAGATTGCTCTGCTTTTAAAGGAAAATGAGCAGCCAGCAAAAACTATGTGTGTCTCACCATGGGGTGAGGGTGGAGATCCCACCAACTGCTGAGACAGTCAATAGGCTGATTATTCATCACACATTGCTAGGAGATTAATGGAGCAAACGTTCAACAAAACTGGTTAAAGCCTTTATCCTGTACAGGGGAACAAAGAGATATTACACCCTAGCCAAATGTGAGATGATAACTACATGTAGTGGAAACATGAAGTACAGAGAGATTTTTAATTTTTTTTCCCCTCAAGCTGGGATGGCTCACTCTTTCTTTTATCACTACAGTCATCACAAATTAGAGTGTATAGAGTATTAGAGTAAATACAGCTACCTACTGAACATTTCAAAAGCTAGATTCCTGTGATGATAAAGGAACACCCCCTTAGCGTGCTTCTCTTAAAATGTTATCTTAGAGTGTTATCATGTCCAGAGACTTCTCTCTTCTGAAGTGCATTCCTTTCCAGTATTATCACTACTGTTTATAATTGTAGATGTTTAAAATGAATAAATACTTGACT
Source organism: Tragopan temminckii (assembly GCA_028571105.1). Lineage (NCBI taxonomy): Eukaryota > Metazoa > Chordata > Aves > Galliformes > Phasianidae > Tragopan > Tragopan temminckii. The sequence goes on along the minus strand of JAOWBP010007693.1, from coordinate 24,972 downwards.
TCTCTTTACACTAAAGTTTGGACAGTACTCCTCAGCCACGTGTCAAGTTTGAATATGAGCACTTCCATTGTCAGTGCTTACTCAGTTGCTAGAATTGGGAAAGGAAAAATGGACAAGATTTTTTACTGTGTTCACTAATTACCACAGTTTCTAGCTGTGCCATCTCCTAAAACAAGAGAAATGGTATCAATAAATCTAAATCACTTAATCACAAAGTTCTGCAGACTGGGAAAATCATGAAAAAGATACTGAGAATGTCTTTCCAGACACCTCTGGTTGTTTTCTTTTGGCAATCAAAAATTGAATAAGTCATGGAAATGATCACATCAAGACTGTCAGATGTCTACTAACTCTAACAACTGCTCACTAACAAAGCTTATTGTAGGAAGGTAACACTGAGCTCAGCATTGGTTTAGATATACCTATGTATGTTCATGGTATCTCAGCACACAAAATCAGATGCTTTTGGAAAGTAGGGTTGTTGACTGTTGGGACATTGAGATGTGAAATTAGGCAGCACAGCTCCCTGGGAAGTGAGCAGTGGTATGTAGATGATACTCCTGGAAGCTCTTTTCCCTCAACACCCCTCACTCTGAGGGTAAGTACATTACAGCTAATCACATCTTTGGACTGTGCTGACATGAATAAACTGTTGGAGGTTAACTGTCATGCTTCTTAATGTCATAAAGCCTCCTTTTCAGAGAATTAAAGACTTATTACACAAGGTTCTATCAAATCATTCCCTCATGCTGAGTTAGATCCTATAAACTGATCTAAGAAAATTATGTTTTGGAAACAATTAGACTTTCTTTAGTAGTGCTCAAGTAATATTTTATTATAAACATTTGCTTTTTTCAAATTTCAGAAAAATGGTTGTCAAATATGTGGCAGCTTTTGAAACAAACAGTCATCTAAAGAAATAACACAAATATTTCTGAATGTTAGGGAGAACATTAGCGTGTTTAAAAATGCTCCAAGACTGTTAACTAATCTGTCATTTGTTACCTCATGGGGACTTTTGTTTAATGATTTGCATATATTAACCTGAATTTGCCTTAGCTGTGGTCATCAGTGCCATCTCTTTATCATCAACAAAAAGAGACAGCAAATAAGGAAAAAAATTTATTGCTTAACACTGCAAACCCTAGATAGTGGGTTAAGAAACAAATTCAAATGTACTAGAAACAGAACTGATAGGAGTAATAACAAACCCACTAAAATACTACAGTTAAGACAATACAAAGGTTTATATACTGGAATAATTTTTAAATATAATACGAACTGTTACGTATGTGAATGTTTTATGGATCCTGTTGATGTGCTGAGATGGAGCAGTGGAAAATTAAGAAACCCCTGGAGAACTGAAGATTTATCTTACATAGTTTATAGCTGATTTTCCCCTGAACAGTTAAATAGCTTAATCTTTCAACATGTTGAATGTACATCAGTATTTAGAAGTTTAGATATTTAGATAGATAACATAAATCCACAAAAGGTACTCTCAACTGTATTGTGCTTTTTTCTTTCTTTATTTGTTTTGTTTTTAATATGATGGCTTTTTCATCACTAAAATGTTTCTCCCAGTTTTGAGATCATCCCACTCATTATACCACCTTTGAAAATGCAAATGTATAAATCCAGATTGCTCTGGCAAGGCAAGGAGCATTTTGAAATGGAGAAAACATATTCTCTTTCTAATAATCTTTTCTACTCTTGTAAGACCAATAAAATATATATCAAACATAGATGATATTGGCTGCTCTTTACAGTTACTATTAAGAGTTATGAGTCCTGAGGTTAAATATTGACTTTAGCATCACCTTGATCAATATTTTTCTCTCAGATCAATGCATCATAATATTGACTACGACTGAAGTCACCATGTTCCCCAATGTTACCTCTGAATGATTGATATCAATTTATTTTTCTCTCTCCTCAATATATTTTTTACTTTTCTGTATTCCAGTTTAATGGAGCTGGAAGATCTTTTTGGATCAGTAAACATTTTTCTTTTGCACAGAGCATTGTTCTTCCATTGTGAGGTTGTTTTAATTCTTTCCTTACAGCTTTGGAAGTTCTACTTTAACTACACAAACCATCTTAGCACGAAAAGATTTTTCTGAGTGCCTAAGCAAATGTATATCTTCTTCGTGTTACCCTAGAATTTATGCTGTTTCATTTCCACTATGATTTCACATATTAGAAGTTATGATAATCATAATCATCCTAACAGATATTAGAGCTTTCTCTTATTGCCCTTAAATATCTATTTTAACATTTACTTTCATGAGTCGCAATATTAGCCCTCAAATACAGGAGTTATTTTGGAACACAGCTGAAAACTGTAGTTTATTTAAATTCAATTATTTAGTCCCTTCTAGTAAATTTATTAGCAAGATTTTTAATTATTCTTATTTTCCCAGCACAGTTCAGTTATGAAGAAGTTAAACACATGATCACAACTAGGTTTTCATATGCGTAGATTGCTCAGAAAGTAGTGCCTCCTATTTATTTTCATGGAAAATACAACAGATACAGAACGCACAATAACACTATTTGACAGAAGAAATTTTAATCTACAAAATACTATTTTTCTACATAGTTACCACCATTAGTTGATTTGTGCAGATGGGCTGATTGAGATGTCCTTCATTTTGTGACATAAAAGCTGTGCATGGCTGTCTGGATTGTGGCTTGTCTTTCATGCCCGTGTCACTGTTGCTGAAAGGCACCCCTCACTGCCTCACTAGCAAATAGTGCTAACATCCACTATATGGTCTCCATGAACACTCAGCAAGCATCAATGAATGTCAGTGGATGTCAGTTCCACACCTCTGCATCGTATGCACTTTCATGTAAGATGCCATTTTGTCAGACTGTCCGTCTGCTGCCAGCTGTCACACAGCAAGGACATGTAGTGGAATACTAATGGGAAGGTTGAACCTCTACTGCCATTCCACCAACATCTGCCTCTGAAGTTGTGGGCTCACATAACAAAATGGGAGGCATTGTTTTTGGAGCAGCCTGCATATCAATAATTGTAACACTGAAACTTTTGTGTTAGCAGGACCTTTGAGACTAATTGAACTAAGCTACTGTACTGAGTCCAATTAAAAAATGAAGTTCCTAGTGCATTCTTCTGAATGTGATACATAGAAACTAATTAGAACAAAAACAATTGCTGGCTGTTCTCCTTGTATTATTCTAACACAAAGCTACAGAAAGATTCAGAAACAAATTCTCTTTACGTAAAAGGTGTGTGTGTGTAATTTTCTAAGCTATAGTCTCATCAACAGAAATGTACCAGCATGTACTACTGAAATCTATTAGCCCTTTGTAGTTCTTTCAGCGTCTAAAAGATCCCCCTTCCTTTTATTCCTCTGAGTAAAATGCTGCCTGTGCTCTGCCCATGTTGTGCCAGTGGCAACCCTGGCATTCCACTGCCCTACAGTCCCATTTGAGGGGCTCTGTGAGGACAGCACCCCATGCTACACTGTGAATCACAGCGTTGTCCATCTAAATGGATTTTGGTCAGTGTTGCTCTTTTTCTACTGCACAGCTCCAAGCACTATGACAGCTTAATTAACGAACAGTAACTTAGGCGGTCCCTGCATCCATTTCAATTCCAAGAGTAGGTATTTGAACACAGAAAGATCTTTTTTTTTCCCCCATAGTGTATTTTTTCGAATGCTTGAGACTATAAAATGTCTGTATGAGTAGTGCTCACACTTGAAAGGGGAAGTAGGAGTTTCAATAAACTAAATTTTATTCTTGCCACTGGGAAAAGCCAGAAGAATGCTAGTGTTAAATAACAAAATGAAGAATACTGCCAAATCTTCAGCTAAGCCCTTTATTTGTTACTGCTGCATTCCCATGTGAGGGCTGCACCCTACAGAATAAAATAGCTCTCTTCTACTGAGAGTGTCATGGAAAATTTGCCAAGGAGAAACAAAGGCCCTTCTTCCACTTCCGCCTTTTGACATAAACAGCTGTACTGCTGCTTGTGATAAATTATCTGAATGGATAACAATCTTCTCTTCCTTTGCTGTTTTCTTTAAAATGAGATCACAGTGCTCAGAGGAGCACAGCCTCTCTCCCTATCTGCAAAACAGAGTGAAAATGGCTTCTGATGACCTTCTGCATTATTTGAGCAGCTCAGCTAATAAGGGACACAACAGAATTCCCTTGTGACTTGCCCTATCATGATCTTTCCCAACTAACACAGTTCAAGCTCTGAATGTACCAGCAAAGAGCTGCTTCAGGATATTCCTTGTGGTCTAAGAGAAGAAACAGTTTTTCCTCTGGAAAATTGAGTGGCTAGAGAAAAAATAAGGTAATTTAACTAGTACACACATGAACAGGAAGTGAAACTGAGCTAGAGTTTGAAGCTGAAACCCCTGAAAAGGGGTTGTATGACTTACTTCTTATCATTTATTAAAGTCCAATATTCTCTCCAGCAGCAACATTTTCTTTGCTTCCATTCAATAATTTTCTTTACTTATTGCTTTAAACTACTGCAGTGTTGATGTGCACAGCTACAAATCTGTTGCACTCTAGCCCATGAGAACTCATTTTTCCCTGGATAGAGAACAGAACATCCTTGTTCCTTGTGGACTGCTAAGAGTCCCATCAGCTACACCAGGAATGCTTTAAAATGTCAGTACCAAGCAGGTCATATATAACAGTTTATTAGCTTTATTTGATATCATTAACATCAGTGCTATTGCTATTAATGATAACACTGACATTGGGGTGTAGAAGCAGAAGAAAAATGAGGTGTGAATGTCCTATACAGTAAAGAATCTTCAACTGTTAAGAGGCAACTTGTGCAGATCAGTGAAATGTCACACAACACTTTAAAGAAAGCAACACAGAAATATTCCCTACAAGCTGGAATAATGATGTCTCTAACATCATAGCTTAGCATGATTAACTGCTTCCCTCTAGCAGACCTATACAAAAACAGGATTGAAAATATTAGTCCCTTTGCAGAACCTTCTAAAGCAAGACACAAATCTTGTAATGCCATTGAAATAATGGTTGCTGATGAGGACAGCAGTGCTAATGTGGAGTGGAGATGCATGTTTCCTTTTATGCATGCATGCCTTCATCCTCTGGTGCAGTCCACTGTGTTAAAAACAACCAACTCCTAATCTAACTGAAGGTGAATGAGGCTGAAGATAGTGGTAGGACCCTTGAAAATAATGTGGGGAGGACCTCTCTGTCAGTTGTATGAACAAACTGGATTTCTTGTTATCATAGAATCTATGATATCACAGAACCCTTAGAGTTGGAAGGGACATATAAAGGTCATCTAGTCAAACTCCCCTACAATGAAAAGAGATATCCACAGCTAGATGAAGTTGCTCAGACACTCATCCAGCCTGGCCTTGAATGTTTCCAGGATATAGGTCTTTCACCATATCTCTGGACAACCTGTTCCACTGCCTCACTACACTCACTGTAGAAAACTTTTTCCTTATATCCAACCTAAATCTCCTCTCTTTTAGTTTGAAGCCATTTTCCCTTGTTCTATCACCACAGACTCTGCTAAAGAGGCTGTCCCCTTCTTTTCTGTAGCTCTTCTTTAGATACTGAAAGGCAGCTATCAGGTCACTTCACAACTTTTCCTTCTACAGGCTGAAGAGCTCCGACTTTGTCATCCTATCCTATAGGATGAGGTGTTCAATCCCTTGAATTATGTTTGTGGCCCTCCTCTGGATGCGCTCCAACAGGTCTATGTCTCGCCTGTACTGAGGATTCCACATCTGGACACAGTACTCCAGGTGAGGCCACGCTAGTGTAGAGTAGAGAGGGAAAGTCACTTCCCTCAACCTGCTGATCACACTTCTGTCGATGCAGCGCAGAATATGGTTGGCTTTCTGGGCTGTGAGGACATATTGCTGGCTATGTCCAACTTGCCATCCATCAGTACCTCCCCATCCTTTTTGGCAGGCCTGTGCTCAGTCCTTTTATCCCCCTGCTTGTATATATTGATAGTGGAGGTTGCTGCAACTCAGGTGCAACACCTTGCAGTTAGCTTTGTTCAGCCTCATGAGGTTTTCTTGGGCCCACTGTACAAGCCTGCCTAGATCCCTCTGCATGGCATCCTATCTTTCAGGCATGTCAACTGCACCCCACAGCTTGGTGTCATCTGCAAACTTTCTGAGGGTGCACTTGACCCCACTGTTGATGTAATTGATGAAGACATTAATGAGTATCTGTCCCAGCACTTTCCTCCACCACTCATCACTGGTCTTCATCTGGACATTGGCCAACACTCTCTGAATTTGATCCTGCAGCCAGTTCTTCATCCATCAAAGAATCCACTCAGTAAATCCATACATTACCAATTTGAAGAGAAGGATGTTATGGGATACTGTGTCAAAGGCCTTACTGAAGTTCAGGTAGATGACATCACTGGCTCTTCCATCATCCACTGATGCAGTTACACTATCAAAGAAAGCTATTAGATTGGTCAAGAGAGATTTGCCCTGCCTTCCATGTGCCTTATAGTTGATTCCAGGAGGATCTGCTTCATGATCTTTCTCAGCACAGAGGTGAGACTGACATATTAGTAGTTCCCCAGGTCATCCTTCTTATCCTTCTTAAAAATGATGTTGCCTTTTTTTTCAGCCGCCAGGGACATTCACCTGACTGTCATGAGTTTTCAATATCGTTGAGAGTGTCTTGGCAACTAAATCAGCCAATTCCCTCAGGACTGTGGGACTCATTTCTTTGGAACCCATAGACTTATGGATGTTCAGGTTCCTCAGACAGTGACAAACCTGATCTTAGCTCACGTTGGGAGTGAGGGAGGCAACGCTTTCCCAATTCCCTCAATCTGAACCAATCATTTGAGGACTGTGTGACAAGTAGTTATGAGAGCAGACCAAGGCAAGTAAGTTTTTGAGTACCTCAGCCTTCTTCTTGTCTGTTGTTCCTCAAGTCCACTCAACAGTGAGGAAGAAATTCCTTGTTTTGGTACTACTAACAAGCAGATCAAATTTGCAGACACTTATAAGCGTTTAAACAGAGGTGAAAAGCTTTCAAGTCCTTCTGTTGATGTCAAAAGGGTCTTAGCAAATACTAAGATGTTCTGACTATCAGATAAGACTGTGAAACTGTAAGGACCGATCTGAGAAGCAATTAAAACAATCAGATACTTTGGCCTGGATAAACAACAGTAATGGTTTTGGAATGCAAAAGAACTGACAAATTTGGAAAAAGCTGTAAACATCAGCAAAAGCAATGGCATAATTCTGACGGTTCAAGTAGATTCAAATAAGACAGAGGACTTGTTTACACCAAGAAATTCACTGACATAATTATGCAGTATAATTATGCACCATAATTGTAATTATCCTGGAATTATTCTGAAGGAAGAATGTCCACATGGGGAGTTATGCTGATATACTGTTAAATTTCCCTATGTAGGCAGGCATTATAAAAAAAAGATAAAATTGTTCTGGTGTAAAACCTCTGTGTGCTGCTGTTACTAGTATCAGAGTGCAATACAAAAAAAGAGAATGTAAATTATAGCCACTGCTTTTAGTTGATTTAATCTATCTATTCCAAATCTTATCCCCATAGAGAGGCCCCCTACCAGCACTGGCTTGTGTGACATGCATTCCATTTAATATGAAGAGTCTTTGCACTTCTCAGTCTCCTTTTTTTGTCCTACTCCCTAGTTTAGCTCAGCTAAGAAGCTTGCGTGACAATAGCTCACTCTTTGCCCCTGTGGCACTATCATCCACAGAGGTAAGGTGCTTGTGATGAAGATGATTTACCTCATCCTAGTGTTGTTGTGTCATTATCTAATAAGGATTTTTTTTTTTTTTTTTTTTTTCTTCTCATACCTGTCTCAATTTTAGCAAACAAGCTTTCTATTTCCTTTGGGTAACTATCATATGTCTAGGGCTTTCTATGCAAAATACTGTTCTGCATTTTGGTACTGGAAGAGTCAAAGTGATGCATTCCCCTCCATATGAGTTATGAATGCTCACATAAAACCAAGTTTATAAATTATTTACATGACTTTGTCCTCTGTAGCCATTTCAGTGTACTAGAAAACAAGATTAAATGTGTTTGCCTTCAGTAAACAAAATCTGTCTCTCCCAGGTTACACCACAAGCAATGCTGCAACTGCCTGAGGAGGGATAATGAGGCTTCAGGACAGTTGGAAAATGCTTCTTACAGTGTAAAATCGTAGAGTCATAGAATATCCTGAGTTGGAAGGGACCCACAACGATCATCAAGTCCAACTCGTGGCTTCACATATGTAAAAACACTGTAAAACACACAGTAGGTGTATTCCTGTGGTTTGTTTAAGATATCATACTGAGCCATCCAGAAGTGGTTAAATATTTGAAGGAAGGTTCAGAAAGCAAACAGTACTTCAAGGAATTGCTGTGATAATTAGTTTGAATAATAACATTGCTACTCTCATTTAGCACTCTTTTACAGTCTTTTTGACAGAGGATAATATTTTGGTAATCCTCACTTTATTGAGGAGCACTTTAAAGAGGAGATACGTCTTTCTCTAAGCCCTGTACCAGCTCCTGTGAAGAGCAAAATGGTAAGCTAGTTTCTTGAATGGAAACTGATGAGTGGCCATGCACCAAGAACAATTTGGAACCATATTTTAAATATTTTTAAAAAATATTTGTGGTTGCATATAGAGGAGAAGCCCCATTCACAGCTAAAAGAGGAGGTTGGTAATAGATAATTTAACTGAAAGAGTTTTAAAATGCAATTAACAGGGAGATGGGTGAGATAGGTCATTCCAGAACTGTATTATTTTGTGGGTAAGCCAGGTTAATACATACAGATTTGCAAACCTGAGTGTTCTCCTTGCACACTGCTTGATCTTTGGTCCTTTATTTATGACTACAACTGTGTCTTACACATTTATTTACATCTAAAACAAATAATCTTATTTTCTTTTTGTCTTAGGCTTGTCACTATTTCTTTCTTCCAATTTCAATTGTGCCTGTATTAACTAAGAAAACCACACAAAAAAGATAACTTTTATCCACCTGCAATGTCCAAGCTGTCACATACCTCATATCCATATGGCCATTCAAAATTAGGGAATGACCCTGGTATCACCTTTTACTTTCTTACACTCCATGTTCTATTCTTTGATATTTTTCCTTTCAGTTCTAGGTTGTATTGCTCCTCACTCAGTTTGGGGACTTCTGGTTAGAGTCATAAAATGACTTAGGCATTATTTGGAAAGCATTGTGGCATGTGTGACCTCAAAGCCTTAACTTATGGCTTCATACCATGAACAATCCATGGGGAACTGGCTATAAATGAGATTCAAAAAGTCCAGTGAGACGTTCTGTTGAATATAGCTCTGGGGAAAAGCTTGGGAGAGTGGTAGACTCTCTTTTGCACTGCTGGAGATCGTAGTATTTCTGCATGGGGTTTGCTGAGAACTGTGTGTCCAGACAGATGAAGTGAAAGGAATGGCAAAGTTTTTGCTTTTATCTAGTATTTCTGTGAACAGAAGATTCCCTTAGGATGCAAGAAACCTAGTGCTGTCTTTGTTTCTTCCTTAAGAATAGGACAATCTCTTTCACCTCCCAAAATAATATCATCTGCACAGCGTTAACAGGAGTCTTCCTCTGATAAAGCTTATACTTTCATTACCCTTATTACTTCCTTAATCACCTGACTGTTTAAAATTACTTTATATACCTCTGTAAATCGCGTCTTCAGGATGAAGCTTCTCCCATATTAAGGAACAACTGAGTGGGTTTCAGAATTCTCTTCATATAGACAGTTAATCAGTTTTGTAGATTTATCCATTTCGTTAGAACTACTTGCCTTGTCTTTAATTCCAACATCGCCAGTAATGTGTGGTTCCAGCAATTTCTAGGTCACGCTGCAGAATTCTCATTTTTCTGAGCCATTCCATTATTCTCAATTTTAAAGTACATAAATAAAGTATTCTGACTTTTAAAGACACTTTGGCTTTTTGTTGTTAAGAGGAGTTAAAGACTTCACTGGTTTATTCAAACTAGGACACACCTTCCAGAATTCAAATAAAGAAAATTAAAAGAGATCTTTACATTGAGTAGGCATTTAAAACTATAAGAACCTCTGAACAGCACAGATCAAGAAGGACAGCATCTCCCGTATTATGTGGTTCTGTACATTCATAAAAAAAAAAGCCAAACACACACATGCACTTTTATCCAGAAATGCAGATAATTTGTTCTTCCAGAAAATATGAAATTCCTAGGATCATAGAATTAGATAATAACTTGTTAGAAGAGACCTTAAATACTACTCCCTGCCATGTGCAGGGAAAACTTCCTCTAGAACAGTTTGTCCAAATTCCATCCTACCTACCAGTCCATGAATTCTTCCATGGATGGAGCATCCTCAGCCTCTCTGGGCAACCTGATATTCACCACTCACACAGGGAAAAATTTCATCTAATGTAAACCTACCATCTTTTAGTTTAAAATCATTACCTTTTCTCCTGTCACTACACAGGCTTGTAAAAAGTTCCTCACCAGCTTTCCTGTAGGCATGTCGTAGTTACTGGAAGGCTGCCTTATATTCTCCAGGCTGAATAACCTCAGATCTCTCAGCTTGTCCCCGTAGGAGAAGTTCTCCAATCCTCTGATCATCCTTATGGATCTTTTCTGGACTCACTCTAACAGGGCTCTGTCCTTCTTAAGTTGGGGAGTCCAAACAGAGTACTTGAAGTTGAGTCTCAGTACAGAGGGATAATCAGCTCCCTTGACCTGCTTGCCACCCCTCTTTTGATGCTGACTGGGATACAGTTGGCTTTCCAGGGTGCAAGCGCATATTACTGAGTCTTGTTGAGCTTTTGATCAACAAACATCCTCAAATCCTTCTCCTCAAGTCTGCTCTGAATTCTCCACCCACCTTGTGTTTGGGATTGGGATTGCCAAAGACCCAGGTGCAGCATCTTGCACTTGGCCTTATAGAACTTCACAGTTCCACCTCTCAAGCTTGTCCCTCTGGTTGGTATCTCTTCCCTCCAGTGTTGTTGACCACATCACACAGCGTAGTGTCAGCAGCAAATTCGCTGAGAGTGCATTCAATTTCACTGTCCCTGCCACTGTCAGAGGTGTTAAACATTTCCAGTGGGATTTTGGTGTTTAGAACTATTCTCTATATCAAACTTTTCAGTATCTAAAAGGTGCATGTTTTGGAAATGTTATCCTATCTGCTAGAACACTTTGGCAATAGGTTGTGAAAAAAGATTTTAAGTCACTGTTGCCTAATTTTAGTAGTAATAGATTTTGCTGTGGGGAAGAATTTGTCAAGTCAAATTTCCTGTCCTAAAGCTAATTATTGTTGTCTTTGTCTCAAAGAAATTCTGTTATGAGACTAGGCAGTTTTATTTAGTTAATTTTTTTCAGAAAAATTCAACTCCAATCTCATTTAAAAATAGATGTTAAGTAGCACAATGAAGAACTGTACAGTAGCACACCTACTACATTTACTGTTCCTGATTTATAAACAATTCTTATGTTTCTATTGTCTGTCTTTTAAAAGGAAATACTGTGTAGATGGAAGCTGTTCTTTTGACTGTCCTAAGGAATGAACTTCACTTTAGTGAATGAGATACAATGCATTCTTTCTGATATGGAATAAAAATCATTGTATGTAAAGCTCTGAAAATGTGATCTGGTGTACCTTTTTGTTGTTGTTGTTGTTGTTGTTTTTCCTAGTGAGGCAACCCAGTGAGAAGACCTGGTTACAAGCTGATAGTAATCTTGACCTTAAAAAATGCAATGTAAGTTTATGCAGCAGTTATCTCCCTCCCTCCTTGGACAGCTTTAACATTCTTCAAAAGTTTTAATTTTGTCTTGGTCTGAGATATTCCCCTCAAACCCTAAGCATGCATCCATTTGTTTAATATCTTGTATAAAGAAAGGCTTTCTCTTATTAGAACATAATGGAATGGAATGGAATGGAATGGAATGGAATGGAATGGAATGGAATAGAACAGAATGGAATGGAATAGAACAGAATAGGGACGTTCAAAGACCATCCCATTTAACTGCTCAGACTCTTCAGGGCTAATCAAGATTTAAAGCATATTAATTAAGGCATTGTCCAAATGCCTCTTGAACACTGACATACCTGGGGCATCAATCACTTCCAGGAAGCCTGTACCAGCATTTGACCACCGTCACATTACAGAACTTTCTCTAATGTTCTGTACTTTCTCCCCTGTACCTCAATAATTCTATTAAGGGAAATACTAAAAAGAATGAGTACTTCCTCATTCCTGGGCATTTAAAGCTAGGCACCATTTGTACCACCATATGCTGTGTGTTATAATGAAATCTAAACAGACCATAGCTCTAGTATTAGTATTAATCAAATGGTACATGTACCAATTAGCTGTGGTATTTTACTGCTTTTGAGGCATCAACTACTATCAACTTGTTGGTAGTTTAGGCACATGCTCTGTGTTCACTCTTTGTGAAGTAATGTATTCTTTATTTCAATCATGATGAGTTTAACTTAATCTGCATTATCATACATGCCATTTCTTAGCTGATGGGAGGTAGCATGTTGTGCAGCCATAAATTCATTGCATATCTAAGCCTCAATTTTCAGCTCATTTCTTCTTTGACTGTTGTCAATCAGAAATAGATTTATTGGCTGAGAGTTATTTAGGGTTTGTAGGCCTGGATGGATGAAAATATAGAAAACATCGAGACACCTTATTTAGCTCCTCATCAGCTATCACTAACACTTGTATTCATCAATAACCTGAGCTAGATTTTAAACTTTGTGGTAGGGATTATCACTTAATTACTATAGCGTACAATAATCAGCCCCTTTGTATACCATCAAAGCATAACTGCTGTTTTATGCTATGCAAATTTTCTCACAGTAATATCATTAATCTCCTAAAACACGTAGAATCTAACTTTTTTTTGTCTGTCCGCATCACTAGCTATTTGTGAAGAAACGTGTTTACATACACGGACCATATGTTGAACTTCACTTATCAACCAACTTAGTTGAAGAATATCCGTCTGAACTGTGTTTAATATCTATCCATTTCCCTTCCTTAATGTCAGTCCAAAACCACATGACTCCAATTAGTTTCTATCTCAAACAGTTTATTGGCAGCTATCTGTTCTTAGTATTGCCAAAATTGTTGTTAGTATTGCTATAAAACTGCTGCAAGTCCCATGATTTTTCATGGTTTTCTTTATAATTCAAAATTCAGATAAATACCTTAACATTACAATGAGATTAAAAGAATTGAAATTTACCTTTCAACTCAGAGAAACTAAGCAAACCAAAGCTTGGACCTAATTAACATTTTCAAAAAAATAAATCACTGAGAATTAAAATCTCTCCAACTCAATGTGGCCATAACAAAGCCATGTGAAGTCCTAACAAAATTCTTGAAATGGAATTTAACTGGTGCATCAGTGCTGCTCAGGCTGATACTGATGCTCTGTACGGTGATTAATTCTATCCTCTAAAAGGAGGCTTCCTGCCAGATACACACACTCTATATTTTTTATGTTTTAAGTCCAGAAAATCCTGGAATCTCTGCTTGCTCTCCTGTATCTCAAAGAGTTAGGTTAAAGCAAATGTTGCAGAGTGTATGCAATGGGCTTACTGTAATGCCCACAAGTTGTCTGGGCATTTACTGACAGTCTATGTTCCAAAACTTTTGCAGGGTAAAGATTTCTGAATCTTTCTGTTCATTCTTCACTCCTCAGTCATTGCTGAAAATTTGTTAGATTTAAATAAAGTTACTACTGAAGTTGTCTGGAAATTATAGTCAGCTTCCCCCAAGGTGGCTAATAAGAAAGACAATATAAGCAAGTCCCCAGAGAAGAGTTGAAGTCTTTAAATTGTGTCCCAGAGATGTGCTCTGATGCCTTGCATCAGTAACAAGAATGAGAATTAGGGACAGGATTTTCAAGATCCTCTTTAGGCAACCAGAGCATCAGATTACATCTCAGTTTTTTTAACACAGATAGAATCTGTTCCAACTGTGAGAAAAACTGCCATTTATAAGTATGTTAAATTGATTCCTCTGGTGACTGAAAGACTTTGGGGAATGAGAGAACAAAAATAAGGTTAACAAATCAAGTAATATTTGATATAACATTACTAACTCCTGATCCTCTGCAAATGTATGGACAACATAATGCTGAGGTTGTACGAGGGTAGATAGCAAAGAAATATAGAAACATTTCCCAGTGGTTTAGACAGTTTCACGAACAAAATTCAATGCTGTATCTGAAGACAAAATCTACGTGGAATGTGCCTGAGAGGCAAAGAGGTCTTGCTGAGACCTCTGAGCAATAACGTCTTGTTGAAAGCTATAGCAGCTTCATTAGCTTCAATACCATTTTTGCCTGTGTGACTACTTTGCTAAATCCAACAGCTGGATGAGCATCTTTATTTGCTGTATGCCCTCAGCATCACTTCAGGTACCAAAAATCTAAGATTCCTGACAGACTTAAGCCAAACATCCAGTTATGTCTCAAAAAGAAACAGATTTGCACGGTGTGAGAGAAGCTTGCAAAACCTCTCATTATCATTACCTCCGCCACTGTTTCTAACTTGCACCATATTTTGAGTATTGTGTGCTTTACCATTGGGTTCCTCGGTACTTCCATGAGTGATGAGAAGAGTAGGAAGAGATAATCATTATATACCACTTTGATTTGGGATTGCTGAAATCTGAACAGACAATGCAGAATAACTGCAGAATGATTATTGTTCTAAGTAATAACTTCAGACAAAGGCTTCAAGGTCATCTAGCAAGAGTCATGTAAATTGTAATGCCTTAAAAAGCGTCTTTTCTCCAGGTATACAACTAGGCCAGATGGCCCATTCTTTTAAAGCATCATGTATTTACAAAAATAAAATAATTATGGCATCAGAAGTCTCAAAACTGGATCTGGACACTGGTTACAACAGTGGGTTTATGTGACCATTGAGTTCTGTGTCATCTCATAGAAACTAGATAAATTTGTGAGAAACCTTTTAAATTGATGAGAAGGAATGAACTTCTTTTTCAAGCTGAAATATAGAAAAGTTGGTGTAAAAGAAGATAGCACGGTTTCTCCGTTGTCGGGGAGAAGAAATTTGTGGATTTCAATGTGAAACTGCATGAGGTGAGCCCTAAGAATTCATGGTTCTCCAGAAAGATCCTTCAGAATGCTCTTCACTTTCAATTCTTTCACATCATCTCAAAAATTATCTCTTGTGGAAGACTGCTGACTCACTTCTGATTTGGCTCTGTCACTCATTAGACCATCTTTTGAGACAATTCAATTCAGTAACCTCCCCCAAAGTAATCATTTTTTGATTAGTGTTCTCACACATTACTGAGCTGTCTTAGGAGTATAGCAAACTCTTGTGCATTTGCGCAAATTGGGTGCAAGTGTAGGAACCTACGGGCGACCATACACTTTCTCCTTTCAGCCACAGCCACACTGGACTGTTGGATTTGTTTACTCTGTCTTGTGTAACTTAACTCTTTCTGGCAGCTGAAGGTACTGAGTGAAATTCATGATTGTTGAAAAGGCCCATCAACTCGATCAATTTGCATATATTGTATGCAGGATGTCTTTGGTGAAACTGATTTTGGAAAGAGGTGCTCTTTTGTATTTTCAAGATCCACTTGGATTTCTGCAACAGTGCCTTTCTACAGAGTTACCAAAATGAGTGATTCAGCCCTAGCCTCGCATGTTTTACATAATTACCATTTATTTATTTTCTAAAGTGGCCTTTGAGGGGAAAAAATAACTGTATGAAAACTGTTCTAGAGAGGAAAATCTACAAATATTCTCCAAGTCAGCAAAAAAAAAAAAAAAAAAAAAAAAAAACCAACAAAAAAAGCCAACAAAAAAAACCAGTTGCAGACTCTAAATGAAGTGTTATTCTGCAGAGACATCTACCATTTTATAGGATGCAATTTCACAGTTCAGGCTTGGTTTGCCATGCGTGGAGAGCAGACTGATTGAATCAGGTGGTGGAGCATTATCAAGTCATTGTTAACTCATTGCCACAGTGGACATAAATGTCTTTCCCCACAGCAGTCACTAATACTGACTGAGTCAACTAGTTTGGCCTGTCTGATTTGGGTAGAGGGAATGTTCTCCAAGCTGAAATCTGAAATAGCTGGAATGAAAAATATAGATTTTTTTTCCTGAATAAGATCTTAGGATTTTTGCAGCAATTACATGCTTTACAGTTTAACAATGATGACTCTCTCCTGTCCTTTCTAGCTGTGAGGCATTTGCTGCCTTACCACTCAAAGTACTTCACTGTTTCTTTTCAAACTGCTTTATTAATTCTGTTTTTAACTCCCATCTCTCTAAATATCTATTGGTTAGGTCACTGGCCAACTCTGACTTTTGTTTTTTGCTAACTATCAGTTCCATTAATTGCTTTTATTCTGAATACGTTCTTGGCAGTATCTTTTTTTTTTTATTCTGTATTTTTACAGTATCTTGCATCTATTTTGGTCTGTAAACTTGATGAGCTGGACTAACGTAAGTAGTAAACAAATATAGTAGTAAGCCAAATGTACCAGTCTGAAAGTTTGTCTCTGTGCAAATAGAGATATTGACATATAGACCTACTGTAATTAATTTTCACATTTTGACAAACTGGATAGAACAAAATACAGCAGCTGAATCTTAGGAGATGAATATTATGTTTTGAAGGTTATTCTACTAACCTTCTATCTGACAAGAATTAACCATTGGCTGATACCAAAATAATTTGCCAAAGCCACGGGTCAACCTTTAGGTTTTTCGTGGAAATGAGACGTTACTATTTTTGCAAGAATTTTTTAACATACATGGGATAGTATTTACTTGTATTAATATTATTGGTTTATTTGTATGCCTTTGCTCTCTGTTTTCCTTTCTGTAGCCTATCAACATGCCTAGCATGTATGTATATATTTAGCATAATATTGTAATAATCAATATCTTCCAGTTCTCAAAGTAGTGTTCAAAGCTTCTAAACTTTAGTGCTCCAAATTTTTTGTTCAACTTATCATTGGCTTGGGGCAAAAGGTTTTCCCAGTGATTCCCTGTGTGCCAGATAAACCAGTAATGCTCCTGTAGCACTCTTCTGTCCCCAGGGAAAGAGAGATGGGTAGCTGTTGTGCTGCACTAGGTCACGAAACATCAGGGAGACAAAGAAACAAAATGAAGTTGATTGGCTTAAAAATGAAATGCCGAGTATAAGATCACAGGCAGGGAGACAGACCATTTGTAAAAGTGGCATGGGATGTATAACAGAGCAGATGACAGAAGGTATTTGTAGAGGCCAGGCGATGGCACTAACTCTACCTGATATTAATAGCAACATAAATTAATATGTTGTCAGCAGATTGGCTAAGGTAAACCAACTTGGATGGACTCAACAGTCTACTTGGGGAATTATTGTTTCTAAGGAAACAATTCCTTAAACAAATGTAGACAATGGTATCAAAGTTCTTGCAAAGCACAGAAACCTAATTGAGTTCTGTAACTGCTCTAATTTGGAAATAATTCTAAAGAAAGTTACAGTGACATCTTAGGGGACAACCCAACAGGGTTTTCAGCAAACAAATGGCTACCCACTGCTCAGTCTTTCTGACAGTAGGATGCCACTGAGAATAGATGGAAACAAGGTATGTCAGGATGTGACATAACCTAAAGGAATGACGAAGGGATCAAGGCCTCAGTAGGCTGGGCTAAAGGTTCACCTAAAGTGCTCTCCGGCAGTGGTCAAAAGTGGTTACTAAATTTTGTATGAGTAATAGACACTTCTGTGGTCATAGTTTCTGAACTTCCAGCAATATGCAGTTCATGTATTTCTCTACCCATCAATATTATATCTGTACTGAACAGTTATTAATGACTAGTTACTCTATTTAATCATGTTTGGAAAATGTGAATGATGTTGTACATAATAATTTGCATCAACAAGAGGCAAAAATGAAATGCACTTTGAGAGAAAAACTATCTCATTTTGTTTAACACACATCCATGAATTTTAATTTGATATTCTCTAATTCTTAATATACATATCTGTGCCAGTTCTATCATCTCCAATTGCATCTTGGCTGTGGGCTTTCAACTATGCTGTCATATAGCTAACATGATTTCACTGTGAAGGTTTGGCAGAATATTATTTTTCTCAGTATTGGTAAATGGAGGAGGCTCCAGAGTCCTTGGTCCACTACAGAGTGATGCATTTTAATCACCGTCAGACAGCATCAATAGAATAGCAATTCCGGTTTTGAGTATCAGAGGACAAGGACAGATCAGTACAGGTTAGGGGCTGACATACTGGATAGGAGCTCTGCAGAGAAGGATGAGGGTGTCTTGGCAGACAAATAGGTTGACCATGAACCAGCAGTGTGCTCTTGTGGCCAAGAAAGCCAATGGTATCATGAGGTTCAATAAAAAGAATGTGGTCAGCAGGTTGAGAGAAGTTCTCACCCTCTCTTCTGCCCTGGTGAGGCCACACCTGGAGTTCTGGGTCCAGTTCTGGACATTGCAGTTCAAGAAAGACAGGGAACTGATGGAGAGAGTCTAGTGGAGGGTCACAGGGGTGTTTAGGATCCTGGAGCATCTCCTTTACGAGGGAAGGCTGAGAGATCTGGGACTTCTCAGCCTGAAGAAGAAAAGTCTGAGGGCGAATATTATCAATGCTAATAAATATGTATTGGGTAGGAGTCAAGTGGATGGAGCCAGGCTCTTTTCTTTAGTGACCAGCAAAAATTAAACTTTTTAGTGGACTGGGATACTGTTAACATTTCTACACTTGAGAAAAATCATGAAGGTAGCAAATGACTACAATTAATTTGGAGGGAATTCCATTTTAGTTCTCAGTTATGGCTACAGGTAAGTACTTAATTCAATCTGTCCTAATGTTTAGAAAATACCTAATGGAGTTCACATTGCTGTACTTACTGGACAGATTTTCAGACATAATCTTATACAGTTAAAAGGGAACATTTCTGCTGTAGAACACTGAGGTAGATGGTTGAACTTGGATTTCTCAGAATTGTGTTGTTTATGCGGCTTGTGTTATATCGGCAAGTGTTCTTGTATTGAGGGAAATACAAAGTACATTCAGTTCCTCTTCACCCTTTTCATGCCATTGATTTTATAGACTTCTGTCATGTCCTCCCTCAGGCATCCTTTTTTCAAGCTGAAAAGCCCTAGTCTGATTATTTGTGCCTTGTATGAGAACTATTCCACATATTTGATCTCTCATATTTCCCCACTTTGATTTTTTCCTGCTTTCATATTTTGAGATGGGAGCCCAAGACAGAGCATACTGCAGTCAACATGTCACCATATGTTTATGTTTAACAATGGAATATTAACATCTTACGTTTTGTTCTCTGTCTTTTCTAACAGCTCCCAACATATAGAGCACTCTTACTAGACCTCCTGATCAGAAAATTGCTATTTTTATCTGCCATTATTTATGACCTCAGTTACCTGTGATGTACATGGAAACTCAGACACAACTGATCTTACATTCATCACTTTTGTGACTAATATGAGAGACTTGGGTTGGCATTATACAGTTGTATGCAATGTTTACAAGGAATCGTATCTTTTGTTAAATGAGAATTGCTTTGTCAGACGTACTTACTATATGAAATACTGGAGACATCTCATAGCTTTTCGTCCAGTCGCCATGTTTATCTTCTCCTGGAGAAGTAAAACTCAGTCTGATCTTTGCTCATGAAGACACGCCTCCTGTTTGAATGTTTTGTATCATTAAAGACCATATTTAGTCCTAACTAAAACTGCTTTAAGATTTTCAGTTGAAATACTCTCAATTCTAGGTGAGTTTCATGTGAAGAATGATTTCAAGTGAAGCTTACTTAGAGGTCTAGAAATCATTTGGATCTGAAGTTCCCAGTGAGACTGAAAAGGGTAAAATTGAAATCATGTCAACTGAAATAAAGAAAAAGCATACAGATAACCTCTCCGTAAGTGTAATCTCCTGAGTTTCAATGAAATCTAGTGACAATAAGCTCAGCTAGTTTCTAAGCCCTTTACCTGCAGCAGTACTTGCAGCACCAACTCTATTTTTGTTCTTCCCTCAACTTGGTTTTCATGGTTCATTGTGCAAGAATGAGCAGTGATTTCTTTTGTCAGGCATCCAAGTGAAAATTGTTTTGCTTATTATTCAATATAAATTTTTCCTCTGCTACAACTTAAGATATCGGCATGTAAGGCTTTACTGCTCAATTTACCTCTCACAGTCTGAAAGCATGAGAATGGTACATGCTGATTTGGTAGAGAATGAGAAAATGGTAAATTGGGGAAATGTAGGTTTCACTGAGGAGAGAATGGAGTAGTTCTCAATTTTTTTCTAGTTCAAAGAGTTAAATTCAGAACTCCATTACTTTAGAAGAGGACTGTGGAATAATGCCATATTTGCATAGACACGATTTTCCAAAGTGTTCTTGAGAAATAGGAACCTGAAGCCTATTGACTCAAGATATTTTGAACTCGAAGGTCCTAATATAGGGCAGAAAAGGGTACAGCTGAAGCTACGAGGACAGAGCACAGCACATAACATTTCAGTGAAGAATAATCTCTGAACTGCAACTGAGTCTAAAAAACTAACTCACAGAATTTAGGAACACAGTTGCCTTAAGTTTTCTCGTGAGCCATTGAGCACCTGAGTTCAGAATTACTCTTTATCATTATTGTGGACAAATGGAAGACCTGAGGATGATGAATTTAGGACTTGTTGTTACAGTGATGTGCCCTTTGACTTTGAGCAGGCTCTGAGAATATAACATTTGTGAAATAAATGTAGATAACAAGGAAAGTATTGCTGTAAATCCCTCTAAGTCATAGTTGAACCATCTTTATGATGAGATCTCAATGAAAGATTAATGCTTCCCAGAAAGAGAAACCCATCTGAGCCAAAGCAGCTAAAAAATTAGCTGGATTGCGATCCAGTTACATATCAGGAGAAGATATTTTTCAGTCTGAGTTGTAAGAGACAGAAGGAAGAAACTGGTCCTATTGTCAAGGGTTGTTTATATATTTTGCATTAAACTGTTTCTTGACAGAATTAATAAACTGTTCTTGAAGAATGGTCCAAAAACCAGGACTTCCTGAGTTAAATCTCCCATTGCTAAGCTATAGAATAAATGCTTTCTCTTCTCTAATTTTAATATGGCTGATGAGGTTTAAAGTTTTTTTCCTGACAGTGAGACAGCTTCATCAGAAAAAGCAGATGTTATATTTTTATCTGGTCAGTAACTTGATGACCAAATAATTTGAACTGCTCTGGAGTTGTAGAGAGGATCAAATCCATTTTCAGCAAAGAACTCACTATAATCAAGTGGGTTCTCACTTTGTTTTGTGTAGTTTCCATCACAGTCTGAATATCAACTGGAAAACAATTATCAGAAAGTGTGAAATTGGGATGATTGTAGCGAATTTCTTTATTTTTGTATCCTATTTGGAAATCAACTGTGGGACTGTCTTTTAACTCCTTAACACTGTCAGAATGTTTCTGTTTGTGGGTACAGCTGCTAAAAATAGCAGAAATTGGTGCACAGAATTGTTATTAGAGAAAAGCCATGATGAAAGAGCCCACTTGTGGGCTTGGGGTCAGAGTAAATAGATAGAGCTGAAGTTAAAGATCATCTGCTCGTGTGAAAATCACTGAGGTTTTAAAGTCCACGTTGAAATTTTTAGAAATACATGCTTAAGATTTCACCGAGCAGCAAGACTGGGGTCAGTTGGTGAAGGTAAACAAGACAGGTTCTATGGGTGACCTTCTTACAGGCAGGGTGCTCTCCAGCAGGGCACTGCCCCACAGGGTCCAAACACAAGGTTGGAGATAGTGACAGGCTTCGTCAGGGCAAATCCTAGTGATGCCCTAGAGGACCTAGTATAGTGAGATTATTATCTGAGCAAAACTAGTCATGAGTCTAAATCTCTCTTTTTTGTGTGTATGTTTTAATTATTTACTCTAGTGTTAATTCAACTTTAAGCCACAGATGTAATTTTTGAACACTGGTGACAATTTGTATTTGGATCCAAAGACCCTTATCACCAGGGGCTGGTTATTTCAAAGCAAACTGGAATTTTCCTGTTGTTGCATCTCTTCAGAGCAACTTCTACTCCCGTGTCCTCAGGCACGTTCACAAACGGATGTCGCCTGAAGGATTCTTGGTTTCAGAGGCAGCAATTTGTGGAATCAGAGGATGCTAAGATGCTACCCAGTCTTTGTTATTTAAGTAGAGTACCACATCACTGGAAATTTATAAGATAAAGGAATGCCCCGATTGAACCGAAATTTGCTCCTATCTGCTGGATCCAGTTAATTAGGTAAGCACACTTTTCTGAGCTGTCAAGAACAGGAAAGTTGGTCTAGCATACCGGAAGGTGTATTTTAGCAGAAATACATAGTCAAGGCCTTTATTATATATAATCAGTAAAATTCTAAAGTGCCATAGGAGTTTTGGTTTGATTTTACTGGTTAGGAAACACTGCTGTAAAGACATCAAGATACTACACAGACTTTGTTAAATAAACTGAAGATATTCAACTGAAACAGATGTGTTGATTTCAGTTTGGCTTGAAACACACACAAGAAACCAGTGTGTGCCAAATGGTAAAGGAGAAAAATTAGTTGATAAAATGTTATTTTCATGCATCTCAGATGATTAGAGCCAGTGGGCAGTGAAACAAAATTAAAACTTATAAAGAATAAGCTGGCAGCAGATGCTTCAGAGTGTTGTAAAATCCTTGTCAGTAAACAAAACTAGGAGATGAGTGGAACTATGTAGGTTGCTCTGAAAGTATTATCACTTATTTTTTCTGTAGAAACTATAGTATAAACAAAGAGCACAAGAATAATATTTGATAGAGCAAATTTTCAGCTACTAAACACTGCTTTTCAACATAGTCACCACTATTAGCTGATTTACTTGGATAAGCTGATTGAAATACTCTTCATTTTGTGGCGTGACAACTGTGCATGGCTACCCAAAATGCAGCTTTTTTTTCATGTTGCTGTTACCACTGCTGAAATGCACCACCGACTGCCTCACTATGCCCACATCCACTGTTTGGTGTACATAAACATTTAGCAAGTGTCAAAGAATGTCAATGGGTAAAATTTTTTTCTGCATGGAGAAATTATATTCCACACTATTGCATCATAAGCACTTCCATGTCAGACGCCATTTTGTCAGATTGCCCCTTGGCTGCCATCTCTTATATGGCAACAACATATAATGGAATATGATCAGGAAGGTTCAAATTCTGCTGCCATATCACCAACATCTGCCTCTGACATCATAGGCCAACATAATAAAATAGGAAACATTACTTTCAGAGCAGCCCTTACGTATAAGGAAAAATTACACTGTGTGTACTTCATGACACAAGATTTAATACTTACTTATGATGATTTTCATGTCTAGAGAAGATATTAATGATCATAACGCTAGCCTCCTTTTCAAAACGTATCTTAGTATTTCACTTAACAATCTTGTGTAAACACGTAAGTGGTTTACACATGGTAGTTGGAATTTAGTGCCTTTTAATTTCCTAGCCTATGTAGTTACATGACAGGAATAGTTTAGTAAAAGCAGAGACTGATCTGTTTATTACTACACCAGCTAGAATTTTGTTTACCTCTATCACATCTTCTGTTACTCCTGTCCTGTCTAAGTTAATCTCTCATCCAATATAAAATCTACTGTACCTCTACTCTGCTCTGGACTTCATCAGTCTCTGCTTTATCTTTCTTGAGAGTGAGTCAAATGCAACTGAGTTCAATATTACAAGTGAGAATTGATCATTTTTATATGATGTTATAAATCTTTTATGTTGTTTCTATCAATTTCAAAATGCAGTCTTAAAATTTGATAATTCTGTTATAGGCAAGAAGTCTTCTTTACACTTTCAGCATGGACAAAGGTACATGCAAATTGAATTTTTACTTGGCCCTTTCAACATTTTTTTTAAATAGCTTTCCTCAAGAGCTGTAAACTAATGAGCTCAGTCAAATTGGATAACACTGTGTCTAGGAAACCATTAAAGGAAATGCTGATTAGCTAGTGAGCCAAAACCACGGCTACAATTTGCTGTTGATTGTCCAAGGCGGACAGTTATTGAGTTTATCTACAAGATAACTCTTAAATAGAATGTATTTATCTAGTTAGATTCAATAACAATGAATCACATTCATTCAATTGAGAGGGCAGAATTATATTGAGTTATGGTCTAGATAAAGTAATACAGTGGGTGCTACTGTTTTTAGTTTAGAAGTAGTTATTTTTCTGAGTGAGAGTTTTCAACATACTAACTGGGAAATGGAGGCAAATCAGGTATTTAAATAGGTCTTAAAAGCATGTAGGTCTGACATTCTCATGGAAATCAATAGAAGATATGTTAAGAAAAATTCAGCAGTGACCTATCTGCGTCTTAAAGGAAGTAGAAATGGCCTTGTTGTATACAGTTCAACCTTCCTTCAGTATGTCTCTAGTTTAGAGAATAGTAAAAAATACAGATCCATATAGTGAGTAAAATTCCCCCAGTGTCTTTTACAGAACTCACATGTAAGTGTCTAAATTACACATACTAAATAAAGTTAATGCTAGATTCTACTTTGCTCAGTAGGAGCTAAATAATACAAGACTGCCTTAGGATCTACCACTGTTCAGGAGCTCATGACTGAAAAACACTGAATGGCAAGTGATTAACCAAATGTGATTAGCATTATATAAAATACGTTTCTTGTTTCTTGTTTCTTTTTCTTTGGTTTCTTTTTCTTAGTCTTCTGACTCTAATGGCTTGTTCTAGTCACATTCCTGATGCATTTGAAGGCTTTCGGAGCTTTGTGATGGATATCCTCCAATCAGAGACATTTACATGAGTGTGAAAAGCTATAGAATCACAGGATGGCCTAGGTTGGAAGGGACCTCAA
>JAOWBP010007612.1:0-25546 GCA_028571105.1 Tragopan temminckii | reverse complement strand
GAGAGAGAGAGAGAGAGAGAGAGAGAGAGAGAGAGAGAGAGAGAGAGAGAGAGAGAGAGAGAGAGAGAGAGAGAGCGTTTTTTGGGTAGATTCTCAGCTATTGAGCTTGATATCACATACAAAAGAATATGAAATTCAATTTGATTCGATCACACACACATTGTTCGAAATGGTGTTCAAAGAGGAGAGAGAGAAATATTGATTTTCTGACCTGGATATTTACTGAATCGAAAATGTAATTTAGAACAAAACAAAAATATAAACCGAAATTCACAAAAAAAATTCAATTCTCCCAATATAAAAAAACATGAACCCAATCTCAAAATTTAATTGCCTTGTATTTGTTTTGTGGCTGTACTTGATTTTTTTTGTTGTTGTTCAGGAATCGGTTGAATGGATTTTGGAACATTTGCTGGATTCAGGGAGTAAATTATCCTTTTAAGATATATTTCTATTCTATACTATAAACGCTAATAATGTTCAAACAAACTCAACCATCAAATGATGATATTGTTGATCAACATAAAGCATCCATGATGATCCAAAACATGGCTATCACGATATCATCTTCATCAAACCAGAATCAGCCACAACAACACAATTCTGATCATTTCAGACGAATAGTAAGAATTCTAATATAGTTCAAAAAATAAGTTACAAATTCTAACAAAATCAATTGACAGATTGATTTCATATTAAGACAAGATAAATATCGTATTAAATTGTTAAATTTGTCCATGGTGAAAAAATCGATATCGGCCGATAAAGCGTTTCCAAAGTTTGATGTTGGTGAACGTTTTGAATATATTGGATGCGGATCATATGCTAGAGTGTATCGACATCATACTAGCATGGTGGCCATCAACAAGGTGTCTGCTACTGAACAACAAGCCCAACAGATCATAATTGATCGTTTGACTAATCTTTCATCAACGCAACAACAACCTCAACATGAAACATCGACCACCAACAGAACAAGCATCATCAAATTGATTGATGTCTTCGCCGAAAACTTGTTAAGCAATCTGGTGGGAGTGTCCAGCAAGCATTCAGTATCAACATATAAGCATGCATATAATGAATTTCGAATATCCATTATATTATCACAATTGAA
Organism: Tragopan temminckii; assembly: GCA_028571105.1. Lineage (NCBI taxonomy): Eukaryota > Metazoa > Chordata > Aves > Galliformes > Phasianidae > Tragopan > Tragopan temminckii. The sequence goes on along the minus strand of JAOWBP010007612.1, from coordinate 24,432 downwards.
TAATCAATATGTGGTGGAATATGGAAACGGCATCAACCAGATCTATCAATGTCCACTATTTCCTGATGTGTATGAATGTCAGTTAATTAACAGTACACTATTGCCGGCTTATTTCCACAATGCTGACAACAACAACAGTACATCAAGCAACACTAGCAAAAACAACAACAACAAAAGATTTGACTATAAAAATTTGCTAATGCCTGACCAAGATGGTGCTGATAAAGATGAGGATTATTCAGATTATGGTGCCATCGTTGAATATCAAAGCAGGCCAAAAGTTCAAGACATCAACATGCTGATGCCTGAAGTGGCAGCCATTAAAATGGAAGATTGTGGTGATTCGTTATACGAACGAATTCGACATTCACCACCGGTTGACATATTAGCCATCACCAAACAACTATTATTAGGATTTGTAATTGCTGAAGCAGCTTATCAATTTGAACATCGTGATCTACATTTGGGTAATATTTTGATAAAAGATATTATCCATAATGAACTTAATTACATTTACAAAAATCGATATTTAACCTTGCCATCACATTATTTGCTAGTCAAAGTTATCGATACGACATTCTCTCGTTTGAGGATGAGTAAGAAAATTATTATTATTGTTCTTTAATCGACCAAATAACCAAATAACCCTTTAACCCTTTTTGCACAGAAAACCGAATTCATTACCGTGACCTATCTCATTTGTTCAGCGAACAAGATATACAACACAAAGCTGGATCAAAAAATCAATTGTTACACCAGACGGAAGCTTATCAAGCGATGGCCAGCGAAACCCAAAACACCAATTGGTCAGGATTTTATGCTCGAACCAATATCATATGGTTAATCTATATTCTCAGAAAGTTTGTACGAATCGTTCGTAAACAAGAACGTTCAAAGCAACGTTCAAGCGTATTGTCCATTTTACGAAAATACATTTCATCGTTATTCAAGACAAAAAACATGCGGCAATTTTTCCATCAAACACTCATCAAATCACAATTTAATGTTTTGGTACCAATTAAACAGTTCATCATTTGTGATGCTACAGACAAACAAATGCTGACACCTCCCAGTCATAATCATTCATCATCCACGTCCAACCCACAACAGCCAACCAAATAGACAAAACACACACAAATCCATGATCGATTGAATGGTTCGATGGACACCAACCAACCAACAACAACAAATTAAATTGGTCTAAATAATAAAACACACAATACAACCCAAACAACACACCATCATACAACAAAAAAATGAAATGAATTTTTTTAAAAAAGAATCGATCCAAATCGATTGATTGATTGATTGATCGAATTGGGTGCGCGCGCGTGTTTCATTGCTTGTTTTTGTTTGGTTGAAATAAACGAGCAAACACAAACCCAAGAACCAAGCAAAAAATGTTCGATGATTAGCAAAATGGAGAGAATCCGCGTACACAAACAAAAAAATTTCCAACAAATAAAAATAATAGAGTGTGCAACCAAATACGATTAGTTCACAGCATCAATTCTCAACACAACAATCCAGAATCCAGTGTTCATTTTTGGTTGTTGTTTGTGTATATCAACATTTAAGAAGTGCCTATTTTGTGCTTATTAGGCACAAAGTTTTTATTTTTGCTAGAATCGTGCCAACCAACAACCAACAACCAAGAGAGCAAGGTAAAGTGAGAGCATCAGCAAATTGGCACTAACAAGAAATGATCCAATAATGATGAGCTCCATTCTGGTCTGTCTGTTGTTAAGATGCTTGCAACTTTGGCCATCTCTAACAACATAGCATGAGATTCTCTATTGTGTTGTTCTCAATTTGGTGGATCATTTCTATGGAGGATACAACAATTCATCTTTTTTTCATGTCCAGAACCATTTCTCTATTGTGAATGCTGGAATGGTTTTTGGTTTCCCAAATTCTATTCAATTGCTTAGTATTTTTTTTAAATAAGTTTCTTTTCTTCTTCTTTTCCTAATAATTCACTGTGGGTTTCACAGTCTGTTTGCGGTGCCATTAATTATTAGCCACATAGCTGGTTACATTATTTCTTTCACCATTTCGGTGCCATTGAAATCTACCAACAAGAAAAAAAACAAAATGGCTGCCACCAAAATGTCTCTCTGCCTTTGACAAAATATCGTGTCTCCCCAAAAAAGAAACCTTGCAAAGCAAATGGAGGCAGGCAAGCAGACATCGTGTCCAAAAAACCGTCGCCAGTCACGCTATAATATTATATATCTTTTTTGGTAATTTTTATATTATTTTTGTTAAAAATAAATAAAAACTAGCTCACTAGCAAAAGCAAACGCGACCAACTAGCAAGCAACAACAACAAAAACTAGCAGACCACATCAAACACATAAAACTGCCATTGGTGGCAATGTGGTGTTAGATAATCATATCATTTATAAATTTAAATTTATTGTTGCTTATAGCGCTCTATATATCGCTGGTTTCCTGCAAACGATCCAGGAACAAAGATCCAACAAAAATTCTTAACAAAGAAAACATCTTCCATGTTCTTTTCTAAAGAATTCTCTTAAAAAAAGAGAATCCAAGAATCCAAATGGACATTCCGAATTATCCAAACACGAAACTAACATAAATTCTAATTTAGGAAATTTTTTTTCGTTATCATGGTTTGAAAATCTAAATCTTTAAAAAAACGAGAAAATCCAATTTAGAAACAAATAACAACTCTCCATTTGATTCTTTTAGCATGTTGTTTTTTGTTTAGGCAGAGAGATTTCTTATTATTTATTTGTTGAGCATGATCTACTATAACTAAATAGAATATATAATTAAGCTAATAATCATCAATTAAATACGCACAAAAGGATAAGCAAAATTTGGAGCATCCGAGAGCACTTGAACAATAAAAAAAACTTAATAAGTGACGACGACGAGGAAGAAGCGAGCTAGTGAATTACGAGAATTATGTAGCTGCTATTAAAATTGATTAAGAGACTGGATTTATTTCTTTTAATTCGAATTCTAGAAGAGCGAGCCATTTCATTCAAAATAAGTGAATAATAATTAAATAACCAAGAAAAAATAAGAGATAAGCAATTATTTTTGAGTGTGTTTTGTTGTGTTGTGTCCACCATTTTGGCAAGCTGTTAAACATATTTCATAGCATACAAAACTTATTATGATCATGCAGCTTCATCACCACCATCATCATCAAATCATCAAAATAATAATCTTAAGGTCATATCTCTTACCACCATAATAACCAACTAACTAACTAACCAACGGACAAACTGAGTGAGAAAAATATATTTGAAGTAAAATTAACGAGGAGGCGCGCAAACAACAAAACTGGTTAATAATCATCATCAATCATAAATCATTTGGGTTGGTTGGTTGGACACTATTCACTCAATACACGAAATGAAACTAGACTAGTCAACCAAGCAAAAAATCTTATCCAAACAATCATCAAATCATCATCATAAAATCACCCATCAAATATCACAAGACCAAAATATAGATCGACCAGGTCACGAATCAGCACGCTACCAAAAAAACCAAATATTCAAAAAAGAAGGATCCATTGTGAAACACCCAACCAATCAAATCGAATCAAATCTAGTTTCCACTAAACAGAAACGACCAGATTCGCTATCTCTCTCGCAAAGCAAAGCACATGGTTTCAAGCTTCATTACCGCGCTATCATGCATGTAATACAACTACATCAACAAAGAGGATTTCCAAAAAAGGGTTCAATCGCATCCTGCAAAAAAATCAAAAGCTCCAGCATATTTGCACAATCAAACACACAATCCTTTTGTCACGGGATTTTGAACACACACACGCGTTCAGGGATTGTGTGTGTGTGCAAGTTTATGTGGATTCTTCAAACATTGAAACAAAATTATTTATTTTATATTTTTTTGGAAAAAAAGAAATATTCTCTAGTGTGCATAATATTTTAGCATTGGAACAGACAAGCAAGCATGCCTTATCTGTTTGGCAAAAGATTACCAAACCAACAAGACAATCTTCAGCTAGTGAACCAGTCTGGCAATCGTCAATCAGACAGAATTTTTCATTCTAATCCAACAAAATCAAAGAATCATTCTCTCTTATATTTAATGAAGTAGACACTCACATTGCCAAGAAAAAATCATCTTAAAATATACTCACACACTGTCTTTTTTTCTGGTGCACTTAACGATGATCGTCTTTAAGTCTTGTTTAATAATGGTTTCGTTCTGTGTTTGACAGATTGTAAACAGCATCACAATGAATGGATGTATGGATGGATCATGCATTTTTGGATCATCGATAGGATCCATAATCATAATAATAACAAGCAGCAATAACAATAAATCAATAATAAAAAAAACATATTGTGGCTGCATCTAATATAAAATAGCAGTTATGTAATAATCATAAATAATAATTATAATGGATCATCATCATCATTGCTTCATTATGTAATAATCATATATTGATCGATACAACCAACTATCTGCATATAATTACATCATAGTCAGACAGCATCTTTTTTGGGGTAATTTTGTTGTTTGATTTGTTGCACCATAAGAAATGATTTTTTATTAGTTTTAGGGGGTTGTTTTCTAGACAAGTCAAAAAACCATGAAATTGTGGAGTGTGCGCATGGAATAGAACTGTTCCAGAACACAACAAAGGTTAATCTTTTTTTGGAACAAGCCAAATAAAATTGGATTCGTTTGGAGTCTATTAGTTGGCTGATTCGGGAACGGCGTCATGACATATCCGAAATGAGTCCATTATCCAAAACAATGGCCACCGATGACCGATCGACTTCATTTCTCGTGTCCCATCACACACACACACACACAAAACAAAACGAGAGAAATATCTCAATTAGAGGAAAAAACCAAGCAGCAAATTGAATTGGGTACAAGTGAAATAACACTGTGCCATTGTGTGGTGTGGTGTGATGGACAAAACACGGATGCAGGGTCAACCACATACCATCACCCATTATGGAAGACGAACACAATAACAGATTACGCAATCATCATGTTGATCATAATAGCCAATATGACCGTTCCTGCTTCATTACACCATTCCTTTTTATATTCTGGCTTTAATTATTTGCCATTTAGAAAAGATACATTCTTTCTTTCATCTAATTCTCTCTTGTTTTTGTTGGTAACATAATATAACAACAGCAAATAACACATTTGGATATATGCTTTCAAAGAATGGATCACAATCACTCAATTATTAAAGCTGAAACACAAGGCAAAAGAGATCCTTATCGTCGTAGTATCCTTGGTTTAGGTTGCTTAGTTAGTTAGTTAGTTAATGCTTTGCGTGATTTGAACGCGCAATACAAAGAAAGCCAAAAAAACTAATTATTCCTTGTTGGATATCCAATCCATCAAGTCAAAGTCAAGATCGCATTTTTTGATCAGAAATGATTCAGCCAAAAAAGAGAAAAATCCAGCTTTTTATATTTTATGTGCTGGTCAATTCTATAAATGACCACACAGCACAGTCAGGTGGTGAAAAATATTTCTGTAAAAAACATTTCCTGATCCGCAAGAAAACATCGATTGTTAGAAATCGATAATTGATACACGCCAGACAAATAATCACAACCAACACACACAGAAATCAACCAAAAATAATAAATTAGAGTTCATTTATTTATTAAATAACCAAAAACCAAAATAACAAAGAAAATAGAGAGAGAGAGAGATCGTCTGGCGAATGGATCCTGGTTGGGCTGGATCCAACCCACCAACTCAACACAAAAGCCTGTTTTCCAAATTCGGGAGCAAATCATTTTTGTTGGCTTGTCAACACACAGGGCGCCCACAAATAATAAAATAATTTCTTTTTATGAAATATGAGACAACAAAAACAATATTTGGCAATGGACAACGGCTGTTCACTGCTCACTGCCGGTTACATAATGCTACAGAGATAAATAGACAGAGTTTGTTAGTTAGCTAACCAAATGATTTCCGTTTGCTAGTGTCCAGAACAAAAAAGGTTATTTCCAGGATAAGCCAAACTAGGCTATAATGGTGCTTTAGGGCAATGTGTTCCACTACCAATCATCTCGACTGCATCTAATTTTTTAAAATTAGATTTATCTATTTATTTATTTATTGTTGTTTGCTTCACATATACACACAAGATCACTGAATCCTGGATTCCAGAACAAGGCAGGGTGGATGAATCCTTAATTGATAAATTGGATTGGGAAACAACAACAACAAGCCTCTACCAACTAAATTGAATTGGGTTCGAACCAGCAATACAAAAAAAATAGAAAGAACCAGGTTGTAAGCGGATAGAGCAAAGAAAGAAAAACTTTGTGCAAAAGGCATCATCTGATCCTGGAACACGGACATAGAGAGAAATCGAAACGAATCTAATTATAAACAATAATAATACTACTACTACTACAACTTGAGACCAAAAATTGAATTGGTGTGCGCTGTCCAATGGACAATGTTGACCATGGACATAACAAAACAGACAAGATATAATAGACTTCAACCAAACACACACTCACAAAGCATCTGAGTCCCAAAAAAACTCAATGGATCGTTTCGGATCGGTTCGTTTGTCGATTAAGCAAAAGAAAGTGAATGAATGGAAAAAACATTTAATAACGAAAATGAAATCAATCTACAATAATAAAATAGATAAATTGATTCCATTTTCAAGACATGATGCTATGAGATGTTCCACCAAAATGTCGCATTACCAACAATAACAACAAAGGATTCTGTGGCGTGTGTGGCAGTCACCTTAATATTTCTATAATATGACAGCAGATTGTGTTTTTTTCTATTCAATTCTCTGTGAATTAAAGCAAACCAAGCGTGTATAAGAGACTGCATCTAAGTGAATGCAGACTGGCAGACTGGATGGCTGGTTGGTTGGTTGGTTTCATGCATCCAGCCACAATCATCCACAACCAAATGATAATAATTAAAAAACGGATGTCTGATGGTTCTAGAATAAAACTAACTGTATCATCACCATCATTAAATAAATAAGAAAACGAAATTCAACCAAAAAGAATTGAGCGTGTGTGACGGAATTTGGCATGTGTCGGCGCCATTTCTTGTAGAATAATAATTAAGTTGACTAAAGTTTTGTACAAACTAACAACACAACACAACCATACAATCATACAGCCATACAACATGCACAAGGAGGAAATATTTTCAATTTTGGAATCACTTGGTATCCTGTCAAATGACAAGCATATACAATTGCTGTTGTTGTTGGAAATGTTGTTGTTTGCAATTGGAATGTTGGTGTGTTTCACACTGGGTGACATGTTAGATATTTTGGCTCTGTATCTGGAATGTTTGAAATGGCCAAAGCAAACACGAAGCAAACCAAAAAATAGAATCAATGACATATAAATTCAATCAAGTGATCATGTTGAATCATGTTCCATAAACCATACACACTTCAACCATTCAACAATCATCACTATTCAAGTAAAACTAGCGGCATTATTGTAGAAATGTGGCTCAATAACCTCAAATCAAATTCAATTCAGATCGGCCCTAAATCAAAATCAATCGTCATTTGGCAAACTAGATGACTTCATCATCATCATCTAGTTAAGTAGCTAAAAATATAATTGACACATCAACTACATAAAAATAAATGCAAAACTGTTGTTAGTTTGTTAAGTTAGTTAAATCATCATCAAAATCCAATCTCCCAAACAAACAAGACAATAAAATGGATTCATTCATTCAGTGAGAGAATGATGAATGATGATTCACTACGAATCCAGAACACCAAGCAACCAACTACAATTATGATTGCACTCAATTGTGTTCAATGGTGAACGATTGTTCGTTTGGTTGGAGCATCGTTTTTGGTTAATGAAGACAAACGTTTCGATGCTATTTTTTTCCTTTTGTGTTGCTCAAACAAGTAAACTTCTCTCTCTACAACAAACAACCAAACTCGCACCAGAGAGCTCGGTGACAGCACCAGCTTATAAAAAAGCAAACATTATAAAAAAACTGGCATTCTAGCAGCAGCCAAAAATCTTTCATTCATTGATGATTATAATAAATAAGCACTTCTCAATGAATGAATTAAATTAGTCCCCAGCACACAAAAAACGGTTTTTCCTGTTGTTGAAACAAGCCAATAAGGGAAACGATTATCATCCACACTACCGACCAACCAAACAAACAAAACGTGAATTGGATTGCTATTCAACATTTGAACATATGGTTCGCCCTCTAACACATCACCAGTAATACAGCATACTCAGCAGCTAGCGCAGCAAACCAAGCGCAGCTTAGAGAAGAAAAAAACTCAATTGAATTTTTTTTAAAAAAAGCATTTTCTTTCATCATCAAATAACTAACTAACTAACGAAAAACTAAAATAAATAAATAACTAACTAACGAAAACATCGACTATGGGGAATGTGAATGAATAAATGAGCGAGTAGGCTTTGTGGCTAGTGTGAGCTATCTCACTCGTTTTAGGATACCTTTTTTCGAATGATGTTTACTGTGATGACAGGTCTCCAATTTATGGAGCCTGCAGTTTTATAACAAGTAAGTAAGTAATGCACATTTGCAGCATCAAGAAGAATAAATGATAATAATCATCGCGGTGGTGTACACATTAATCAGCTTATACCAAAATATATTTTTTTTACGTTTTCCGTGTTCGTAAAAAAAGCGAGTGTATAGCAGTCTCTAATTAATATTATTATACAGAGCGGACAACCAATTCAAACACAACCAACTCCCAAACAATATGCCAAAAGGATTTGCAAAGAGTGTGTTTTATTAGGTTTTCTGTGAAAAAGTTTTTTCTCTCAATAGCTCTTGAATGGATGCGTTTTGGATCAAACCAAACCATGAAGAGAGAAAACTAATGATGATCATCTGACAAGCACCACCATTTCAATGCATCCAGCATGCGCATCCTTTTTGTGTGCTTGAAGCTAATTAAGCTCATTATTCAACGATCACCAAAAAAATGACAAGCCAACAAGCAAAAAACGGAACCAGAAACCAAGCAACTTGCTTACCAATTCAAGCATAAGCTCAACCCTTTCAAAACAACAACAAGCATCCCAAAAACAAGCTAGCTCTCTAATTATTTACAATTTTAATAATTTAATTATTAATAATTAATTTTGGCACTGATGCTAGACCGTCAAAATAACACTAAAACAAACATAAACCAAAGTGGGCGGATGCAACCAAAAAAATGAAACTTTTTTCCGTTTTCTCTCTGGTGCCAGTGTTCATAAAGGGTTAAATCATAAACAAAAACAACATTCTCTGTGTATGGCTGCTGTTGTTGGTCGAGCGTAAACTCTCTTGGAACACCAGGACTTTGAACTCATTTGGCTGGTTGGTTGGTTGTTGCCCTGCCACTCAAAAATGTCAAATCAAAAAAATTGCAAAAGAAGAAGAAGAACTAAACTGGTCTGCTTCGTAAATTATTAATAAAAATTTCCATTTCATGAATCGAAAAAAATATTCTAGTCTATTTTTTTATATAACTTGACAACCAAGTTTCAAAACGCTTGTTCCTTGCCATTCGCTTGTAAACGGGAGAAACAAACGAGTTGTTCCAGAGAACGGTTTGTTTGGTCCATGGAGACAAACTAACAAACCAAAACTAAAACTTACACACCAAACAGCATAACAGTGAATGACCTAAATACAAGTCTGCATAAAAAACGTTTACAGGACAGAATCATCCTGGATCCATTTTGGATCATCCTGGAACTTAACCAATACACAACGAGATATGTAAATTTTGATTAAGACATACAGAAACATTCTAATTACCATGTTACGCTAACTCCTCAAATTTAAGGTTAGTTTGTTATATGCTGGGGTGAAAATTAAATTTTAATAGCATCAACACCAACAATAAATGACAACATCTGGCCAACAACAACAAAATGATGCGCATATGCAAATTTGGTGTTTGTTCATCATCAACAAGACAAGATGAGCGTTTGGATACGGCAGGATACACATCACCAATCACACAACATCATCAAACTTTTTACAGTGAAAATAATATCATGTGCATATGTAATCCATATCCAACGATATGCTGATGATGCACCAAATAAGAATTTTGGCTTGTTACTCGCATTCTTCTTTTAAAGTTCCTGGAACACCAGAAAAAAAGAAGCAGGGTGCAGTTTTGCGTTGTGTGCGGGTTGTAAATTTCGCAGAAAAAAATTCAAAAAACAAAAAACAAAATCATTTACCTTTTTGGTTACCCAAAAATATTGCAAATTTTTTTTGTTCAAGCGCGTTGATAAAACAAAACACACACAAAAATGATGATAATTTCTCTTGGGAGCCGACAACTTGTTGTTGTTTTTTGGTTGTTAATTTGGTGGTTGGCAAGGGTTGCACTTGTAAAGGGTTGGTGGCGAATGGATGATTGCAGCCAGCAGAAAATATAACCTAAAGACGAACAACAGAGTTTAATCAATCAGCCATTAAAAAGGGTTAATCATAAACAGACAGACAGACATTGCCCAATCGTTTACAAACAAAAACAACAAAACAACAAGCACATTCATAAAACATACACAACCAACCCTTTGAGCACAAATAATAATCAAGCAAGCAAACATCAACATATAAACACACACACTAGATGATGTTCGGAACTCTGGTCGGAGGATCTTTTTTAATCTTATTTAATCATTTCATTCATCGGCAAAATCCATAAATTCATTAACACACACACAAACAGACAAGATGGACAAAAACAACAACAAAATCATCACACTAAAACCCGAAACATCATCTTTTTCGGTCGTAGTCGGTTTATTGGCGGAAAAGGATAAAAGGGGATACCACAAAACGGTTACACTGAGATGGACATGTTCAATCACTTTTAGAAACAGATTAGATCCTGCTGATCAAAAAATGATGAAATTAAATCAAACAAACAACAAAAACACATTGGAATATTTTAGCTTTTTCATTCATTGAATCATTCATTTATTAGTGCAGCCAGTTATATTTTACAATCCTTTTTTCCCGAACAAACAACAAAAAAACAACAAAACAACAAGAAAAATGATCCTGACGTTGAAGACTGCTATAGCAAACCTCTCTCTCTCTCTCACAAATGCATTAACTCTTTAGCACATGGAATGAAGATTGAGTTTAATGATGATGGTGATTATATGATGCTATGATGATGTTCTGTTGATGCGATAATAAGTCTTACTAAGCTTGTAATAAAAGGAGTTGAGTTGATTAAAAGTCTTAAAAGATGGATGAATTAACGAATTGAATTAATTTCATTTCTCAGCCATCCTCGTCATCAACAACATCATCGCGAGATCATCATCGTGGTCGTTATCCGGATAATAAAACAAGTGAACAAGATGAAGCGAACCACCACAACCATCATCATCAAACCACTAAATACCAGTAGAAATCATCAAAAAATAATACAACTGATGAAGATTCAAGCCGGCGTCTCAAAGGATTCGAGCTACAAAACTGGTTGCTTGGCTAGATTGGCTTGTTGGTTGGTTGGTTGGCCGAAATTGGAGATGCTAGAATTTCACACACTCACAAACACAACAAAACAACGAACAAACGCACAGACACCTTTGGTTTGATGAACTCTTTCTGTTTTCATAATAAAATATAAATATAGAATCAAATTCACCTGGTCATACCAAACACACAGACATAGACACATACCATCACGTATAAATCTTCAAGTTCGAATTTTTGATGTTGGTTTTTTTGCATTCAAATAAGACAAACAACAAACAAAATCAAGAAACTTCGAAATCCGATAATCGAATTGTTCAAGTGTTAAATTTCACATATAAACGAAAAACACATAGAAATACAGACATACCGGTGATTCTTTAATAATTTTGGCTGCAAAGTGGATTTCATTGGATGAGTAATCAAATGATGAATGAAAAATAATAATTAATCAATGAATGTCGAATCATTTATCAAACAAATCGAACACACACAGACAGACACATAGTGGGAGACACACACGTTGTTTTCACAAAAAAACATAATTTGTTAATTATCAAACATTTTGATGGTTGTGCTTATCGTTGCATTAACGAATGAGTGAATGAGTGAGAGTGTCAATGGTAAACGAGAATCACATTCGATGAATGAATTCACTAAACAAAAATCTCTAGCATCAACCGACCCGTTTGAATGGCAGACGGGATCTGGCTTATAAACGAGAGAAAACAAGCCATCCTCGTCATCGTTCAAAATGCATGCTGCTTTCTCACTCACTCTCTCACTCTATCAGCGTGCGCAGATAGAACAATCTGCTGTGTGTTTGTTCAATACTCACAGTCACGATAGTCTGTCTCTCTCTCACAGGCAATCTCTCAATGAAACCAAATAGAAAGCAGTGGCGCCAATATGTTGTATAGACAAACACAATATGTTTTGTTATTGCGGCTGCCATAGAGAAAGCATCCAAACAACAACAACACACACACACTTGAGCACGTGTTCCTGGATCAATCATTTTTTCCTCCATAGAATTATTGGATTTTAATGATTTTGAATTTAAAAATAAATAAAAAAATCCACATCAATGGATTGACGAAAACAAAAAATAGCAATTGAATGCTTGGTATTCTAGATCTCCCCTGCTGGTGTTGGCATTGTGGATCCACTTTCTCAGTGCGAACCATGAGAACCCACACACACACACAGATAATATACCTTTCAATGGCAAAATCCATAGAGATCCTGTTGTTGTTGTAGTAGCCGTTATCAAACGTAGCAGTAAACAAGCTCACTCTCATTCTCAGCTATTAGGAAATTTGATCACATTTCGATTTTGATTTAGTGATTGTGATTGTGATTTTGTTTGTATTTAGTTAGAATTTATATTAGTTTGATGATTATATTTTTGGTTTACATTTCCATTAATGATTACTGATTACAATCAATACAACTGTGTTTTCCGTTCTCGTATCTCGCTCGGATCTCATCATCCATGACAAAATCAATCCCTGACATACAAAATTAAATTAAATATCACCAACCCCTTAAGAGAGAAAGTATTCGTTTCAAATCCAAAAAACTCCTACACACCAGCTTTACCAGGTGGACAAGAATTCTCAAATTTCAAATCATCAGCTAAAATCAAATTTGCCTGTCTGACCCCTGTCAGCTCTTAACAACCAGGTTCAAAGGTCAATGCTTTTTGTAAAAGCAAACAAAGAAAAATTCATGAGATCCATTCTCCTCCTGTTCCATTGTTCCAAAAAAGCGAATAATATGCATATTGGATTCTGGATTCAATGTCCGTTTTGTCTGTTATTTATAAATGGGCTATAAATCTGGTAAAATAGCTCTAAATATCTAGTTTTGCCATTGTGTTTGTAAATTGTTTTTTTGTGAACAACAAGAAATATTATGTAATGTGCACACCACTTTTATGGGACTTTGGGGGCGGACAACAACAACAATGACTGGACAACTGGACAAAAAACAGTTCCAAATGATGATAGAAAACAGGATACACGATTCGATTCCAAACATAGAAAAAAATGTTGTTTTTTGCTGTGATTGCACACCAGAACACCAATAATAATGCAATATGATCCATTTTAGATAGCTGTTTGGAGACATGTATATTTGTTTTCTGGATGTCCGGTCCGAATGCTGGCACGAACTGGTGTCCATGGCATATGCCAGCCAACATCCAGGAACATAATTAATAATAACCGATTATTTGTTATGACACACACCAAACTAAACCAAAACAACCAAATATAATGAACCAAAAATCCAGATTCTCCAAACAATTCTTTTTTATGGAAACAATGGTCAAATTGACCAAGGATTCAAAACGATTTATAATCGACAACCAAAAAAAGAAAACTAGCAACATTTATTTTATTATGTAGATCAAAATTGTCAAAAACAAACAAGCACCCACACACACAGAATTGGATAATAAATGGCTAGAGTGATATTTGTTGAATGATGCCAGCTCATATGCTCATATACTTTTCACCCCTCTCTCCAAAAAACCACATAAAGCTTATCTATTTTGGTATGTGTGTTTCTGTCATAGCCAACAACGATAACGATTAACCTGCTTCAAGTTCCCAGCCAAATCTCAATGCCATTGAAGACAAATTCTAACTAGCTGATAAGGTGACACAATCCTGGTCTGTGTATATCAATGTACACACCTTGTTTGTGGTGTGTTATCAATGGTTGTGTGTGTGTATGTATCGTTCGATCGTTAGTTATCATCTAGTAAGGTGGTCGTTAATAATAATTGCCAAACGACCTTAACGAACACACAGTTGATTCGTATTATTTTTTTTAAATATTTACTATAAAAAGAAACAAGACTAATTATTATATAAGCCTCGATCCAAAATATCGATTTAGAAACAAACCAGAGACATATAGAGAGAGTGAGATAATAATTGGTTTGGTCCAACACACAATCCATCAACAGCACACAAAAAAATCATTGAATGAAATGAATGAGTAGTGGTCGGTTACCGGGGAACCAGAATCCAGCCATGAGACCAAGAACAAATGCTAGGGCTGTCTGCTTGTGTCTGTGTCTCAATGTAATATTTTATGAAGTCATCATCACGTGTCATGTTTCAACCTTGTTATTTGATGTTGCACGAGTTCCTGGACCCTAAACAACAACAAGAGAGCCACTTGAAATTGTCCCATACAACATCGAAATGCAATTAAGTGGCAATGCTATTTCCAAACTAACGTTTTTTTGGGGAAACATTGTATCCAAACTTCAATATGGAAGATTCAAACGATCAAAACAGAAAACTATTACACATTGAAAAAAGACGATTGCTTTTAGGTGCAGGCCAATAATCGTTGTTTTTTGTTTTTAGTTGTATGAGGAAGAGAGAATCTTATAGAATCAATAAATTGTTGTTGACTGCTTGTTCCAGGAACACCAACCCCAAAAACAACCAAACAAAAATCAAATGCTAAAATAAAGTAATGAATAAATAATAAGCAAGTAAGCATGTTAAATTTAGTTTCTGTTTCAAACACAAATTCTACAGATAGAAATATTCTCGTTTTTTTGATGGCTTAGTCGTTTGGAATTGGTAAAACCCTGAACCCTCGTTTCAGGTCGTTCGTTGAAGGTTGAGAAATGAGCTTATCCCAAAAACAACATCATCATTTTCTGATGAGATCTTACATCTATAACAAACAACACAGTGAAATGACAAGCAAAACAGAAGCAATGCAGTTACCGTTATCAAATGAAATGTCAGCTCAAGCCAGCATCAGTCAGCCTGTTTTCTCCTAAACAAGGTTTTATTTTTAAATATTGATGATTTAGCTTAATTTTTTTCTCTCCATGCTTTTTATACAAGTCCTAAGTTTTTTTTCATTTTATCTTCATTCGTTTTTATTTTATTTGAGTTTGTTTCATTCATTTGGTTGTGTGTGGCACCCAAAAATAAATTATGCATATAATGAATTCGTTTTCGTTGTTGTTGCAGTGAAAAACAGCATGCTGAATTGAAAAACAAGCAGAAAATAACCAAGAATGAAAGGAAGAAAGGAATATTCTGCGGTCAGAATGACCAGTGTGCCAGAGTGAAAGATCATTTACAGAAAAATGGACTGACCGGTAGCCATAGCAAAACAAGCTTCTGGAACCAAATGCAAAACCAAACAAACCCTGTCTCTCTCTCTCTCTCTCTCTCTCTCTCTCAGTCTAAGTGCGTATGTTTACAAAAATAACAAGATTCCAGAGTTCAAAAACGACCAACGCTTCGTTGGTTTGGTTTATTAATGGACAAACGATTTCCCCATTCTCAAAGTGGTTTTCGGTGCCAAACCAAACCAAACCAAATCAATACAAACCGAGGTCCATAGATCTCTCTCTCTCATTTGATTGGGCATGACTCACACCTCTAAGCTTAACCCATATATTAGATGTGTAAGGACCCAATAGGGTACCATCAAACTAATTACAATTTACACTGGGTCAACACACCACACTAACACAGGGACAAACTTTGTCGATGACTAACTAACCAACCAACCAGACGGTCGGGTGTTTGGATTATCCCACAGGATGCGACACCATATAAAACCATATATCTCCATATATCTTGTGTTCGATTTAGATCATCACTTGGTCATATTAAATTAAAATTAAGTGATAACGCGCGTTCTGTAGAAAATAAGATACACCCGAATACAACGTGCTGAATAATTAATGCTATCACACCATTTACATCATGGATTCA
This sequence comes from Tragopan temminckii, assembly GCA_028571105.1. Taxonomy (NCBI): domain Eukaryota; kingdom Metazoa; phylum Chordata; class Aves; order Galliformes; family Phasianidae; genus Tragopan; species Tragopan temminckii. The sequence continues at coordinate 8,164 of JAOWBP010007612.1, read as the reverse complement.
TTTTTTTGGAACAACCTTTTTAGGAATATGAAACATTCGCTCATTTATCGATTATACATCCTGCAGATTCATAATTTCTGCAAAAAATAATATAATCGAGGGACTAATATAACGGGAGAGAGAGCGACAGTTTGAATCAGGATCCAAAATGAATTCGCAGCAAATATCCTTGCCACGCAAGGCTCTTGTGATCTCATCAATTTCTCTCTCTCGTGCATATTCCATTGTCAAACAAATTAGTCCAGAGTTGCTTTTATGTTTTTTTTCTCGTTGGATCCTGTATCCAGAATACAGGATCCAACAACAACAGCAAAAAAATGAAACGTTCACTCAATCGTGATGTGTCACACAACTAAAATGAATGAACATAGCTCGTGCATGCATCATAATATTCAACATAAAAATATGTGCGCACGTGTTTAGCAACAAAAAAAGAAGGCTTGGACCAAGCAGCAAACAACAACAAAACCAAAAGGAAATTATAATCAACACAACAACATAACGGCTGCAGCAAGTTATTGTTAATAACAAAATATATTATTCACTCACTCACTTCTAGACACGTGAATTAACACGTTGTGTTTTACAATGTGTTATTATTTATTTACTGCCATGTGAAAACAAGTCTCTAGCTGTACAAGTCTAGCATTTGGAGCTTTGCAATTATGGCATAGAACATTTATCCATGCAAAAAAACATTACCAAAATATTAAATTATGCAACGGCTAGCCATCCAGATGATTATAATTTAATTGTAATTGCTTAAAAAATCAATGCGATTCAACGCCATCTACCGTTACCAAATGAATCCGGAAATATTCATATTCAGAAAAGAAGAAAAAAATCTTTTTTTGAAATCTTTTCCTTAATTATCTTTTTTTGTGTTGTATATTTGATGAATATAAAAAAAGAGTTATTTTTCTCGTATGAAAACATATTGAAAAAATACAAAAATATTGTATTTTGTTTGCATATTTTCATCATCAAGCATGGTTGTATTCATATGGCTGAATTGAATACAACAACAGCATTTTGGTCGGAAATGTGAAACTGAAAAAAAAACTGAAAAGAATATGAAAACTAGATAGAAATCTTTCTTTCTCCTGCTTTACCGTTTTCTCATATTGAAATTTTTTAATAATAAAAAAATAGCTTTCTTTCTGGATACCAAGAAGCAAACGAGCGTGGATTCTTTTCATTGCACGGACGCCACCAAGTGTAACCAGCAATATAAAAAAATCCGCCCGTATTCTTCTTTTCAATTACGTTTCCCCAAAACGGCAGCAGTTATAATTTTCTATTTGTGTAACCTTTCATTTATTTGAATCCAAGAATCCTAAAAAAATAATCAAAACGGTCTTTTGACAATATGCCAGCATAATGATTTAATCAAAATAAGCACGCACACACAATAACAAGAGTTACATCATTCTAAAGATTCAAAATTTTTTTGAAAATTTGGATTCATATTCTGGAACCTTATTTATTTATTTTTTTTTTTGGTAAAGTTCATCGAACTATACGGAATCAAGAAATATGATCCAAAAAAATCCTAATGGATCTTATATTACTCATAAGAATTCTACAACAAGCACTCTAATAATAGGTAAGAATGGTAATGAGCCAGGTAAAAAACGAGACAGGTAAAATTACTGTGATCTCGTTATGTTCCGGAACAGAATAACGATCTAACCATAATAGAAGAAGAATAACGATCAATTGAATCACATAACTAGATGATGATGATGATGATGATGATGATGATCAATCACAGAATCACATGCAAAACGGTCATTATTCACTGCTGGTGGCCAAATAGCTATCATAGCATTGTTATAAATGATCATCTAGCAATGAGCCCTATTTATATTCATTGTTCTTGAACGCATTTCCAAAAAAACGCACCTGAATCCTGAAACCAAGGTTTTTTAGGAAACCAAGCACTATAATTCAATAATAAAATATTTATTTAAATTGCTTTTCTCAGCACAACAATAATAATTAATAATTAACAATAGCCCAGGTAAATCAAATAATAAATCAAATAACCAAACAAACAATAAACATAATTTTGACACTTAGTTTTGCAAAAAATAGCACACTTTGGTTACTGCAGCAACCAACAGCAACACACATTTTAACACTTTGGTTTCATATTTTTTATCAAAAATAAGATAATATGAAAACATTTTTGGTTGTTGTTGGTCTGGCAGACATGTCATTCAAAACAACAACAGCATTTGAAATCTTTGAGATTTTCAGATCGGTTTTTACTCCTTTAATGTCAAATTATGATTTATTGGATAGTTGTTCCAAAAAAGGATAATCACCAACCAAAAGCAAACATATGGATCATCCATACCAAAAAAAAAACATTTCACATTGCAATTTACGGGATTCTTTCAATATCTAAATGATGAATTCTCTCTCTTATTTGTTCCTCATAAGCCTCTTTTTGTATTTGCAAACTTTTTGTAATTCTTTTCTGGTAATTCTAGTTTGGTAAGTATGAAACAAGTAAAAAACCCTCTTTTTTGTACCATTGGTTGTACGTTAATCTTGGAAACATGGTCTGTTTTTGTCTGGCACTCATTCAGAAGCTTAGCGAGAATTCCTGAGTGCCTAGGAACACAAATGAAAAAAACAGACAGACCCTACAGACAAAAAGAAGAAGACACAATGTAATTGGCGTATGTGTGGGATTAATCAAAAAAATATATTGCAATAATGCATCGAGACAATGTAATAATCATTATCCTGGCTTGTCTCCCTGAACCCTGAACCCTGTGCCCTATTGTCCCGAGCCAGTCCAAAATACGAAGAAGCGACCAAAAAGGACACGAACACTTGACATGTATTGTCTCTAGTTGTCAACCATAGTTATTATAATTTCCGATTCATTTTCAATGCTCGTTCGGTGGTGGTGGTGGATACAAACTTTAGGTTTGGCCATTCAGGATAATTCAATTTCCTATTTTTAGCCATTCAACCAAAAATAATATCACGTGTGTGCGTGTGTGTGTATGCGTTAAGCCGGCTTGGATATAACCGGGGACCAATGGACCAAACAATGTTTTTTTTGGGAACTCATCAACGAATGTGTCAACGTGAAATAGACAAAATGAAAGCAAATAATAACATACGAATTATCAGGAATTATGAACATAGGTTTCGTACATTGAACAAATATTGGGATAACTTTTCATGGTATAAACCAAAAAACAAAACCAAAACATGAAACAAACCGATGGCTTTGTTTTTAATGCTGGAACATCAGAAATCCAAATACAAACATCCGTTAGCAAACAAGCTATACCAGAGAGCAGAAAAAACTCAATCAAACAAACAAACTTGGATTGATTGATCAGTTGATCAGGCAATCGATCTTGTCTAAACACAGTCATTCTCAACATCCAAATATGCTTGTTCTTCAATAGCCAAAAATTGCATTTGGTAACTGGTTTTGGATCATGTTTGCTTTTGTAGTGCCGATCACAAAGCTCACTACCAATCATTCATGCATCCATTCATATGGACATCACAAGTGTTTCGGCAAATGTTTCTCAATGTTAAAAACAATGGCGGCGGTGATCTGAGTCGCTGTGTCAAGTGTTGTTCTAAGACTCAAGTCGACTCCATCCACAACCACCATGACAGCCAGCAAGCCAGAAGTCGCCAAAAGTCTTTTGTTTCTCGTAATTCGCAAACGATAACAAAAAACGGTTTATTTGTTTTAAACGTACTAAAGTTTTGTTTGTTTGATTTAGGCTTGTAGTTTTGGTTCAAACCGACTTACAAACACAAAAACAACACAACTTTATTGTTCATTTACTTCCCGTAAACAGCAGCTAACATACAAAAAAAACTTGTCAACAACTGTTTTTGTATAGCACTTTTGCATACACTTGTGTGCAAACTTTCTTAAAGATAATAATAATTTATTATGGGATTTTTGTTTTGTTTAAGAAAAAATTTACCGAAAACCGGTGGCTGTAAAATTTGCTTTGTAAATATTATGGTGGTGGTGGTGGCCAACAGCAGGTAAGCAATAAACAAATTAACTCGTTTCAAATCCAACGCAATTTTAATCTGCCCAAAAAACAATTCTGGATTTTTTTGGATGGCTTATTTGATAATAAATCACCAATGATGTGATTGTGTCAAATGCATCATTGAAGGATAAATTATTGAAAAATGATGTTATTGGTAGGGCAAGATGATTGCAGTTGATGGAACATTTCAAATGGGGAAAACAAGCAAACAATAGAATTGAAAACAACACTTTCTTCCCCCGAATTCTATCCAGAAAATTGACAACATCCAGTAAAAAAACCCCTGTTAAAAAAGTCGTTTTTTGTTTGGCAATCGAGTCGTCGTCGTTGTTTTTCAATTATTTTTGTTTTCTTCTAAAATGTGTTTTTTGTTTGTTTGCAACGAAAAAAACACGGCAAACCATTTTCTGGATTGGATTGGAGCCCATTCAACACGATTGTGAGAATGCAATCGACCCCTCTCATTACATTTGGGAATTGATCATTCCAGTTCCCTGTTCCAGGATTCAATTTTCTCCCCAGCCAAAGTGCTATGCTTCTAAACGACAATGTTTTCATGTTTAAATCACTTTGTTTATTTTGCTTTGAAATTTTTTTTCTGGATCGCTTTTTTATCGAAAAAAATTTTTTTAGTGACTGACAAACCGCCCTGAGAATTGTGTGCAATGCAGGCAAGCTTACATTGATAACTTGACAACTAAACTTGTATTGACTTTTCCTATTGCACCACTCAACATTAGCGCCATCTGTCAACAGAAAAACAAAAATGAAACATAATTTCTCTTTAGCAAACAGAAACGAAAACTGGTCAACATAATTTTTTGTTGTTGTTGAATCGAAGAACACACACGGAAATATTCAAGCTGTTTAGACCGCTTTTCACTGGCCGAAACCTCGATCTTATTTTGATTGTGACCACTGCTCTGGTCAGTTTATCAGGTCCGGTCAGGTTTTTTGGCCGAGAAAGAGAGAGCTTAATCTTGCTTCGAAAAAACTTGATAATTGAAAAAAATTATAACAAAATGTTTGAAGAACTTGAAAAATATATCGAACGGTACCATGAGCAGTCTATCACTTGGTTGGTTGGTTGGTGATGATATCAACAAAACGCAAACAACAAACATGCAACTAGCTCGTGTCCACTCATGATACCCTAAGGTAGCATTCAAGCTTCAAGAGTTTGCGTGATTCAGATATTATTTTTATATGTTTGTGACCAAAATTGGATCATTTCTCAAAGTAAATATTTGCTATATTGAAATGGAAATTCTTCAACATGAACCCTAAATCAAGCATTGATTAAACATGTGAATAATGCGCACTACTCAAAACGATGTTGTATAATTTAAAAGCCGATTGTGTCTATGTGATCTCATTCATTGAGAGTTGTTCAATGGTCACCAAATCATAATCACCATCAACCATAATCATGTCAACATAACCAACCAACAACATTTTTTGGATCTATTTCATTATCAACTCCTTTTCCTTAGAAGTCTACTCATTTACTGCTTCTTCACAAAATGTCCAGCCGCAGGATTACTTCCGCTATGCGGATTATGGCAGCTTTGATCGTGATATGTCTAAATATGCCAAACCAGATTGATGCGGAGGCCAGTGGAATGTTGTACAACCATTATGACATGATCGATGACGATTCCATCGGTTTGAAATTGTTCAAAGAGAATCAAGATGATGTTTTCCTGCCAATGAATTCCAAAATGAATGCAGCCGATTCAGAGAATTTCATCGACAATCAACAAAACAGCGATAAGAACAACGATGAATCTTTCTCCAGCACGATCGTCATTCGATTATTGAAGAAAGCATTCCGTTTTTTAAACCTTAAACAAATGGTCAAAAATGTTCAACAAGGACGATTCAATTCTGCAATGTGTTTGGCTTGCAAGGTGACCATGACCGGAATCAAATATCTGATCGATTATGGACGAGGATTGGAGGATGTGGCTTATGTAACCAAATATCTGTGTAAAACATTAGACATTCAAACCGAACGTGTATGCGATGGATATGTGGATAATTTCATGGAAGAATTCGTTGTGGTCATGTCCCAAGTGAACGTCAGTTCCAACGAAATGTGTGGATTCTTGCTGGGCGAATCCTGTAACCCAGTTTCTCATCCATCCTACAAATGGAGCATGCCACTACCAGATCGTCCATTCTTCTCCAAGCCATTATTTCGTTGGCCATTCCGTGCTCAGCAATATTTCAAAGTGTTACAGATATCTGATTTACACATCGATCTTGAATATGAAGAAAACTCAAATGCGGTCTGTGGTGAGCCGTTATGCTGTCGAAGTTCATCACCCGGTTCCAATAAAGTCAAACAAAGCAATAAAGCAGGTTATTGGGGCGATTACCGTGATTGTGATGTTCCATTACGTTTGGTGGAGGAAACATTCCGAACCATACGTCAAAACCATCCTGACATAGATTACATCATATGGACTGGTGATATACCACCGCATGACATCTGGAACCAAACCCGACAGGGTCAATTGACTTACATTGAAATTGCAGGAAAATTATTCGACAAATATTTCAGCCACATCCCAATATATCCGGTGGTAGGAAATCACGAAAGTTTACCAATGAACAGTTTTCCGTTGTATTCACATTCAGCAATCAAAAAGAAATATTCAAAACAATGGCTTTATGATAAATTGGCTGATATTTGGTTGAGATGGCTGCCTTCTGAAACACGATACACCATCGAAAGGTTTGATTTGTAATTTGATATTGAAATACGATTACAACTGCATCTTATTACCTAATCATAACAGGGGAGCTTATTTTGCAGCTCGTGTCAAAAAAGGTTTAAAAATTATCTCATTGAATACAAATTTCTGTAACATGCAAAACTGGTGGATTTTGTTGAATGGTACCGATCCTGGACAACAACTTGAATGGCTGATTCAACAGCTAACTGATTCAGAACGATTAGGAGAAATGGTTCGTGCATTTCTGGTTTGCGTTAACTGTTTTTTAATGAAATATTTTTGTCAATCAAGGTTCAAATAATTGGTCATGTTCCACCTGGTTCAAGTGATTGCGTACAGATTTGGAGTAAAAACTACAATCAAATCATCAGTCGTTTTTCGTCCATCATCAAAGGACAATTTTTTGGCCACAATCACAATGACGAATTTGAAATATTTTACAAGGAAGTAAGACCGGATGCTGAATCATATCACGAGTCGACATTCATGCCCATCAACGTGGCATACATCGGGCCAAGTGTCACTACGTTCGGCAATGTCAATCCTGGTTATCGTGTTTATCTGATTGATCAAGAAACCTTCGACATAATGGATCACGAGACATATTTCCTGAATTTAACCGAGGCAAACATTTATCGAGACAAAGTGCCATTACAATATCGATTGGCGTATTCAGCCAGACAAGCATACGACATGAACACATTATCGCCCATAGAATGGCATCGTTTGGTGATGCGAATGCGAACACCAACCAGCCAGGATGAACGATCCAATGCTCGTATCCAAGAATCCAAACGTTTGTTTAAATATTTCCATCAATTCTATTACAATCTAAGCGATAACATTGGCGTGGATAACAAATGTGATGATGAAACATGCAAATATGAAATGCTTTGTCGTTTACTAAGTTCACATTCATACAACACCACACTTTGTGAACATTTCCTATTGTGACATTTCAACCCTTTCTCTTCTCATTTTTGCACATGCGCACTAATTTGTACATAAACTGTTCTACATGAATTGTTGGAGCATTATAATTGTTATTAATTTAGTTTAATTAATTTCTTTTTCATCAAACTATAAATTCAAATCAATCTAACCAATTTAAGGCAATCATATTTATTATTTTTTAATTAATTTTGATTTTTTATTAGCTGATTAACAAATTAAAATGGTTTTTAATAACAAAGAATCCACACGTCAGCAATATATCTACTCGAAGAAGTTGTTGGAAAATGCAAACACCGTTTTGAAACATTTACAAACGAATAGAGAAGATTTATTTCATGCATTCAAAACAGTGTTGGATTGGTTGGATGATGACCAGAATGATAACACCAGCATCAAACAAAGCAATTCCAAAATGTT
>JAOWBP010007472.1:0-25566 GCA_028571105.1 Tragopan temminckii | reverse complement strand
AAGTTGAAAGCCTTCTGTAGTGAAACCTCAGGAGGCTAAATTATTTTTTGTCACATAATTTTTCAGCAACAACATTCTGGTCAGAAGATGGCTGCTCTTGACACCCTCTTTAAATACATTGATGAACACCAAGACCTTTATGTTAAGGTAAGTTTTCTTTCACATTTGTGCTGCAGTACAGGCAGCTATGGGATACTAAAAGTTAAAAGGTGGTCAGCTTCAAGCTTGAGTTACACCAGTGTAGTGCGTCCAATAATGAAGTGAGATAACTGGAAGGTGAAGGGTCAGGTGAAGGGTATGACTGCTTTGAGCAACTCCCAGACAAGAAATGTGGTGTTCAGCTCTCATTGATTTCACTTGAAGAAAGAGCCAAGATGGTCTGATAGACACTAGTTGGTTCTGCTTGCTTGAAGAAAAGGAACCGGAGGCACAATGTGCACAAAATACCATAGTCTTTAGTCTGCCTTCTGTATCTGCAGACTGTGCTAGGCTGGCAGTGGGGTATAACTGTAGGAGAGTGAGATTTTAGAGAGGTTTTGAGTGTGATATCAGTGGTTATAGTATTCCATTATGGAGATACTGGAGCTGATTTGCCTCAAGTTTAAGCTTTAGTGATATTCAGTACTGATATACAGTCTATTTACAGTGCCTTCCATCCAGTTCATAGTGAGAACTGTTACTTTTCTGTCTTTCTGCAGCGGCTGGCTGAGTGGGTAGCAATCCAGAGTGTGTCAGCATGGCCAGAGAAGAGGGCTGAAATCAGGCACATGATGGAAGTTGCTGCAAAGGATATTGAGCGACTGGGAGGCACAGCTCAACTTATGGATATTGGGACACAAAAGGTATGTGAGCATCTGTCTTTTCAATAGGGTTCTTAAGCTGGTAAGATGTTTGCATGCAGAAGTGTGCTAGCTTCTGTGATCCCAGTAAGAAAGCTGCTCGTACACTTCAAAGAATCACTTAGTGTTATTCATTAGGGCTACAGTTACAATGAAAGAGAATAGTATAGATAGTCTTATGTCCTTTTGGATGCTGGGAATACAAACTATGCAGCATCTAGCAGGTATCCCATTGGCATGTAGCATGCTGTTTAGACCCTATTTGTGAAGATGTTCCATTTTGCTTATTTAAACTATGTGAGAACTTCTGAAAAGCTACTTCACTGATTTCATTGTCAGACAAAAGGCATGTTCACACGAGAACTTGCTGTGCTTTCTGATAAAGTCAAGGACATACAGGTGCTGTAATCACCTGTAGCAAGTGGGATCTGCCTACAAGCTGCAGTTTGCTGGCCGGGTTTATCTTGCAGCCAAGTGATATGCACAGTGCAATGTCTGCCCGAAGGCTGAGCTGTATATGCATTGTATCACAGCACAGGGTTGGATATACTTGGGCTTTTAGATGGCTTACTAATTCCTTGGTATGTGAATATCTTCTGGACCAGATCACTGCAGGAGCCTTGTGAGTTGTGACCAAGAAAAGCAGTAGTCTTGTGAGACATGGGATAAAGTCTTTCTGCAGTCTTAAGCTTCATGTTAAGAGCTTTATTATAAAGAGTCTTGGGATCCATATCAGTTAAGTGTACCATTACGCGTTGGGCTGTGTATTAAATCTTTTTAAATACTGACTGAACATGAATAGAGTATCTGCAAAGAAAAATGTGATTCTTAACAGCAGGCTGGTCTTGTCCCTTGGGCCCATAGTCTGTAAAGGTAATACTGACTGAAGCTTCAGGTCTTCTGAAAGTCTTCTAAATAGCTCTTTCAGAAGGGTATTACACTTTTTTTAAATATTGCACTCATCACTTGCCACATAGAGATGGATGCTTGAGAATGAATGTATTCCTAACTTTCAGCTGTCTGGATTGCTTTTTTCACATGAGAAATGTGTGTGGTGCTGAGAATAATTTCATCCTAGAGAACAATCCAATTGATCTGCTCCTTTGAAGTTCCCAGTCACTCTGTTTCACAGAATGAGTCTGTGCTGAAGTTGTTAGATGAGCACTGTGATAGTGGCATTCAAAATGGAATTGTACTGCGGCATCTGTGAATTTCAGAAGATGGTTATTGTAATTGGTGCTAATGTCTGCAGGGTGAAATCTATACATACCAGAGGATCCTCTGAGCAGTTCTTGCATCTGGCAACTTGAAACACTTATTTGTAGCACTGCAGATTCCAGCAAGACAGCATGTGACTTCTTGCCTCATAGTGAGGGGAAGAAGGCTCTTGAGTATGGGTAGCTCTGCTGTTGCCTACAGCCTAAGATCCCACCATAAGTGCTTCAATTAATTCACTGAGACAAACTTGCTCTGTTCATCAGTGTTACTTTTTTGGGAGGTAAGAACTATTGCTGCTATAGCAATAGTAAAGCAATTGGCCAAGTTGCCTGATCCAACTTAAGTTGTATAGCAATTTGTACTAGTTACTGTAACTTCTTGCAATATTGTTTTAATCTCTTAAAGCTGCAATTGGCCAGGGACCACGCAGCCAGCTGATAAAAATCTGAACTTGGCTCCCAGAAGTGATATCTGATGCTGCTTTTCATCTGCTGAACAGTTTCTAGGCATGTGTTCACCAATCTGAACATAAGTGCTGACTGAGAATAGCATGTGGTAATTGTTTATGGGTTACTCCAAAGAACTAAGCTAAATTCAACTTTATCAGCATTGCCCTGCCATTCACTTAGAAGTGTAGGCTTGTATGGAGAAATAGAGCTGTTAAAGACCTTATGTGAGTATAGGCATGTTTTATTCGGTGATTTCACTGTCAAGAAATCACAGTCATGAGATCTATACTGTGGAAAGGATGAAAGTGCAGTGACAAGCAGTGCAGAATATTCTGAATGGTGTTCAGTACTGATGCTGAGGTAAGCATTAGATATGGCAGTTTGGCATGCAAATAGCTTGCTCTGCTAAAATCTCATGTAGGAGTGTTTAACGTTTCTGAGCTTGGAAACACCTTGACTCTTCTTCGGACTTGTAAGAAATTCTTTTCTGACGTGATTCTGTGATGCTTTCACAGACACATTCTGCTTCTTGCAGTCAGTTAAAATAGCTTAGTTTTGCTTCTCTGTAGAGGTTATGAGATTAGAGATGTAATGTTAAAGTAATTCATTCATGTGATGTAATTGTGCCACTGACATTCTATATTTGTATTTAAAAAAAACTCCTGCCGCCTTTTTTAGCTGCCTGATGGATCAGAGATCCCTCTACCTCCAATTATTCTGGGAAAACTTGGCTCAGATCCACACAAAAAGACTGTGTGTGTGTATGGCCACCTAGATGTTCAGCCAGCAGCACTGGAGGACGGCTGGGACAGTGAGCCCTTCACACTGGTAGAAAGAGATGGTAAGAGCACTGACTTCAGAAATAGAGCATTTATTTAGCTAGTATTCCTTAACTGTTCTAGAGTCGTACCCTTAATAAGAAGGGAGAACACTTAATGTAACTGAAAAGATGCAGGGGAAAGTAGTCAACAGTAGATTTCTAAAAAAAATTTCAGCTGTTCTTAGTTTTTTGATTTTTTTTAAGTTGTACCTACATGTTCTCCTCTCTGTAACTGCAATGAAGTTGTAACTGTTTTCCTCAATGATAAAAAAAAAACCCAACTTTTCAGAAACCTTCCATGTGCTAGTTTTGTACCTTTCAGAACTTGCAGCCTGTGAGGTCATGCCAGACTGAGATTTTGAACCACTACGGGGGCAGTATCTCAACTCTACTTCCTTACTCCAGGAGAGAGGAGTGATACAGCAACCTGCATGGTTTGCTTTGTTTGTGTAGTTTGCTGCAGTGAGTACACAAGCTTTTCGAGAGAGCCAGTACCCAGAGAAGTGTTCATCTGCAGTAATGGGGATCAAGAAATCATGCAGTAAATTATGTTTAAACAACATGTTTCCTGTAGCCAAGAGGAAAGTACAACTTAAAAAAAAAAAGTTCTTGCTGCCAACAGCCCCTTTTTTGTTTCATTTGCTCAGTGTTAAGAGTCAAAGGTCCTTCTATTCCTATGACATTAACCATTCTTGTATTGCATAAGCATTAATAATTGCCAAGAAGAAGAGTTTGTGGTAACTGGTATTTCTATCAGGGCACTAGGTCATAGGTAGCAGAATCCAAAGTGGTGGATCAGATTATCCCATAGTAAAAGCTAGACTTGCCTCAGGCAGTGGCTTATCTGTGTGCAGCCTGGCAGTGTAGGTGTTGTGTTTGCCAATGGCTCCTTACCTCTGGTATGGTCTGGTGCTGTGGTTATACAGCTTAGGGGTTGTAACCAGTTCTTAGGAGTTGGAACAATATCTGCCTCTGATCCCACCTGCTACTTCCTGGGACTTTCTATTGCCTGTAGAACTTCTCAGACTAGTTTTCTGGTATTCAGAAAACTGGTCACTATTGAAGTCTTAATCTTCAAATAAAGAATTATTGAAGCAATGCTGGTTAAGTTTCTATTAAAAGGAGATGGATTGTTTCTATACCTTTACTGATGTAATTGTAGAAAATGGTATTAATGGAAAGGGTATGGGAATGAATTAGCCCAAGGCAGTTGCGTCTCTTCTAGGTTTTTTTGTTCTACCCAGGGAGCAGCTCATGGAAGAGGTGGGGTAGCTCTGAAAGTGGGTTAACTACTGCAGTACCTATCCCACTGTGTGAGTGTATAAAGTAGGATAATAAAACTGCTGTTTCAGAAGAATCTTGTAGGAAAGTTAGTGTAATTAGTGTTAAAAAGCTTATCCAGAAGGATATTTTCTTCTGCAAGAAAGAGATGACAAACTTCATTCTAGTATTTCTCTACTCTGGTTAATTTGCCTGATTTCTGCAGGAAAGCTGTATGGGAGAGGATCAACAGATGACAAAGGTCCAGTGCTTGCCTGGCTGAATGCCTTGGAGGCTTATCAACAAACTAATCAGGTGTGTGCTCAATATGTATTCTGTTTTTTTGCATACAGCTGAGTCTAGCAATAAAAGTTATCCAAGCCACAAGCTCTTCTGAGGCCTGCTTATTCAGCTGATTGAAGGAATGATGCAACAGTCCTGTAAATTTCCTAACTTTCTGGTAGAACTGAATTAACTGGCTGACCAGCTGGTTTTGTAGATGGCTTGGATTGCGCTTAAAACATTTTTGCTTTAAAGAAATATGTAGGAAGGAAAACATATATGCAGTCATCTGAAGTAGGAGTAATAATTGACTTACATGAAAGAATGTCAAATTAGCCTGGTCTTCAGCAAAGCTTATTGTCTCACTGCCACTGAATTCTAAGAGAAGATTAAAGATTGGTATCACAAACTTGGGAGCTTTCCTGTTTCTGTGGAAGAAAAAGTACAATCAGAAATGAAGTAGTTATCTTGAGCTATCTTGTAAGACTGATTATTACTGGGCAAAGAATTAGCAATTCTCTAGTGCTTCTGGAATACGGTAGGCTGGTCAGACAAGGTAGCTCTGACTCCTACTGTAGCAGGCAATTTTTATGCTTAACTAATTTTTCTAGCCTGGTGATTTACTTCTGGCAGCTGATCTGTTGGTTTTCCACAGTTAAGAGGATTGGGAACCAGTTGGTCTAGTGCTTAGTTAAAACTTTTTCGAAGAGTTTGGATTCCATCAAATGAAAGGTAGCGTAAGTGCCCTTGACTTAAGTGCATCTGCTCTTTGTAAGACAGACTTTAGATATAATTAATGTATTCAGCCACTGTAGAACTAAGCTACCCTTGTTCTGTTTAGTTATGTGACAGATCAAAATTACTGGTCACTGAAGGAATTGAATGTTTTCATATACTTAATCTCTTCTTGTTCATTTTCAAAGGAATTTCCAGTAAATATTAAGTTCTGCCTAGAGGGTATGGAGGAATCAGGATCAGAAGGCCTTGATGAACTGATTTTTGCTCAGCGTGATGCTTTCTTCAAAGATGTAGATTATATTTGCATTTCTGACAACTACTGGCTAGGCAAGAATAAACCTTGTATCACCTATGGCTTGAGGGGTATTTGCTACTACTTCATAGAGGTAAGTTCTGAGATACATGGCCAAGCTAGTATTATTGAGCTAAATTTTCTATTAGAGAATGCAGGTTTTTCAAGGCAATAGGTTTTCTTCAGAAATAATAGAACCTGTTCTATCTACCTAGTCAGTCCTACCATAATCATCTGAATAACTTCCTTTTAGTATCATATATGATATTTGGGTGGAAGGGTTAGCTTTCAGCTATCCAAGAGCTTCACTAGAAGGTTATCTCATGGCACGTATCTTCATCCAGATGCTTCTGAGAGTAAAGGAGACTTCACCTCTGAAGTCTCCAGGATTGGCACAGTCAGTAGTAGGAGCTTGCACTTCACGAAGCAATAGGAAGCATATTTGCTCAAATGCACTACAACTGAATGGTCAGCTTTCAAAAAGATGCATTCTCAAAATACATGCAACAAAAATCTAGGATAGAAATCTGTGCAATTTTGATTGTCTTCATTCTAAAATTAACCTGAATCTCATAATTCATCTCTAACCAGGTAGAATGCAGTGACAAAGACCTTCACTCTGGAGTTTATGGTGGTTCGATACATGAGGCCATGACGGATCTCATTGCTCTAATGGGTAAGAAAAAGCAAATTTCAGTGAATGCATCTAAAGAGGGAGTAAGCCCCACTAAAGCAGTGGGACATTCCTAAGTACTGCTTACGCTTCATTAGTTATGGAAAGCCCATGAAGCTGTGCTTACTGGGATAAGTATAAAATAGAGTTATACCTTAGATACAGAAACAGTGAGGAAGGTCTAGCCAAGCTTCTCCTAAAACCTTGTATGTTTCTGTGCTAGTTTAATCAGCTCTTCCCTGCAAACTCTTCTATGGATGCCATATTGAGCTCCTTGAGCAGTTCTGTCTTCAAACAGCCAGCTAAACACATAGCTGTAGATTTATATCTAGGTGCAAGAAAGTACAGGTTTTTGGATAGCTGCAAAATCCATCACTGCCCTTTATGTTTTGTGGAAAAGACCCTGGAAGGTGGAGGGTAGTTTCATTACATTTACAGAGGTTTTCAGAAGACTGACTGCTACTTCCCACAGAAAGTGTTCCCCCACAGTGGCATTTCTTCTGGTTAAATCCTGATCTGAAGTACTTTCTGTTTACAGGTTCTCTCATAGACAAGAAAGGGAAAATCCTCATCCCAGGAATTAATGAAGCAGTGGCATCCGTTACTGATGAGGAGCTGGCCATTTATGAGAAGATTGATTTTGACCTAGAAGAATATGCAAAAGATGTAGGAGCAACAAAACTATTGCATGATACAAAGGTATACTGTACTCCTGTGTGCCCTGGTTAGCTGTGTAAGTTCAGACATACTGTACAGTTAATTGTATACTTAATACTAGCAGTTCCTCTGCAAAGCATGCGCTTGGAAACTTTGTCTAGGTTATCCTGTATTTAAAGCAAGCAGTCTAGGCAATATTAAAGCTGCTCCTTAGTTGTTCCTTATTCATGTGTAAATAGCATTTCAAACTTGTATGGAATTTTCCTTATCTAATGCTGTTCTCTTTAAGCTAGATAAGAACAGTTAGCACAGGAGAAATGTTTCCTGAAGTTAGATACTATGTCTGCACAAAGCATCTTTGTCCTTAATGGATCTTTGTAGAAAGTTCATTGGGTTATCTGAAACTTAGTTTCTTATGTAGTTGAATCTTCTCATAAGGTAAGAAAGCAGTTTAACTGTGATCTTAGGGTTGACATGCAGAACATCTTCCTAGCCTTAGCAAGCAAAGACCTTTCTGTAGACTGCTGGAATCTTTGGCCAGGCTCGAGTTCAGTATATGCATGTCTTTTGTTTCTCAGATCTTCATCCCATGAGTTCTCTAAATGAATGCCAGAAAATACTCACAACGTGCAAGTAGTATATACTAATTTTATAAATCTAAGCCATAGATGTAAATCTATCATAACATGCTGAAAGAAGTGTTGTAAAAGACAAGTTTATGTATGCAGGTCTGTCTTTTCTCCTGGTAGTATCAGGAGAAGACTTCAGACTGAACTGAAGTGGCTATAAGTAACAACTTTATATGCTCAGTGTTGTTTCTACATGCAGGAGTTTATACCAACTGAGAGCACACAGACTTTATTGTTTAGTCTTTATCTATAAAGTAATGGATGAAATATAACTTGTATATAAGGAGTTGGCATGGTGCCCTTCACTTAAGGTACTAAAACTGTCTTAGCTAGACTGAAATCCTGGTGTAATTCATGGAGAGAATTCAAAGTTCATGCGTGCAAGAAATGTTTTGAGGCTAAAGGGAGGTGAGAAGGCTTGTAATCTCCAGGTGAGGAACAGCGTGCTTGAAAGTTTTGAGCAATGATAGTTCTGTTCAAGAGAAGAGTAGAGGCAGGTTGTACCTGGCACAAAACAAATTTGGCATTAAAGCCCACAAAATTAAGTCTCCCTAATCTCTACAGTACAGTTCAGCTTTGAGTTACTGCAGTTGTCTGCCCAGGACACAAATGTGTTGAATTCACAGCATCCAGTGTACTGAACTATGTCCAAGGCAACAAGGAGGAAATGTGTATCTGAAATGGCCTTGTGATAGTAGGTGGTAGTGCTCAAGTCAGTGAACTTGGCGTTCATTCAGCTTAATACAACTGATACTGTCAGCAGCTAAAAGAGGAGCATGCTGTATGCCTCAGTCAGCAGTGTTGAGGCTCACAAAATCTGTGATGTTTGTTAGTGTGTGTCTCAGTACTGAAGACATGTGCCTGACTTAAGGCTGTGGAGACCAGAACTTCCAGTGTGCTTCTTATGGTGCTTGAACACCTTTATAAATGTATTTGTATTGTTTTCAGAAGCAAAATGGGCATGTTCTGTAAGTTCTGCAGAACTAGGAGAAAGCCAAACTAGAGTTACTGAAAATATCTCTTTAGTTGCTGAAAGCCAACTCTTATATTTGTGTGCTTAATAGAATTGTTGGCTTCTGTTTGCAATTGAGTGGTCTTGGTTGAGGTGCATTTGTCCATGTAAGAGAGCACTGTTCTTTGCAAGTCTTTAATAGAGCTCCCCCAAGACAATCTCATCTGTCAAACTTGATGTAACCTTACATTTATTCCTTTGCTTCTACAGAGAGATATCCTTATGCATAGATGGAGATATCCTTCCTTGTCTCTCCATGGAATTGAAGGAGCCTTCTCAGCATCTGGAGCCAAGACTGTGATTCCTAGAAAAGTGATTGGCAAGTTCTCAATCAGACTTGTGCCAAACATGACTCCTGAAGAGGTCACCAAGCATGTATGTTGAGATGGATTAATGATCTCTAAAAGCCTCTCAGCTTCTCTTCTGGGAGGAAAAGTGTTTCTGGCTTCTGAAACAGTTCTGTTTACTTTGCTACGGTCTTCCCTGTCTGCACCTCAGCTCAGGTATTTGAGGGAATGAGTGTAGTCCCACACTGGACTGTTGTGGCCTTGGTGTCCACCTTCTCTCAGCTAACTTGAAGATGCAGCTGAGAATGCTGATTTAACTGTGGGACACTTGAGCTACCACAAGAGCCTATTCAAAAGCATAAGTTTAGCATAGTGACTAACTGTTCTACAGTAATGCTTTTACTTGCCTGATTGAGATATTCTGACTGCAGAGTTATGAAAGTTATTGCTGCGTGCATTGTGACCTGTGAGTCTCTCGGATGCTTTAGGATACTGTCTTCACCAGTGTTCATTCATGTAACAGTAAATAAGGCTACTTGATTTTTTTCCTATAGGTTAAAGACTACCTGAGCAAACAGTTTGCAGAGCTGCAGAGCCCTAACAAATTCAAGGTATACTTAGGCCATGGTGGAAAACCCTGGGTGTCAGACTTCGACCATCCACACTACATGGCTGGCAGAAGGGCCATGAAGACAGGTCAGTGGGTTTTCCACTTCGTATTGGGAAGTATTCTTGTTCCAGCACCTCAAGAAGCACTGTGGAGGTCATGTTTGTGGAATATTTGTGGTGCCTTACTTGGGTGATGCTTTTGACTCGCTGAGTAAGAAAGCATCTCACGTGCCATCCTTAATTTTGAAGTACAGGATGGAGGAAAAGTTACTATTAAGCTCATTCCAATACATGGAACAAATCTGTTGGCATGGTGTTCTTAGATGAGGACGGGAATGTCAGTAGTTCAGATAATTTATTTAACCAAAGCCCTCAAAGCTTATGCATTCTGGCATCCTTAGCTGTGGTAGGGTAACAAGGGCAAATCTGATCTCTGTTGGAGTTCAGCAGGCTTTCAGATGGTATAAACAGTTTGAACTAAACTCTGAAATTGACAGTACTCCATCACTACCAGCACTATATCTGGGGTGAAACTCCACATTTCTGTTACTTCTGCAGTCTATCAGAGAAGCTTTAGAAAATGTACATGAGTACTTGCTTAAGTAACACTTGATTGCTTAAGCAGCAGCAAGGATCTGTTAGAAAAACAAATGCGATTTCAAACTGACTAGAGTATCACTTTGTTTTAGTTTTTGGAGTTGAACCAGACCTGACGAGGGAGGGAGGAAGCATTCCTGTTACCCTCACTTTTCAAGAAGCAACAGGCAAGAATGTCATGCTGCTTCCTGTTGGAGCTGCAGATGATGGTGCCCACTCTCAAAATGAGAAACTGAATAGGTAAGAATATTTATCCCCTATACTGAGTTGTGCTGTGGGTCTTTTCATGTATTATGAAAAGAACTAAGGCAAATAAAGCCCTTTAAGTGTTGGGGAGACATCCTTAGTGGGGGATGACTGAGTGGGTGATTGTGCTAACTGGTCTGTAGCTGAATCTTTAAGTCCTTACTGCTTCTGGTTGTGCATGCTTGCAGCAAGTAACTTCTCATAGTTCAGCCTCAAAGCTGGGCTGCTCTGTCTTACCTCATGGGTGACATTTCTGTCTTGCCAAAGGAAATGCAAGCAGGTTGGGAATAGTCTGTTTAGTGCCACAGTTTTGCTTGTGACATCTGTTGCTGACAGAGGGCTAATACTGAGCATGCACAACTGCTAGGAAAGCAGCTCAAACTACAATAGTGCTAATGGAAGCTGTCTTTACAGGTACAACTACATTCAGGGAGTGAAGATGCTTGGTGCATACCTCTATGAAGTTTCACAACTGAAGAACTAAGGCACCTTACCTTCTGGCTTGTGATTCAGAAGTCTGACTTTTCTTAGGAAACAGCATCTATTAATTCTTATGTGGTTCCCCTTTTCCACCAACACTCCACTACTTTGGAGAAGAGGGAAGCATGCCATTCTACTTAAGAAACAAACACTGTAAACCAAAAATCTTCAAATGCTTCAAATGACAGACTATTTCTTATCTGCCCAGTAGTGCTGAAAGGCATCTTTCTTCTCTGTATCACTTCGAAGTTCTGGTTTACTATACTCATCTTTTCCTGTAATGCAGGAGGAACTGGGTGCTCTCAGCTGTTTCAGCAGCCACATTAGCTGCAGAACTGTTGGCCAGGTTTAAGGTACTTTTTCCAAGACTTCAAAGGTATGTTCTGGAAGTAGTCACAGTGACATATTAGGGGCTATACTGGCGTGTGCTCAAGCTGTAGCATGGCATCTGTCTTCCTAAAGAATTTGGAAGAGTAGTTTGTCTTATGGTTTATACCTGCCTGCAGGTTTCAATTTACAGTGCATTAGGTTGTAACAAAATTCACTGTGATAATGACTACTGGTCATCTTTGTAAAGCTGCCTTTGTACTCCCTAAAATGGACATTAAATAATCATGCTCTGGTATTTGGCTCTGTTTCTGAGGATAAAGTAATGACTTGGGAGGAATGTTTCTATGACTATTGAGGCAGATGGATACAGACTACTTGCTGGGAGACAATTTTTATTGCTGAGTACTTTCAAGGTCTAGTTCTATAGCAGCTTGCTGATGTGAAGCTCATGTTGCAGAATCTTACTCATCTAAGAGAAAACAGGATGTTCCTTTTTGGCTCTGAGCCAGGACATGCACTCACACAAGTGATAGTGAAAGCGAGTGGGTGGGATCTTTAAGCAAATTTGGGAGAGAAGCATCACTCATTGCAATTACTGACATCAAGCTTCAAAGTACCTTTTGAAAACACTCAGCTCCAACACTTTCTGTAGTTAGGTTTTAAAAAAACTCTTAAATGTTTGCTAACCTGAATTGGATTTGACTCACTGTTTCTGACCTCCCAGACAAGCGTTAACAGGCTAAGCTAGGCAAATATTTTAAGTAATGATGCTTTGCTCTGAGAAATGCCTGAGAGCATGGTGCATTCCTACAAGTCCTGTATAGTGATGAGTAAAGTAGCATCTGCTGCTTCTGTAGGGAACTGTAAGCAGTAATGTCCTGTCTGTCTGTTTTTTATTGTTGTTTGATCTGGAGTATTTACTGTGAATGACTACTGGGGCAGGAAGGAGGCTTCTGTTCTCACTGTTCATCTTCTAGAGCTTCTCTGCTGCTTTTTTTTTTGTTTTTAAATGGAAGTTGAGGTCCAGTATCATTAAACATTGCACTTGTACTTGCAGCTGGGGTACAGGCTGAGACCTGCATCTTATGGCCATGTCGATACTTGCAAACACCGGGCTTCTCTAGTAACACTAAGTTCTCACCTATCAGTGATGATGAAACTAATCTTATATAACAATCTGGTATAAGCAAGATGACACATGTAAGTATTCAGGGGTCATCTGTATGTAGGGACCAGCTGGTTATATAGGATAACATGTCCAAGCAGTCAGTGTGTTTAAAGCAGCTTCCTTAGTTACTGAGTTGACCGCTCATACTTCTCTAAATGAAGTGACTGTCTGAAAAGACAATTCCATGGTGAGTTTATATTGCTTTTCTACCTATTAATTTGAGAAGCATAAAGACTTCTAGAATCCACTTCATGGACTAAGGGAGTGAGTTTCTCACAGTGCGTAAAGGAACTTACTTGAATGGTCAGAAAACTGATAACATCATGAACTATGTTCAGAAAGCATGTTTATAGTTGCCATTTCTGACTGTTGTATTGGGAATCAGTCAATTGACTCAAGTTCTGCACTAAAGATTCTGCATAAGGTCCTACACTTCCTGAATAATTATGGTATGGCAGAGTAGTGAAAATTGTCCAAAACAGCACGAAGTACATTAAGGAATTTCTGGAAGAGGCTTGGAAACAGATTCTGTTGGATAGACTGCAGGAATATTCTGGCATGGTATGAGTGCCAGAACCCTGTGGGGGGAAAAAGACCTTAAAATAGGATTTTGTCCTAAGCAAAGTGAGCACTGAAGTGTAAGTTGCTAAAGTAATAGGGCCTTTATAAAACTAAAAAGACTTTTGTATGGGAACTGCTGAATCATGGCCTGAACCTCTGATTGACCAACTAAGGCAAGCAATGAGTCAGCCCTGGGAGCACAGGTGAAGGCAATTCACCTGTTCTACTGGAAGGGGTGGAGCCTGGCTCTACCTCTCCTAGACCCCATTTAAGAGCTGACTTTCACGGGGGAAGGATCTCTTTTGGAGATTGCTCCTCTTGGAGTCTTCTCAGCAAGCCCAGGACAAGGGTGAGCTTTCCATCCATTCTTTTTTAGTGTGATAACCTGATTAGCCTAACTTGCTTGTATATTTCTTAATTATAACATTTGTATATTCATTGATTATACAACTTTGCAACTGTTAAGTTGTATAATTTTAGAATTAGAAATCAGTATTACTGCATAGTAGCAAAGCTTTCTTTAGGTGTAGCCTCCTTTGTCACTGCCAAAGGTGATAACAAAAGCAGTTGTACTTGACTGGAATGAACACTGCAGGCAGGAAGGATTATGATACCAGCTTCTGCTTTCTGCTTTCTTCAGAACTGCCTTCTTGAAGGCTTCCAGGAAACTAATACCTTTTGCAGAGGTCTGGTCTGCTACACCTTTGACTCTTGTGCATTGCACAGGGGTTTACTTAAATTCAAAATAGCTGATGTTGTTTGAAATGCAGCACTCAGAATGCGGAAGCTGGGCATTACACACATTGTGAAATAGCTAAACATGGGAAAGAAAATCTTCAGTCAAGTATGGAACATCTTAGCACCATCCGCTGGATGCATGACTGGTGTTTTCCATGCAAAGCTTTGTATAGTTGCTTTTTTTTTACCTGTTTACGAAAGGTTGATCAATTCCAGTTAATATATTAACATGAATGCAGGTATAAATATATGCTCATTAAAAGGCTCCTAGGTGAGCTGGCTTGGCTGTCAGACTGGTTTTTGTTTAGTGAAGGCACTACAGAAGAACAGGACTGCAAATGTTGGATAGCTTTGTAGCTGCTGGGTATTTTACTGTGCTGAATAATTCCAATGTGATGTTAAGTACTGGAAAAATATTCTTGCTGATTGTGCAGTTTTACTCATCTCTTTGCCTACAGTCACCATCATTTCTGTGAGGCAGATTTACCCAGGAACAACTTTACAAAGGTGCAGGGCTGCGGTCTCCAATTTATCTGAGCAGAGAATATTAATACCAGCTCTCTGTTTACAGGAAAACAAAAGTAAGGCTCTAAAAAGGAAGGGGGTTATGCTCTTCTCTAATCTGTCTGAATCTTGGCTGGGCCTGTAAGGGCTACCAATATATGCCTGCTTGGTTTGTTTACTGCTTGCTCTTGTTTGACACCCATGTTTTGTTCATCTGATACTTAGCTGTTATGGCTGAACAAAGCAGGAGCAAAACTCACTGCTGACCCAAATGGTACATGTCCTTAAATTGTTGAGATGTTCTATGGACTTCTGCGTAGCCAAACTACATCAGTGTGGGCTGAATGCCCTCAAATACTAAAGCAGAAAGACTTGGATCACCTTTGCACTTCCTTCCTACTGTCTGTCCCTCCCTCCTCCTCCGCCCCAAGGCAGTTTTGCTTTTCTTGTTCAGATTCTCTTCCAGACAATCTTAACGAAAATTAGTAATGGCTTGATTGGAGAACAGGATATCTCATGCTCAGGGTTGTGCTGCTGTTCTCAAGTGAGATGGTGTGTACTTTCATTTCACTTACAACAGGAATGTAGAAGATCCGCAGTATGCATTTTATGGTTACTTGTCCACGTGGTGAAGCTACTGGAAAATAGAGTGTGGACTTCTGGTTTGCAATATCTCAGTGTTCACTAGAGTTCATGTGTTTTAGCAAAATCCATGATGATACATCTTGTTACAGGATAACCCCTAACTGGCTTTTATTTTTGCTGTCCCAAAACAGCAATAACAGTGTGCATATTAAAAACACAATCCTGATTTTTAACTGTGGCTATGCACTTGTGGCTTATCAAGAACAGAATTTTCTAATTTGAAACTGTTTTTAACTTGGTGCAGCAATGGGACAGGTCTTGTGGCTTGTCAAGAACAGAATTTTCTAATTTGAAACTGTTTTTAACTTGGTGCAGCAATGGGACAGGTCAGTACAATGGGAAAGGTGTTACAACAAAGGTGTGATGACTGAAGGATTGGCACAGTGGAAAGGTGCTATAAAGGAAGGGAAGAAGATTGCTCAGCTGCATCAGAAGATTCTAGGTTTGCCAGGGAAAGCTTTGCCAAGATCTGGAGGGATCTCTGGAAAGAGATTCTTCGCCAGCAGCAGTCAGCCCTTAAATGGGGTCTAAGAGAGGTGCAGTCAGGCTCTGCTCCTGGTCACACAGCTGAATTGCCTTCACCTGTGCTCTCATGGCTGACCTGGTCCTTTTCCCAGGTGCTCAATCAGTGGTTCAGGCTGTGATTCAACAGTTTCCATACACTTGGAAAGCACAGGTTTTGGTTTAACAATATTGAGTTTACATGGAGCAACTAAATTAAAACATTTTTCCTTAAGTTTATTCTATAGACCGCTTCCAAAAACATTGTGATTTTGACCTCGAAGCAATGTGAAGTAGAGGTAACACAGCTGATGTAGATAAAGAATGAGAGTTTGTTCACTCTGTTAAAGTATTAGCTTAAAAATATTTTTATTTTTATCTTAATTTTTTTCCATTAAAATAGAGTTGATCCGGGTGTTAAAGATGCTTTTATGCTATGAGGAGTCAGTCTGATTCACTGTCCTCATAATTCACAAGTGATGCAGAGGATTTAGATCACTCTGAAGGATCTGTTTAGGCTGCTCAGAAAAGTTTAGTGGTGGGTGGTTCTGACTGCAGTCCCTTGCTATCTTGCTCATACCATTCCATTCTGTGATGCTAGGTTCTGACAAACCCTGTATGCTAAGGCATGTTTTTTAAAATATTTAAAATATTTATTATTCTATTAATTTTGCATATCCTTAGAGATTCTGAGATTTCTTGAACTGTTTAAAATGCATGCCAATGGAATGTGCCAGCTGATGCTGACACATTGGTACATGGTTGCCTCGTTCTATCTGGGTAGGCTTGTGTTCTCAATCATGGGGTCAACCCACAGACTACTTATGTTTCATCCCTTCTGAACAATGAGGCAACGAATATGACTAAGCAGCTGCTTTTGTCATCGTTACTGTGCAGTGCATTTGAATCATGAGACCTGTTGATCCCCTGGGGTATCATCACAGAAAGAGGAACTAAATTCCTTTGTGATAACTTTAAGAGTAACTATATAATCTGTATAGTTATAGCCTATTGCAACAAATTTGACCAATGGCCAAAAAAATGCCAAATATATATCAGTTTCAAATAATGTTCAGTTATTAGGAAGATACTTAAGGAAGTATTTGTGCAGAGACGCCTCTTCTGTGTTCTGCTTGTGAATGCATGTTCTGCAGCGGTCAATTGCAATTCACTGATGTGCACAGGATGAGCAGCCTTGGTGAAGTCTGAGTCCATAAGCAATGTGCATGAATAGTATTTGAGGAAGGATCCTTTGAAGGCTGCTGATTCTGTCTACATATAAATAAAACCACTAAATGTCAATATAAAGCAGCATCTTTAGATGACTGTTTTATTGTTCTCTTGGATGGTGATTAAATAGAAGAACAAATCTGAACTCTTTACTGTACAATATTATGGCCAATTCCTGAAGTTCAAAATATACAAGGGAATTAAATTTCATGTTAAGAATGAATCAAAGACAGAATAATTTAAAAAAAACTATAAATGATAATTAGGGAGCGCTAGATTTACTTAGTTTTAAATTGATAGGGAATGATGCTGTATTACATTGCCCACTCTGCAAAAGGGTTCCTGTATGACATGACAGGTGATTCAGTCATCCAGTGAAAATATTAATATTTAAGATGATACATCTCATTTTCTTAATGCCTCGTAGTTCCACAACCATCTATGTACAAATACAACAGCTACCAGGATGCTGCTGTCACCTTGAAGCAGTGCTCACTAACAGCTGATTAGCATTATCTGCTCCAAATGTAAAACAGGTTCAGCTACTCTGCCCTTGTTAGGGAGAGTGGAGAGAGCTGCAGCAATAAGTACTCCTCCAGCTCCTTCCTATGATTTGATTTATGTGGAAGAGCTTTAATGAAATGAAGGAACGTGGTTTAGTGGGAAAACATTGGTGGTAGGTGAGTGGTTGGACTGGATGATCTTGGAGGTCTTTTCCAACCTCGGTGAGCCTATGATTCTATGATCTCTGCCACAAGTCTTAAAGGGCATAGAAGAAAGATTCTGAAAATAATCACACTTAATGCTAACATTAAAACAGAATGAATCTGAAATAAGGACTTGATATTTGTTCTGTAGCAAGAGGTCTGCAATGGGGCAGTCTTTTCTTCCATATAAATTCATAGACACCAATGCAGTATTGAGGCTAATATATCCAGGATTCTGAGTGAAGATTGGGTACATCAGGTAAGACAGCTATTCTGGCAAACAATGCATCAATTCACAAGCTTGGTCTGTCAGTCATTTTCTCAGATTCACCAGTCTTCCGAGAGTTGTCAAGATTGGCATGGGTAGAACTTGTATCTTAGTATTAACAGGGAATGCACCAAATGCAAAACAACACACCCTGTAAACTCCTTAAAGTGACAGATACTACCTGGAAAACATCCGTTTATCTTTCAGTTTAAAGATGAAAAACTCTCTTTTCACAGTACTCTGAATTTGAGAGCTTGATCCCACTAAATCTGTTATCCGGTTTAGGGTCCAATTACCAGTCGCGGGGATGAATGAAATATCCAGGTGAAATGACACCATGCTGAGATAATTCAAAAGGAATCAGCCACGCTACTTCAAGCTGACTTTTTTTTATGCTATAAATGTGACTCCTTGAAAATTAGCTGTTTATGGGAAAATGTGTTCTTCTCTCTCACAGACTTCATACAAAGCCTCAGCAAAGTGTGGTGTCTAATATCTCTGTAGAGTATTTCCTTTCTTCCTAGCTAAGAAGGAGCAAGTTTAGGTAGATACAGGTGTGTTTACCTGTGGCTGGAGATGCTGCATGCTTCTGAAGAATCTGAGACATGCATGGTGCTGTTGCATTCAGCTGAAATCGTTCATGTAAGATACTGAAGGGAGAGTTTGGACTTTGTATCCTTATGCCCATTATGCTTCCAAGCTAGACTCTTCTAGATGAATTCTTCTTGTAATCACTGCGTTGGGAATAGAGATGCATCCTGCCTCCAGCAACACTTTTAACAGTAAGTTCTCTTTTGCCCCAACAGTGTATGATCAGATAGATGAAAGCAGGCCTATGGCAAGTTGGGAAATGAAATACTGGTATTATGAGTATATTTTTTCTTCTCTAAATGTGATGGGAAAACTGAGTGCATTTTATTGTGCCATTATATTCTGTTCCTGTTTGCTTGCCATAAATTACCTACAAAATTTGTGTGTGCTTCTCAGGTAGGTTCTGTTGCAGAAATCCACCTGTTCAGCTGGTTTTCTATAGGTATAAGCAGAAAAAAATGTAATCCTAACCTGTATAGAATTAATGGAGGGAGGTGCCCTGGGAATGTGAAGGGCATGTGAGGAAAAAGTGTTCTGGTTTCTGTGTTTTTTTGGAATTCAGGACACAGTCCTGTAGCATGAAAGATTCATACATCTGCTCATCAAAAGGTTTGCTTGTATTCTGATAAAGGGGCATGACAAAGGACACAGGTGTTTTTTCCCATGTAGAAAGAAAAATAATGGCAGCTCTGTATTTTCAGTGCTTCATTATGGAAGTATCTATGTAGTTTCATGTAATGGATTAAGGTATAGGATTTTCACCTGTGCCATTCATTGTGTCAGTCCCAGTGTGCAGCAGATAATCAAAGAATCATGATGTTGTGCAAATAGATGGAAAAAAGGAGGAGCTGCAGCCACTGTGAGGCCTCCCCTCAGCTGCCTCTGCTCTAGACTGAACCAACCCAGGGACCTCAGTTGCTCCTCACACACCTTGTCCTCTGGACTCTTTGCTATCTTTCTATCCCTCCTTTGGATGTGCTCTCATACTTTTATGTCCCTCTTAAATTGTGGCACTCAAGCATGCATGTGGTACTCAACGTGTGGCTGCACAGAGCAGAGCAAGACAATCCCTTCGCTTGCTTGGTGGCAGTGCTGGGCCTGACGCGCCCCAAAGTACGGTTGGCCCTTTTGGCTGCATAACATCATCCTTGTGGCAGAAAAGAATTTTCCCCTTTTCCTTGGATGTGTTTCGTTATTTTTGTTTCTGTCTCTCAAATGCATCCTTGCACTTGGCCATGTGACTCCTTTCAGTTTCCTAGTTTTTAGAATTAAGAACAATCTGCTGAAGGCAGGGGAAGGAAGGCCAGAGTCCAAAAGGGGTCTGGCTGCTGATCAGTTGGGTGGGATCACACAGAAAAAATGCTTCAGAAAAAGCAGAAAAACAAAGCCAGTGAGTGTTATGTGTTTTGAGTGCAAGAGTCTT
Organism: Tragopan temminckii; assembly: GCA_028571105.1. Classification (NCBI taxonomy): domain Eukaryota; kingdom Metazoa; phylum Chordata; class Aves; order Galliformes; family Phasianidae; genus Tragopan; species Tragopan temminckii. Next base: position 5,812 of record JAOWBP010007472.1, on the reverse strand, counting down.
GTCATCCGTGGGATGTATATCTGAGATGTGATTTTCTTCTCTCTGAAGTGCACTGAATGGATACTAACTTAATGTATCTTCATGAGTTACATCCAGAATTTTTGTTGAAATATTTGAACTTGTATGAGGATTTAGGCATTTGGAGTGTAGGATTAATGGCTTATTTTCAGAACTGTTGTTCACTTAGAGGCTAAGAGCTATGAAAACATCACTTCTGAATGTTCGGGTGCCTATCGTACAAAAAATGTAAAGCCACTGCTGTTTTTTAAGCCATGTCAAGGCATGTGCTGCACTTCTATTGGAAGGCCTTTGAACATGTGGGAAGCCTTTCCTCTGCTCAAAAAGGCTGTCACAGAGGGGAACAGAACGCTTATTTGCAGGCAAAATATTTTATGTTTAGACTGTAAATCCTGGTGGAACGAGTAAGGATGCTTTTCCCACTGATGTTGCCATTAAGTTTATTCCATCTCATCCAAAGTGCCTGACCTACTTGCCTTGATCTACTTCACTCATTAGCAGGCTCTGAGCCAACGTGCAGACATTTAACAAGGTACCCCAGTATGAACTAGTTGTCTAACCAGAGACACCAGCCTTGTAATTATCTGCCTGTGCCTTTGCCGGGATGTTATCACAAATCTCACAAAACTGGCTGTTGATGGTATGATGTGCACAACACATCACTGGTGCGGAGGCTCAGTTTAATGCACACGCCTACCCTGGGCTCTGGCATTATTTATTTTACCCTTGATATAAACAGTGGTACTTAGATAGAAGAGATGTTCTATGAAACATCTCGTACTCCTCCTTAAGTAAGTTACAACCACACAGACCTCCCAACTGTAACATCAGCTACCCTAGCATGCAAATTTTGTTTACATGTTTATACATACATATGCATTTATATGTGTATATGTATGAACAGTTATTTTTGAGCTCTTTAAGAGCAAATTACATTTATGATTAGAACACCTCTGCTTGCTTTGGTTCACTGAGTGATGGAAATACGCAGGCTTTATTCAAAGGCTGCTGCTTGTGGCACAGCCAGCCAGGATGCAGAGGTCAGTGAACTGTCCCACAGTGTTAACTCCTTGGTACTCCCAGGGGCACATTGCACACCGCCCCCTCAGGCCTTCACCTCCTGCCTCTGCTGACTCCTGGGCCCCACAGAATGTTTTCTCCTGGGAGAAGGCAATATGAAGATGTGTAAAAGATGTACTGCATGGTTAGCATCAATTTAATGCTGTGAACTCGTAAAGCCAGTGTCTGACTGCAGTTGCTGCATAACTGCTGCCTGTGAGTTATCTATGGGTAAGAACCTCACCTGCACGGAGAGCATTAATCATCCCTGAAAGAATGTTGTGGTTTGTCTGAGCAAAGCTGACTGGCAGAACCTCTTGCTGTCACTTTAGCATGATTAACATTTGAAAATACTCCTGCTTAGCTGTTAAATAAATTTACAATCTTGCTCTTGAAAAAATAGAAAGTCTTCTATCCCACCGTTCAGTACGCTGTACTGGAGAAGACGCTTGAGGAATTTTTTAATTCTTCCCCAGGCTGTCATATAAACTCTGTGTGGTCAGAGATCTGTTTACAGAGCCCTTGCTGGACCAGAACTACATGGTGAGAAGTCTCCATGTTACCAACTGCTGTTTTACGATGTCATAAGCCTTGGTGGCCCTGCTCCTGAGAGGTGCTGAGCATCACTGCTTCACATGCAGCGCAGCCTACAGTCACCAGCCTTTGTGACCTGTTGCCTGGGAGCTGAGGTCTTCCATGAATTGATCTCTTTCCATAGCCGTACCCAAATGGGATTATCAATGGTTAGGTAGCAGCTGTCAATTCTGGATCTCAGTGGTCTTTGCCTCTCTATTAGTGCAATTTCACAGCTCTGTCTGACAAGTTCTGCAGCAGAGAGTGCTGCCTAACTTGTACTCCCAGATTTTGGCATCAGTTATGAGTCTCTCAAGAGACAATGTCTGGGAAATTCTACTCAAACTGCAGCGTGATGTGGGCAGGAGTGAGGAGGTGGAAGGGCTCGCTGCCGCTGCACTGGGAGCGGAAGCAGAAATGCTTGGAGGTGACTGGTATTTTGGGGAATTGTGTGAAGGAGTTTCTCCATTCCGGATTTACGCTACTAGGAGGAGGGGATAATTTAAATTTCATGAAGGTGGTATACTGAGAAATGACTGAAATAATACTGGCTGCAACAATTACCGGGTACCACTGATTGTGATATTACAATATCATTCTCCTTCTCCTGAAATATACCTTCAAGAAATGAAAAATAGCCAGCTGAAGCTAGAGGTAATTGCTTATAGAGTGACAGGTAGCGGTGAAACCCATTATATCATTTCTATGCCAATGAAGTATTTCTCCAACAGTATATTTCTTACATATTTGCTCTCTCAAACTTAGTGTTGTAATTACTTATGATGCTTTTAAATTAAGATGACAATTAAGGCATGCTACTTCTGCTGAATTGCTTCTGAAATTAAGTTACTCATATTTGCATCAACACTTTGTAACCAACTGAGGCTGCTTCCCTGAGATATAGTAAAAAAATCAAAGCAGGAGACCATCTCTGACCTGGATAGCTTACCTTTTCCAAGAACAAGATAAATAAAGACATTGGTTCTTCTTCACTTCAACCTGCTGTTTTAATTCTCTTAATTTTCTGTAAGCTACTTTCTCTTGCTTGAAGACTTACCAGGGAGAAGGTGTCCATGTCAGCACTTAGCTAAACTATTCAAATTGAGTTATCTGTCCTTGAAGGTGAGCCTTTCTTGCAGTTAATAAGCTACTGCCACAGTGTTTTTATGAAGGAGATAAAGCTGCCTGCATAGAAAAACTTCTAAACAATGTTGTCAATGTTTATGGTACTCCATAAATGGTGTAATGGCCATCAAACAGTAAATCTCTTACCCTGTGGACTTTAAACCTTGTTCCAAGTTATAGGGTATAAAATAAGGAGCAATTAGCAATGAAATAACAAGTTACAAAGTAATCATCACTCCTTTTTGTTTCCACAATCATATTATTTTCCTGTAGTATAGTGATAAATACAGTTAATTGACTACAAATTTAGTTGACCTATTTCTAATCTTATGCTTACTATTGTAATGCAAGAAAAACTCCACAAGAAACAGATATAAAGTTAGGATAAAGGAAGGCAAGATTTATGCAAAAATAAAAATATTTTAAATAAATATGAATAAGTATTTAATATTCCCCCAAATTTTGCATTTCATTTGCAAATGGGTTTTATATATTAAATGAGGAAGAAATACGTAAATGAAAATGTCTGCCTAAGGCTATGAGACATGATCTCACTTGTAAGACTTGTTAATACAAGGTATTAATAATTGAATAGCAGCTGCTTCAAAATGGACAGAGAGCCAGAAGGATAAAGCTTGTACACAGACACAAGCACCTAAAATGAGGGATCTGCTACAAGTTCAGAGGCTCTTTTGTAAGGAAGAACTGGCTGCAAAATGATGATGAGACTACCCACATCCAAGGGGGTACTACATGCATGCCAAGTGTCATCCCAGAAAGTCAGTAAACAGTGTTTGTGTATATTGTATTTTTCCTTTTGGTGCTCACTGTGTTCTAAAGGGCATTATGGACCAGATTAATAGCTCGGCCTTACATGCTATTGCATGTAGTTCATTATCTCCTGTAGTTCTTTCGTATTAACCTTTTTATTATGAAAAGAGGAGAAAGCAGCTCAGCTATCTTCCCAAGAAGGATCTCCTTAAACCAGCACTTATCCGATTGCAAACTCAGTTGATATCAGAAAAAAATCTTAGATAAATATTAAGTTTTCCTCAGTGGGCAAAGAGTGAAATGTTACTCCCTGGAAGAAGATCTTCCATTTAGGAGAAATGTACACTTTTATTTTCCAGTTTCCAAATTGAAGCAGCAAACAAAAGCCATCTCTCTTCTCTCAGTCCTCCAAAGCATGCTCTGTAAAGCAGGAACACTTATCAGCATTGCTCAAGTGCTTTCTGATGCTGAGATTGCTGCCAGGATCCAACACTTGCAGAGAGAGAAGGAGGAAGGGGAAGGGAAATTTTCTCTTGAATCATTGTGTGAGTGAATTGGATTTCCTGCTTGGATTATTATATGATAGAGGAACAGATTTAAACATCTAAACCAACAGTTAATCTTTAACTCTCAATTAACCCTTCATAAGGACAGGACACAACCGTGAACTGAGATTAATGCCCTTGCTCTGCACGTGGCAGAGGAGATCTTTTCCAGCTCAGTCTCATCACCAGCCATAAAGCTGCGAAACAAGAATACAAAGAGGTAAGGGCTTTCTTCTTCACTACCATTGCAATATAGCAAAACAGAACTGATGAACAGAGGCTTGTTTTTTTCTGTAGGAGTCAGTGTGAGCAAAAAGTGCAAGAACAAGCAATGCCATTCTCTGAAAAGCCCTCAAGGCATCTCACATTCAGGGCTTCTGCTGGAGGCTGCAGCCTCATCTGGCAGCAAGTGCCAGGGTCGCCTCTGCTCCCCGCCAAACAGCATCCTTGCTGTTACGCAGCTCTCTGGACTTCATGCCATTTCTTTAACCATCTCCACACAGTCAGGCTTTGTGAAGGTGCTGGTGTCCAGATCTGCGTGGCTCCATGTTGTTACAGCTCCAGTGGCTGCACGAGGTCTGTCCTTGGCCTGCAGAGCTGTGCTTCACCGCCTCACAGAGCCTCGCCCAGCTGGAGAGGCCTCCGGTCCTTGGCTGCCTGCTTCCATTAAAGATGGGACACTTCTTGCTGAGTATCATTAAAGGAAGTTAAATAACAACCCAGATCTCTATCTATCCTGATGGTGATTCGATAGAAGGGAATGTTCCTCTCAAGGGAGCCTGCCACCATCAATTAACTCCTACCATCATACACATTTTTTTACGTCTTTTCGCATCAAATTTTATTTTTATTATTTGAAAACTAGGTGGTTTCTGCCTTTATTTTTTCTGTAGCTTGGTTGTAAAATGTTCAGTTCTCATCGGTAATCTCTGCAGCTCCCCAGTCAAATGCTGCATCTCAGCATCTCTGGGAGGAATCACCTAAGATAAACATGCCAAGAATGGGAAGAATGGTGGAAAAGCACATTCAGGAGTTCTCAAATCTTTGTAAGCTTAGCTGATATTTTATCAAAGATACATCCAAGTTAAAGAATGGATTTCTTGTTAAATCATCCTCTAAGGACACTAAGTTTTCTTTTAACAGTACTTAAGGAGATGGAAGGAAATGAGACACGCAGTGTTCTCACTGCAAAGAAACAAAGGAAGAGAAACTGCGTGACTGTCAGAAATTATTTCTAAAAATAGTCATATTGCACTTTCCTATAAGGCAGCAACCGCTCTTTAGAATGAGAACAAATCAAACACACTTGAAATTGAACCCCGAAGTCTTTGTTTGATGTTTCTTCTTTTGCAGGCTTTATTATTCTTTCAGATTGTTTTTCCCTCCTTGCAACACTGAGCTATTTCAGCCTTGCCTAAAACCTTTCTACTCCGTTATCAAATCGACCTTCTTTTTGCACAAGCTTTCCCAGACACTGTCCAAACACTTTCTATCAGCCTTGTTTGTGCATGAGCAACGTGTGGATGAGAAGCCCCATCTGCTGCTCCCCGTCTCCCTGAAGTGCAGCACAACATTTCTGCTACCTAATTTCTTGTTTGAGTGTTTGGTGTGCTCTTCTGCTTTGGAGGACTGTGTAAGTATCTCCTTGCATTCAATTTCTGAACTTCGCCATTGTTTAATGCTTATCTCTTAAAAAAAAAAAAAAAAAAAAAAAAAAAAAC
>JAOWBP010007381.1:0-25581 GCA_028571105.1 Tragopan temminckii | reverse complement strand
ACCCGGTGTCTGCGCAGCACTGAATAAACCATACCTGCTTTGTAATCTTACGTGGGTTACAGAGTTTGATTCCGTACATCACTAGGATACATTTTTTTTCAGTATTTGCCATGCAGTGACTCTTAAACCACAGGCTCAGGCCATAGAGACACCATGCCAGTGCAGTGACTTCCCTCCTTGACCCACCCTATCCTGCAAACCCCAGTGAAGTGAGCCAGAACAGGCAAGGGATACTGAAGAGGTTGGCCACAGCCTGGCCATCCCCAGGATTCACCACAGATCCTGATGGGATCCCCAGCTAAAGACAGAAGGCCCCGCACAATGTTCCTCACAGGTTTCGAATGAAACTCTTCTTACATAAAAATCATTAAATGATAAAAAATCAAAATTGGAGAAGATGTATCAATATTCCAGATATTAGCAGTTATCCTTACAGTAGCTATCTTATAAGCTTGCTGGATGAAACTTTTGGAGTTTGTGCCTACATTTTGTCTGAGGACAATATTTCTTGTCTGTCAGGCATACTGTCATTGATGCAGTTTTCAGAAAGGACCTGACTGAAACATCAGTTCTAGATGGTTGTATCCAGGCTTTATCTAGATATATTTGTCATACTTAGCATTTAGGTTTTGGCTGCATCCCTTCATAAAAACTGCTTTAACATTGAGACCATGAAATCAGTGACAATAATATATTTCAAACTGTAACATGTTCTGCTCTTCATTTATGCTACCTTAAATAAAGGACAGATACCTCTGCCTTATCAATTATGAATCATTAAAAAGTTTCCAAGTTTTTTTCACTCACAATTATTATCTCCCATTTTTTGCCTAGCTTTGAAATTTTCCACTCCACGTGCTGATCTATTTCATTTCCTACTCCCTTCTTCTCATTACAGGCCACATTACTTGTCACTTCACCCTGCTTTTTTCCCCACTCAAAAAAAAGTTTCAGAATTCCTTTGGAGTTCAGGAACTTGCCAGTGTCAAGCTGCCAACTCATAGATTCATATCACTGGTCTGTATTTGGTCCTAAGGAGGAGCTCGTTGAAAAAAGCAAAGTATATCAAACGAAATGCACCAAAGTTAGCTTCAAGGAAAGTGTTTAGGGACATTTCTTAGTGACCCCAAAGCAGAAAGACTCCAAGTTACTGCCGGTGCTGAAGATGTACTACATGGGTTTGCACTCTTAACTACTTTTAAGAAGGAACAAACATAATGTCATTGTTCTTAAACTTTCCCATGTGTTCATCTTCCATCTTTGCCAATAGTGGGAAATTCTGCTGTTTTGTAGCTACCAGAACAAGTAAAACCTGTATAACTGCAAGTAATGTAGTAGCATACAGCAGATGAGGTCATGCTCATAAATCTTTGCTTCGAACACCAGGTTATGATTTTATCCATTCTTTTTTTTCTCTCTTAGAGTGATAGTCTGACATAAACAAAGGGTAGTAGTACAGGATATTTATACAGTGATCCTACAGACTTTTATTGTTAACACAAGTTCCAGTGATTTAGTCAAATCCCAAGACAGCAGTGCTGCATAACGGCATGTTATGCTGTAACAAGGTGTAAATTTACACATAAATATTTATGGAATTGCTCACTATCAAGCATTTAGTTTAGTGAATGCCATAATTTCCTCCCCAGGTGTGAGGCCTCCTCATGGGGATTTGGCCATAGAGGCTCAGTGTCTGTTCAGAGTCTATAGGAGCCAAGGGATAAGGCCCACTCCTGCCCTGTGGAGGTGCTTTTATAGCTGAGATTTCCATCCTTGGCCCTGCCTGAGATCCAGCTCCTACTGCCTTGCATCTCTGGGTCTAGCGCTGGACCCTGACAAGCCAAGTGAATCTGCAGACCTACGTCCTGGCCCAGCTTTGGCCAGGCCCTTTGGAAGTGCCCAGTGCAATTCATTTTGTTCTGGGGTTTGGTTTTGTGTGTGTATGTGGTGGGTTTGCTTTTTTTTTTTTCTTTCTATTTTTCCTATTTTTTTTTCCCACTTACTTATTCATTTATTCATATCCTCAACAAAATTGAAATCTATTGTTTCCATCTTGTATCAAGTTCAGATGAGCAGATACTTACAGGCCAAAATAATCTCAATCCAATCAAATTATTTGAAATGTCAGTTCTCAGTATTGGAACTTGGCTCAGTAACTGACTAGAATTAATGCAATCAATTCTGCATAAATAAATAGAATAATGCAAGTTAATATAATACAAGAATAACAGTCATCCCCCTTTGTGGGATGACAGTTAACTCAACTCTGTGGGTAAATATATTAGTCCCACCCCTGTAAACTTCTAAGACACTTTGGAAAACAAGTCGAAGCTTCCCCCTCCTCTTTTGGGGATAAAAAAGTCTGGCAGGAATTAGGCACCGGAGCTGGGGATCCTCCTCAGGGAAAAGGAAAGGAATACAGCAAGGCACAGCCCTTAAGGAAACTTTTGGCGTATGAGCTTTCAGAGAGTGGGGAAGTCTGCCAGCAGTGGTGTAACTGCTGATGTGGTGTGCTGCTTCTCGAACACTTCTGATCACCCAAGCTGCTTTTTCTTATGCTATTGCTGCAGAAGAATCTGTTTGAGCTCCTGGCACAGAACAGAGCCCCCTGCTCACAAAAGCTATTGCCATCCATAATCCCACTGACTGTTAAATTTTGACCTGCAAGCAGATGTGCTGTAAACCATTTCCTTCTGGCTTCCATCCTGTTTAGGTTTAGATGCATGCATCAGCTCTCCAGATCAAGCATCACAGAAACATTGCTGAATGCCATGATGTGCATTTGAAATAAAGGCATTCCCTATCCACCTGCCATGCTGCCAGCCTCCTGCTGTATTTGCATTGGGCCCCCCTCTGCATCACCATACAGTGGAAGGAAAGGATTTCCAGTGAATGAAAATTTTAGATACACTTCCCCATTGCATCAATACATTACTTTTTACCTCTGTTTTTAATCTAAAATGTAACTCCACTGTTAAACGTTTAAACTCCACACAGAACTATTTGTATACGCTTGTGAATTTTCTTTCTCTCTCTCTTTCTCCTTCTCCCAAAAGATGACTGAATACAAGGTAAATGGCAGCGTTATCATTTATTTCTTTCAGTAAAAGATATGCAGACCAATCCTACTCTTTGCTATAAACAATGAAGTTAGAAAATCATCTATTCCGCAGTGTAATAATAATAAACAGACACCTTTATCGTCATGATATTTTGATGTTTTGAAATGGATTTAAACTGTAAGGTCTCAATCCATTAAACCTATCACACTGCATTTGTAGGGGGAAAAAAAAGATGGAGATTTAGTTAAGTCATTATTTAAATATAATCTGATCTTCCTTTTTACTCGATATTACTACACTGAAAGAAGAATCCTTTCATTTTGCCTCTTGTCTGCATGGATTCCTTGAGGAAAACAATTTTACAAAGCCTATTAGGCCAAAAAAAAGCTGCACTAAAATGATGCTAAAGATCCTACTTAAAACTGTTAAGGGTACATTAATTAAGCTGACAACTAACTTTACAGAAAGGAGCCAAAACCAGCTGCAAATACATTTAGACAGAAACTGTGTCCCTACCTACCTTTCACTGTCAGTCCTCCCCAGAGTACCACTGGCTTAGGAAAGCAAATAGAAAATGGTTCATTGTGATTTTTGGTGTTAAGTCATAATGATCATATGCATGTACTACTTGAAAAGAACTTTTCTTATGAAGTTCTTAAGAAAGACTTAAAGAAGTCTTTCACTGTGGAAAGTTGTTTGGAATGCTTTTTTGTATTTTAGTAACAAGAGAAAATAATAAAATTGCAGTAAATATAAGATACCCTTGTAAGGTTTCAGGGAAGCTGTTCTAGATGTCATATCAAACACTAACATGCTAATCTCATGCTACCAAAAAAAAAAAAAAAAAAAAAATCTGAAGTGGAGAACATCAAAAGTTGAAGGCTTTTGATGTAAAGGCTCAATCTGTGTTTCAGAGTATCACATGCTCCCATATGCAATCTTCCCTCTATATTTTGTTACACAGCATGTTTTGGCACAGACCCTTGTCTGCAATCACAGATTACATCCCAAAATAACCAACATTTGCACCACAGGCAACAACCTAGCTCTGAAGATTCATCTGCTTCATGTGCTTTTTTTGCTCCATAAAAGTATAAAAAATTGCAACTTGTTCAAAGCTGTCCATCTCTGAACATGCTGAGGTGTTTTGTTTTGTTTTTTTCTCCATTTCAATTGCATCTTTCTGTGTGACCAAGATCAGAGTAGGTCAGACACCTTATTTCCAACATGGTAGATCTCCTTGCAGAAGCTCTGCACAGTGCGATGAGCTTGAACAGCTGTCTGGATTTGACTACAAAAGGATCATTCTCTGAGGAAATGTAAAAAGATTCAATATGTGTATAGAATTTTGTATAGAATGCACACAACATTTATAATGAAAGCTCAAGGGCACTTTGGAGTAATTCTTGCACGATTACCAAGACCTGTAAAGTACAGGAAAATACCTTTTTTGTGTGCTAAAAACTAGAAACTTCCAGTGTTTTTAGTGTAATCAACTTGTACCACATGGAACCGAAAGGTGTTTGGCTGCTGTTCAGTACCAGAAATTGCAGAACATATAAGGAAGAGAGACAAAGGGAAAACTGAGAAATCAGAGTAAGTGTGTTTGCAGGTATACAGAAAACACCGATTGCTTTCAAGAAGGCAGGAATCCTTGTTATTAAACACATATTTCATTCTACTTTGCCATATACTTTCATTCACAACTGAACAGATGCTTCTGAACCACAGTCTGAGCTACCTAGGAATGGAATAGACTATAATGCCAAAGAATATACAGCTGATTACAGATGATTCCAACAGATTATGCCCTCAGTCACGCTACCCTATATTGTCATGCTCACTCGGTTGCACTTTTATTCACATGACTTGCATGGACTCATAAGAACTGTCCTGTTAACCATTTGTCATGTACAAACAGAAACAAAGATTTGTGGTCAGCAGCAGCATAAAACAGATCAAAGTTAACTGCAAAAGTATGTTTGTATAAATGATTAGAAATAAAACACTGTATATTTGAAAAAAAAGTTCTCTAAAAATTTAAGTAAGTTTAACAAAATGGCATATACAGAAATGAAATGAAATTCCTCATCTCCTCCCCTTTGGAGTTTTACATGTTTACACAGCATCATTTATGCAGCAGCATTAAGCAAGAGAAATTCAAGTTGTGTCCCAGCAAAACAAGACTAAGTTGCCTTAAGAGAAAAAGACTGCAGCTCTAACAGAGCTAACAGTATTTACAACTCCCACCAAATCAAAGCCCTAGAATTTAACAAGGTAGTCAGATATTGCATAATTGATTAAAATGTATTTGTAACATATGCAAACATAATTCATGAGATAACGAACATAAAGTGCCAGGATGGGATGGTAAGTATAAATTGGAGAAGACAGAGAAAGCTAAGCTCAGTCCTAATTTAACTTCACTGACTTCAAATATATCTCTGTGAAACAGGACATATGCAGGCACAGCATTAGTTTGAAATGTGTGCACTTCAACTTGTCTTATCATTTTTCCTTTTATGACTTAAAGCCTACTGACTATTTAAAAATGAAATGGTTGGCCTGTTTGATGTTAGAGAACAAAGAAATGTCAGTAGAGTTGGAACAAAAATATACCTACACACATTGATACAGTATGTAGTCCCCATCTCATCCTATTGTGTTTCATCTTGATAGGTTAAATATACATATATATACTAAAATTGTATATATATTATTGGCAGGCAATAACGTATTTTAAAAACATATCGATGCTTAAATCTTGCAGGCAGTTGCTAACAAAATACAAGTACAAATATAAAAGAATCTTTATGTAAGTAACTGAGTATAGATACTAAATGCACACCTATATAAATGCATTGCAAGCTACTGGTGGATGAGCACTGAATTTTTAAACACTTCATTTGTCTTGTTTTGTAGCATTAGGATGTTTGGGTAACCTTGTGCTCATACCTTTCATCTCAGTGATATGAGTACAATAATGTACTGTGGGAAACATATTTGAATGTATTCAGTTGTTAAGTAACAGACTGTCTGTCAGTGTATACATATTCCCCTTGTAATATATGAACAGGTAATTTTACAGAGAGAAATGTCAGTAGAAGGAAGACACAATTAGGACAAAACATCAAAGCAGAGCAGAGACTAACAAGCAAGGGAAGGACATTGGGTGATGGAGGTCACATATTGGTTAGATGCCTACAGAAGCTACAAAACTGAAAACACTATTTCCTCTCATTAATGAAAACTCCCATAAGTAAGTGAAAGAGGAAGGAGGGGAGAAATAATTTTCCAGAGCCTGCCTGAAATACTGTACCATTTTGCAACATTTAATGATGCTACTTAAAAAAAAAAATTCAGAAAGCTTGAAAAAGTAGCAAAAAGTTTTCAAAGTCCTTATCTTGTGGAACCTGTGGTTTTAATAGCTAACTTGAAATATATGTAAAATCATTTGAAAGTATCAAGATTGTACTTTTTTATCATGATTATCACTGAAGAACTGAAACAAATTTAACTAAATAAGGATTTTAGGGAACAGATTTAGTTCTCTATTAATAGAGTCTGTCTCTATTCATAGCAGTGAACAAAGATTGTTAACCTAGCCCTTTGTACTTGAAATCCAGATAACATTAGGATACATTTCTGTTACACAAACCTCCTGCAAGACTTGATCCTAAAACTCCAATAAAAAGTACCATTTTTTTGCTAAATGAAAAGAGAAGCTGCAAATTCAAGGTAATATACTTTATTTGTTATTTGCAGGGACTATGTTAGCCAAGACAGCCACTACCACCAAAAAGATGTCTTTGCTATCCTCACCTTCGAAACCTCACATTTTTTTGTCATAAAATACAGTGCTCCAACGGCCTTCATGGAATTTGCTAGCAATTGCCTACAGTCACTAAGAGAGTAAGATGTGTGCATGCAGTAAACATTCATACTTTGGAGAATAGGATAAAAGCTTTAATTTGTTCACTGTCTTATGAAATTAATCCAGTAAGTGCAGGTAGAAGACAATATGGTAGAATGGCACTGCTCCCAAATTTCCAAGTTTACTGTGGATAAAACAGCAGATACAATTCTGTGTAGTGGTATTTTAACAAATAATGAAGATATTATTAATGTAGATTAATTCTTGACAAGATTGAAAAAGTAAATACGTTAAGAATAAGAAGTGCTTCTGAGTATATTAACAAATGCCAATATCCTTCACAAAAAAGATTATTGTTTTTCTGAATTTAACAAATGCTTATGAAGGGTTTGCACAACAATTCTTATTCTGAGGCAGCAGATAATATTTCACTTCATGGTCATCTACTTTTTACTGAAGTATTTAACTCTGCAAATTGGTATTTTCTGCAGTGACCAATCAAGGAATAATGGAGGTGCAAGAAAATATTGTCAGCTCATTCTTTATGGAGGCTGACATAATGATCTCAAAGACATTTACAGAGCAAGTCCTGGCTTCCAGTTTCAACATTAACTATTGCATGATTTCTACAGTGTTAAGCCTGTGAGACAAATGCATGTGGCTCAAAAAAAAAAAAAAAAAAAAAAAAAAAGTAGATTTTCTTTGAAATCCTGCAGTGTTAATTCAATACTATGGGAACTCTTACCTTCTTCCAGGTGGCTGATATGATTAGCTGTGCAAATTTTTGAAGCTGCTGCTAATTACTGTAAATTTTGGTTTATGGAGTATTCTCAGGTGGGTTGTTTGCTAGCAATCTATTATCATTTTCAGTATACAAAGCCTTCACTGTTACAGCAACCATTGGTGGTTTAAAAAAAAAAAAAGATATCAGTGCCTTGAAATTGCAGGAGCCAAATCTGAAGTCTAGAGATAAATTAGATGCTGATGCTTGCTTAGAGGGAAATAGATTTTTTTAGGTTATTTTCCTTCCACATGGTCACCTGAACATTTGGGAAAGAGTATTCAGTGCCTTAAGCTCCACAACAATAAGGTCAAAATTTTAACCATGCTAGAATGTAAGAGAAATTCTGGAAAAAAAGGAAAAAGGAATATACTTTGGAAACAACCAAACTTGAAAAAGGAAAAAAGCTGAAACAAATCCTCTTAAAGCTTCAAGTCCCAGGAGGGATTCAAGTGCTGTAGCAAAGGGAGCTCATGGGATCAAACATACTGCACAACAAATGATCTTGTTATACCATGCAATTTTACACAGGTAGCAATGGCAGGGAACAGTTACATATTTTCTTATCATAACAAAAGAAAGAAAAAAAGAAAGAAAAAGAACACCTTATAAATATGAGAGATTGCATATTATCATCCCAGTCCCTAAAGTTTATTCCCTCTGAGCAATACAATCACAGCATTATAGAATCATAGAATCATTAAGGTTGGAAAAGACCTCTAAGATCATCCAGTCCAACTATCCACCTACCACCAATATTTCCCCACTAAACCATGTTCCTTAGTACCACATCTATGCATATCTTGAACACCTCCAGGGACTTTGACTCAACCACCTACCCGGGCAGCCTGCTCCAGTACTTGACCACTCTTCAGGAGAAGTTGTTTTTCCTAATATCCAACCTGAACTTCTCTCAGTGCAACATGAGGCCATTCCCTCTAATCCTATCTCTAGTTACACAGAAGAGGCTGACCTCCATTTCTCCACAGCCTTCCTTCAGGCAGTTGTAGAGAGCAATAAGGTCTCCCCTGAGCCTCCTCTTCTTCAGACTAAACAATCCCAGCTCCCTCAGTTGCTCCTCGTAAGACTTGTGCTCCAGTACCCTGACCAGCTTTGTTGCCCTTCTCTGGACATACTACAGCGCCTCAGTGTCTTTCAAGCAGTAAGAGAGCACAGAAAACAACAAACAGAACACAGTACTCAAGATGTGGCCTCACTAGTGATGAACACAGGGGGACAATCAGCCCTCTGTTTTTGCTGGCAATACTGTTTCTTATATAAGCAAGTATATGGCCACCTGGACATATGGCTGGCTCAAGCTCGGCCAAAGGCGTCCAAACACCCCCGGCTCCTTTTCCTCTTCATAGCTGTCAAGCCACTCAGCCCCAAGCCTGCAGTATTGCCTGGGGTTGTCGCCGAAGTGCAGGACTTTCAACATCTTGTTGAACTTCATCCCATTAGCCTAAGTCCATCAATCCAGCCTCTGTCCCTCTGTAGGACACTCAGGCTGATTGACTTCCTCCCAACTTGGTGTCATCTGCAAACATGCTAAGGGTGCACTCAATCCCCTCATCGATATAATCAATAAAGATATCAAACAGGACATGCCATAATACCAACCCCTGGGGATCACCACTGGACACCAGCTGGATTTAACTCCATTTACCACCACTCTCTGGGTCCAGACCTCCAGGCAGTTCTTCACCCAGCAAAGAGTATACCTGTCCAGGCCACGGGCTTCCAGTTTCCCCATGAGAATACCGTGGGGGACAGTGTCAAAGGCCTTGCTAAAGTCTAGACAGACTGGGCCAACAGCCTTTACTGGTTACCCAGTCACAGGAGGAGATGAAGTTGGTCAAACAGGACCTGCCTTTCATGAACGCATAGTGACTGGGTCTGATCCACTGGTTGTCCCGCACATACCATGTGACCTCACTCAAGATTATCTGTTCCATAACTTTCCCTAGCACCAAGCTCAGGCTGACAGACTTGTAGTTCTCTGGATTCTCCTTACGACATTTGTAGATGGGAGTCACGTTGGCAAATCTCCAGTCCACTGGGATCTCACCAGTTCACCAGGAATGCTGATAGATGGTGAAAAGTGGCTTGGCAATCACCTCTGATAGCTCTCTCAGCATCCTTGGGTGGATCCCATCTAGTCCCATGAACTTGTGACAGTCTAGATTGAGTAGAAGACCTCTAACTGTCTCCATCTGAATCATGGGAGGTTTATTCTGCTCCTCACCTCAGATATTTGGGTCAGGGGTTCCCAAGTATCCCAAAGATAACTTGTCTGACTATTAGATAGATGTAAAGAAGGCACTGAGAACCTCAGCTTTTTCTTTATCCTCAGTGGTCAAGCTCTGTTACCACATTTGGTAAGGCATGGAGATTCTCCTTAGCCCTCCCCTTATCATTAACGTATTTGTAAAAAAAAAAACTTCTTGTCTCTTACTACAGTGGCCTGTTTGATTTCAAGCTGAACTTTTACTTTTCTAATGTTCTCACTGCATATCCCAACAACTTCTTTGCATTCACCCCAAGTTGCCCATCCCTTCTTCCACTCTTTCTGTTGAGACACTGCTACCCAAGTGCAGTTTGTCCTGAAGCAGAAACACAATGGAACATAAATGCACCATGGAGAGGCATGGATATATTCTGCTGTGCTGGCATGCTGCTTATCTAGCACAAGCAGGAACAGAGCTGGCTCACTGCACTATTTACCTGAGTATCCAAAGAACAACCCTTCCCCATTCTCTCACACCACCCCATAGAAGAGAGTAGAGAAGAAATGTAAGAAAAAGAAAGAAATGTAAATAATGCAAAAAGATGATTATTAAATATATTTTCCAGTAAATACTGTTTGCAGGCAGTTCTTCTAAGCATAATGGCTACGTGCAATCAATACTGTCTTTCACAGAATTACAGAATCATAGAAGTTGGAAGGGACCTCTGGTCATAACTGAATCCAGCCCCCTGCTAAAGCAAGTTCCCTAGAGTAGGTCTCACAGAAAATTGTCCAGACTGTTGTGAATGTCTCCAGAGAAGGAGACTCTACCACATCACTGAGCAGCTTGTTTCAAAGCTCTGTTACCCACACGCTAAATTTCTTCCTCATGTTTGTATGAAACTTCCTGTGCTCCAGTTTGTGCCCATTGCCTCTTGTCCTGTTGATGCATGCCACTGAAAAGAACCTGACCCCATTCACTCTACTCCTGCACTTCAGATATTTATAAACAGTGAGGAGATCCCCTCTTTAAACATTTATACCTTTTCACCTTCATCTGCAGCTTTTAATCCTGCAAGGCTTATCTCTGCAAGTAACAGTGGCAAGAATAATTCAGAATTCATAAAATGATCAATCAAATGGCCTACAAAGCATACCAATAACATTTTGCAGCCTGCAATTACTCATTTACAACATTTCTTCATTTCTGGTGCTTAGAGCTGTACTTGATAATAGAGACAGATTTCCAACACAGCATACTCATAGGCTATCTGAACTCTAACTGTTGCTGTGCAGTTTCCCACCACACACCTCTGTTCCTCTCATTATTGCCACCATGCAGTAACACAGTAAGCCATCCTCCCTTCCCTCCTATAAAGACATTATCTATAATTACATTACTAATTCAATAGAAAGCAGGTGGTAGCTTCAAAGTTAATGACAATGAAACACAAGCAATAATTTGTTTTCAGATTAAGAATTCCCAGCTAAATGACAACTTCATAAATCCATTTAGAAAAACAGACTCTGCCAGTCTGCAGCAGCAGTCTAAAACCTGAGCACAATGATACTACCCTGTTGTAACTATTACCACAAAGCACTGGTCCAAATGGAAAACTAACAACTGGGAGCTAAATGCAAAGGGAATCTTCTATGTGTATCATTAAAAAATGTGATCCTAGGAAACAACGATTTTTCAAAAAGTTTGAGAAGAGCAAAACCTGAATAAACTTTAATCTTTCAGCAACTATTCATGTTCATAATTCGAAATATGAACATCTGTGTTGTCATCCTTTTAGTGAGAATATCTTCCCTGTGGCCTCTCCTTTCTTGACAGCCTTTAAAAGCTGACTGTTGTTGAATTTCTATATCTGGTTACATAAAAAGGAATTGTGATTTCATCAGAAGTTGTTTCCAAAGACAATGACATACTACACTGGAAAATAAAATAACGAAATTATTTTCAAATGACAGATATTCCACAGCAGTTTTTCACTGTGGGACTAAACAAAACATAGCACTAAGTACATAACTGTTCTTACACTTGCATAACTCCAGAGTTAATACAAAAATCAATTCACTTATATTGGTATCAGAGTAATTACGATGCTGTTCAATTACAATATGACTTGAAAATTGACAGAATTTTAGCTTCCAAACTTTTTAAAGCAGTAAGTTTTTCAATCAAGAAAAATCCCAAGACTGAAGTAAAAGTCAAAGTGAGAGAATCATGCATTGATTTAAGAGGCAGGACAACTACTAGAAACAAAAATATGCTATACATCAACTTCTTCCTGGACTCATTAACTTCAGTTATTTCAAGATTATTTACTTTCAGTGCAGTTTTTGTTCCTCATGGTTGCCTTACAGGTGCTCTCTTATTGAAGGTGGGAGAAGGAAGGAGAAGAGAGACAAATTAACTTCTGTTCTAAAACACACTTTATTTGCAATGAAGTACTAACAACTAAGAGTACAGTCATCTTATTTCAATGCACATAACAGTATCAACATTATTAGAACCATTACTACCTGAGAAATAAAAAAAAAATGTTAAATGTTTCCAAACAGGAAACATAATCAGGCAAAAAGCACCTTTTAGACCACAAAGATGTTGTATAAAATCAGCTCTTACTTCTGTTGACAGTGTTAAGATAGCTATGTATTAAATATAGACATGTATTAAACACATTGATTTTATAGCCCCTTTGAGAAATGACTTTTCTATTAGCACAAGACACAAAAACGACATGCTTCATTCACCTACAAATGACACAAATCACATTAGCTGTCTGCTGAATTGCCAGCAGCACTGTGTGAAGTTTTCCCAAGAACTCTGAGACGTGTTTCTCCTCATACTGGGCCAAACTGGTCTTAACTAAAAGCAGTTCTAATCTGCCAATATGGATGGAACCTGCCCACACATGTGTGCTGAGATCCACGCATAAAGAGAAATTCTACAGTAATACGTTTTCAGAAATCTGGTCATGGAACCGTAGAATAGCAGAATGGCGTGGGTTGAAAAGGACCACAATGATCATCTAGATCAAACTCCCTGCTGTGGGCAAGATTGCCAACCACCAGACCAGGCTGCCCAGAGCCACATCCAGCCTGGCCTTGAATGCCTCCAGGGATGGGGCATCCACAACCTCCTTAGGCAACCTGTTCCAGTGCATCACCACCCTATGAGTGAAAAACTTCCTCCTAATACCTAACCAAAATCCCCCTTGTCTCAGTTTAAAACCATCCCCCCTTATCCTTTCACTATCCACCCTCGTAAACAGTCATTGGTAAGCCAAAGAAACATGGGAGAAATGTGCATCAAGCACAGCGTAACTACCTGTCAAGGGAAGTGATTGTCCCACTCTACACTGCACTAGTGAGGCCTCATCTTGAGTACTGTCACCAGTTTGGGGAAATAAAACTTATAGTGTCCAAAGGAGGACTACAAAGATGGGGCAGGGTCTGGAGGGCAAGGCGTAAGAGGAGCAGCTGAGGTCCCCTGGTTTACAAAGCCCAGGGCAGAGGGCTGATTTTTGGGTGATTCTATGTGGACCAAAGAGTTGCACTCAATGATCCTTATGGGTCCTTTCCAACTTGGAATATTCTATGATTCTATGATTCTGCCATAGTGGTTGTTGTAAACACTTGCTAGCTGCAAGGACAGTCCAATTCATTAACCTTTTTGCTATATTTGGATCAGGAGCATTAAGTCTTTCATACAGTATGTGAAACAAAACCAAGGAGTAGTGCTAGATATAAATTCCCATGCTCTGCTGTCACAAAAAATGTTTTGAAAATGCCCTGTTTAGTTTTCTTTGGCTTTAAAATACTGCACATTTATTCTTCAATTAAATGTAACCAGTCCTTTGTTAGCACTTCAGACAGATTATCTGTTTAAAACAGCCAGTTCTTGTGTGCTTCTCTAAGCTGATATACTAAAGCAAGATTTTAAATATTCCTCTTTCTATGCAGAATAAAGGAGAATAACAAAATATTTCAGTACTTCTGACACCAGGAAATAGGGCAGAAACAGCTGCAGTGGAAGGCTGTGCAAAGAGTTCAGCCTGTATCAGCAGAACCAGCAGCTTCCAAGAAGTCCTCTTCCCTTTCCCAAAACTTATATATAAGGCTTGGCAGAAGTTTCCAGCATTTCATTGGGCCCAGAAGCTGCCACCCACACATGGAAAATCCTCAGACTCCTCCTTGTTCCTTAGAATGGTTTGGGCTGTACAGGACCTTAAGGACCATCTAGTTCCAGTTCCCCTCTCATCCTTCGTGGTGACCATGTAGCATTCACTGCTTTAAGCCTCCTGCCTTGTAAATACCCACGCATTCAAAAAAAATATGAAAAGACTATGGGCAGACTAGAAAAGTTGCTCTTTCTGACATATATAATTCCAGAAAACCTAGCACAACCTAAGCACCATGTAGTAATTTTTATAGATCTACAGTCTGCATACTGGCCCATACAATTTTTTCATATTTATTAATCATCAGCTTAGGAAAGGTATAATCAAAGTACACTCTGAACATGATTAGTAAAACTGGCAATAAAGCACAAGTTTACTTAGTCCAATCCAACTCTTGAGCTACTCAGCTTTTCCTTAGCTCCGTATCTCAGGGCTATGCAACAGCCCTGCAAGATCACAATATGCTGATAGTAGGTACATAATGCCACACAAAATTTCCACAGTCTTACCGTTTTCTCCCCCCCCCCCCTTTTTCTTATGGTTCATTTATTCCATGACTCATGCTATCTTCAGATTTAAAGAGTTACAGAGAATAGACAATCTTTATTTTACACTTCCTCAAAGAGCACGTTAAACACACACACACCAGCATCTCACTCAGAAATGACTGATACATTCTAATCATGAGATCTAATCTTGCTTAAGAAGCAAAACTGCAACTTCTCATGAAATCTTGCAGCACGCTCTTGCCAACATACAAAGAAGTAAAGTGTTACTGAATTTTTAGAGTATTCTGCACTTCAGATTTTAGAAGATCAAGTTTTAAAATAGTTTTGCTCTAAAGACTCTGTGGAAAGAAAAAAAATTCCTTCTGTTCTGCCAGTGAAAACAGGCTCTCAGAGAAGATTCAGCAGGCTTCATTTCATTACTTTAAGCTTCATAGAAAATGAAATTTGTGAGTGTTACCTGCTTGATTCAATAACTTCAGCCAATGGCTATTCTCTGGGGAGCAGATACAAGTGTTGTGATGCATGCTGCTTGGTCCACCACAAAACTCTTCTGTTGTGCCATTAAGATACAAACTGTTATATTAGAAACAAAATGCACAATGCATCTCAAAAAAAAAACAAAAGAAGAAAAAAAAAGAAAAGAATGAAGGTGATACTTCCAATAGTGGCTGTAAGAGATATGGTTTAGTAATGGGACTCTCTGGTGTCATGCTGATGTTTGGACTTGGTTTTGAACATCTATTTCAACCCAGATGATTCTGTAATTCTACCCTGAGCTAATTAAGAATCAGCACTTCTTTTCTTTCAGTCTAGCTCTTTTTAAATGAACCATGAACCTCAATGGCATTTAATATTTAGGCATAATCTTTCTTTCCCCCTTTTTCATCTGGGACAGATAACTTTGGACTCACAAAATGGGCATCTGATTACAAGAAAACCTGTGCAACATTTATTCTTAATGCTATACTATGGAATTTGCTAAATATTTCTCACCGCTGTTTCATACTCCTGGATCCAGTGCAAATTAAGTACAATATGGAAAGGTGTAGCTCTATTGTGGCATTTAATTATACAAGTGTTTTAATGCAGAACTTCAAGAATCAAAGGAGGTTCACTTACAATGAATTTTTAACTTGATTTTGTAATAAAAGACAATCATGAACATTCTTAGTTGTGTCAGGCAAGGCTCAAGTCTCTGCACACTCAAAAAAGACTATTTTCAATTAACAGGAAAATGGCAAAAGGAAGGGCTTAAATCTCAGAGCAGGAAGGTGATAAAAATCTACTTATAAAATACTTTCAGTTCTAAAAACATGCAGAAAAACTGGAAACAAACAAAAGGATTTAGAGTCATTGAGTATTAACTGTTTGCCATGAAACTGTAAGAAACAGAATCCTTGTCACAGCCTTTTGGACACTTTCGAAGAGGTTAAAGTCAGTATTAGTCACGGATGGATGAGCAGCTATACTCAGGTTGAGCATAGCACTTCATGAACTGGCTTTAACCCAATTCCCAGCTCAATTTCTAAAATCTTTCCAATACCTCGGTAAGCCACCTCAGCCTGATTTCAGAAAAACCCTTGTGCTGCACTTCAGCTCACATTTCACAGAATTGCACAGAATCACAGAATTGCATGGGCTGGAAGGGACCTCTATAGAACATTGAGTTCAACCCCATCGCTAAAGCAGGATTCCTACACCAGGTCACACAGGTAGCTGTCCAGATGTGTCTTGAATATCTCCAAAGAAGGAAAATCTACAACCGCTCTGGGAACCCTCATTGTAAAGTTCTTCAACATATTTGTGAAGAACTTCCTATGTTCCAGTTTTTGTCCAATGCTCCATGTTCTATCACCACGTACCACTGAAGTGCCAATTGCCCCCCGCGTGTTAGACATTTATAAATGCTGATGAGATTCCCGCTCAGTCTTCTCCAGGCTAAACAGATCCAGGTCTCTCAGCCTGTCCTCATATGGGAGATGCTCACTTGAGTAGTGGCTTCAGCAGTTTTATCCATAAGGGAGTGTCACCATGTTTAAGACAACAGGTTCTTTATTACATCCATTCTTAAGATATACCCTTTCAGAATTTTGCAAAATAATTGCAAAATAATTGCAAAAAAATATTATAATATTTATTGCCATAATTTCAAAGTAATCATCATGTGAAACAGGACGCTCTTTAACGTAAAACAGTTGAAGTCCTGCACATTGGAAAGAATGTCAAATAAACCACACAGTAGGAAGACATTAGATAATGCAAGTCAAGTGATATCCTTCATAGTTTTAATTGATGTCCCCACTCACTATCCAGAAATAGTTAATTTTTTTTTCTCTTTGTAAAACCAAAATCATACAATGAAAAGCCAATGCACTGGTATTTTTACATTCACTTGAAGAAATTCTCTCAAGTACATCACTATTTCAAACACATTTTGAAGAATTCCTCACTTTCTGAACTTGTTCCTTGCCATTTATTCAGTAAAACCCGTGTCACAAGTACATGCTGAAATTAAGTTCAGTAGAAATCTCATCAGATTATCCATTAATCATCAAAGATTAGAGACAATATATGACAAGTCCTAGTATTTATCGCTTTTCCTAATTGAATTTCCCCACATCCTGAGTACCATTCAAATTCTATGTAATTTTCCATCTCTTCAGAAAAAAAAAAAACGAGCCCTGAATTCTGCTGATCCTCTGAGACTGGCATCCACTCAATATATGTGAGCACTGTTAAGATTGTTATTAATTGAAACTGAGATAGGACAGTGCTCTGGAACTGGAAAGACCTGCCTGAGCTTTGATTGCCCCATCACATTTAGAAGAAACCCTTTAGGCCATTAATGACACATTTAATATTACTGTAGTCTCTTAGTACATTGTCATTTGTCAGTATATGCAGGTATCACAAGTGAAAAGAACTTACAGTGCAGTATTATCCTATTCAAACTTGGTCATAGTAAATAACCACCGTTCATCTTGCAAAGGAAAAAAATAAAAATGACAACTCACTGAAATATTAGCTGCTTCAAGGACTGCTACTCAAGGAAACTAAGTCCATTAAAAAGAGAAGAAAAAGGTAATCTGATACAAAATAACTGTAGGTTATGTGCCTAACAAATGAGTAACTTAATCCATTAAAGTTTATCCTGTTCTGTCATTGATACTACTCCAAGAATGGATATGACAACATGTATATTTTAAAGATCTCTGATATGGCTCATGATGACAGAAGAAAGTACTGATGCCAACTGATAAAAAAGCACGTGTGTGATCTAGGCACTCTGTTTTAGAGGCAAAACGCTAAAGTAAACTAATATTATTGCTTCCTCAGTGGTTATTGCTAATATAATTGTTATTGTGCTAACAAATTCTATTTTTTTCTAGGAAAGTTTTGTCCAAAGTCTCCCACTGATCCTCCCGTGGATCAACATGGAAAAAACTGTCACAAGAACATGAGGTAATGAACAAGCAGTTATCAAATTTCATTCTCAGTTGCAATAGAAATGGTCAGCTCTCACCAGTTTACAAACATTGTTTTCCTCAGGAATTGCAGTGAAAATAACTTTAGAAATAAATTATTCCTGAGCTCATATAAATGTATACAGCACAACAGCTTAATTGTGAGAACAAATTTAAGTGCAGCTAATCAAAACCTCAGCATCTGATCTTGAGCACATACTACTTTTTTCCATCATTAAAATGAGTCCAAAAAAACCCAGCAAACCATCTTGCATAATCAGTTGCTTAAATAAGATATAAATAAAAGAGCATATGCTGTTTTTTCAAATAACTACCCAGGATTTTAGTGCAGTTGGGCTTTCATCTTACAGTGAAACAACAATTATTTCCAGTGGAATGAGCCAACCATCAGCAGCTATTGAATACACTTCAGCTTCCATCTCCATGAAAACAAATCAGCTTGTATAAACAGTTCAATGATTATAATACCAGCCAGAATTGATTTAGTGTTTCCTGAACCACAAAGAAAGAAAAGATCTATACTGTCATAAGACTGTCCTGAAGCACTCACATCTTAGAACTAGAGCCTTGATGATAAAATAAGCACCAACCAGCAAGGCATAGCAACAGTGAGAGTCAGGAAAGTCTGAATTTTACACTGGGATTTCACTAGCAACAGCTGAGAGAGGAAGGACTCAATTCGTTCCGCCTTTCTACAGCCATCGTAAAACAAAGTGTATAAACTTTCCCACAATCCGTTGGAAAGATTAAGGTATATTCTCAGGATTTTGAATTATATCCAACTCTATATGAGAGCCTAAAGCCTCCATTCCAAAGGTAAAGCTGGCATTAGAGCCATTAACATTTGTATGGAGGTAAAGATGAGGCCATGACATTGCAGTTAAATCAAACTTCTTCGATGAAATTTACTATTCACTTGAAATATGATGTAGCCTTAAAAGAGCCAGCATTTCACATATTCTAAATTATTTTAAGTTTACACAATAAAAAAAGAAAAATGTCATACAGTAGTTTTTATAATGCTATTGCTCCAAACTTTATGCAAAGAAAGTAGCAAATGTATCTTTCTTGCCAGTTCTACACAATCACAACCCTTCCACTCCCTGCAACATATCATGACTGAAATAATGACAGGCAGATGTCAAAAAATTTAAGAAAAGAATTTCAGAAAAATATCACCATTTTTTAACTTCTGTCATCTCCACATCATCTTATTTATATATTGCTGAACTATATATCATGTATTCACCTGATACATTAACTCAGTGGTGCATTATTTTAGTGGTTTGATTTATTTCAGTTTGCATCACATTATATAGCTTGCTATATAGCAAAAAAAATTAGCTATGCAAATGTATTTGCTGTTGGTCCTGTGCAAACACTCATCACCAAAACAATTTTAAGAAATAGTGTTATGTCTAATAAAGTTTTCCAAGAACAATCCTCTGCCATTTTAAAATGAAAACAAATAATTAGAGGCGTCCAGACAACTCAAAAATCATAATTTAGAGAACCCATGCATAGAGCATGCCACATATATCAAATAGGATAAATTTCTCTAGATTTAGAACACTGGTATCACTTACTACGGTGCACAATCATTTGTTGGGTACCTTTACTGAGTAGATATGTGTTGGACAACCTATGTCTCAATTTATTTGCAAAACATTTGGAATTATTTAATCCTTTAGCCTATAAATTAAATACTAGGTTAAACCCCTAGCACAGTCCCTTAAATGCAAAGTTAAAGAGTCATTCTGAGGTTGAGAAAATGGTTGCTTCCTTGCAGAGGAGTCACTGAATTCATTATGTTCTTTCCACTAGGAGAAGAATGACAACAAATATTGATACTTCAGCTTCACACTGAAAAATGTGACCTCTGAAAACAGGGAGAATTACTTCAAGTACTAACTGCTGCTGCCAGTGAGCAGAGTGACAAAGGTGCACAGTGGGAGATACTGAGCACTTAGCACTTGCAGCTCCTAACAGCTGCTGGTCTTAGAATTGCACAGACTCTTTACAACTTATTTCTTTCACACGTTTTTGTACTTTTGTATTCTTCTACTTGACATCAATGTGCGTTCCTGCTGTCACATAGCTCTTTCTCCAGGCATGAAAATGAAAGAACTACCTGGATGTCATCTGAGGACACTAAAAGCACAGAACTTCCAGCCGATTTCACTGCAGGTAAAAACAGAAAAACATCATGTAAGCCTAGACTCCTTGATGTTCAGTAAAATTCCCAAGAGTTTTTTGGCTGTATTTCATGCATATCAAATCCATATCTTACAAAAAAATTTTGATGAGAACTATTTTTCTGAGTCAAAGTAACCAGAATATATTAAGAAATTCCATAAACATTGTAGACTTTAGGACTACCAGAAAAACTTGAGAAATCTGTTAGCAAAAAGGCAACAACGAAAGATCAAGAATCTTGCCAATTACACCAAGTGAAAAATAACCAGTAGCAAAATAAGGAAGTCCTACATTGTTTTAGAGGTAGCCAACAAGTTGCAAGGATAAGAATCTGAAATGAAATTTTAAAACTATCTTAGCAAAATATTACTTTTTCAAGTCCATCGTATATCAACTAACACAAACTTAAAAGAAAAAAAAATTATTTCCATCAGGTAACCAGGTAAGGATCAATTTCTTTTCTTAATTTGAGCATGAAACCACTGAAAATACTGAAAGTTCCATTAAATAAAATTAAAAAGAACTTTACTATACTCAAAAAAGTAAATACATTGCCCACAAGACTTGAATTGACAAGCTGCTGTAGAACAGATTCAATGCTTGTAAGACATTATGAATGCTTTTTTTTTTTTTTTTTTTTTTTTTGCTTTTTTTTTTTTTTTTCCTGGATTGAGATAGATAACAGCTCCAAAATATCTATTTTGCGGAAGCAAAAAAGCGTGCAAGAAGACCAGATGGCAGGACAAAAATCTGAACGTGAGGCAAGCTCATGACTTTGATAATGGAAAGCTGAACATGCATGTCAAGCAATTCTCTAAAGACTGTAGACAGGATCTATCACAACTACTAGCCAGGAGTCAATAGAAGCAAAGTGGGAGGAGAAGAACAGACAGATTTGAAGATAGTCCAAAACTGCCATCAACCATTGTATAATTTTGCTATTTGCTAATTTAACAAATCTACTAATTTCCTCATGCACATGTGGGAGCTATTGCACATAAATTAGCTGTAGGTATTAATAGTTGGCCAGCAATGAAAAACGCATAGACTTTGAGCTGAAAATCTGAGCACCTGTGGAAGGACTCAGCAAAGAAATACCCTGGGTATTTCTACTGCAGACAGCAAATGAAGCTATTTTGTATGTCACTTCAAAATCATGCTTTGAAATCCAAAACCATAAAGCAGCAGCCAATTTTGTGAATTACCTCTATTATGAATTCTGACATTAACAACAAACATGAACGTAATATACTTTCTAATACAGCATGTTCTCTCACATTACAAATGTAAACATCACATTACAAAGTGGACAGTACCTTTTTGTGGAATTGAAAACACCACCAACATCTTTTCTAATTTTAGTTTTTGGGGGAGTGATTTTCTGTAAGAATACACAAATGGACCATTGGAAAGCTGATTACACACATGGATGATTTCTCAGGCTTTTGTATCTCTCATGGATAATGATTCTTGACAATTATTTTCTTGGCACAAATAGTGATGTAGTGATAGACATAAGCAATTGTCTTTTCAGTTCAACAAATCTCCATGCAATCAATTTTTCCATCTCAGAAAAATCCTCCAGATTTTACACTGGAGGTGTTTAAGGAAAAGGTAGATGTAGTACTTCAGGAGACGTTTTAAGGGGCAGTATTAGTGATAGGTGGACAATTGTTTTTTTCCAACCTTAATGATTCTAATGATTACTGATTAAGTGCCAGAGTATATGACAGTTATAACTATATAACTATAACTGACAATTACCTTACTCTTTATTTTGACTGAGCCTGCTCAAGGATGATAGGATTTTTTTCTTGTTGAGCTAACCATATGAGGAAAATTATATATATTAAATAAAATATTTTTTAAAAATCTTAAAATACTGACATTAGTGGTTTGATATCCATATGCATGCAGCGGAGGGAAAAAGCTGTTTACTTTTCACTCACTTTAGACTGACAGTGATTAAAATAGATTTGTTTCCTCTTCGTGTTGTCCAGACAGATGCATTTCTTAAGGTTGTACTGATGGGATAATTCCGCTAAATTTAAAATTTAGCCAACTACACCCGCCAGAAGGTAGCTGTCAAATTATTTTTCTTCGGTTACAATATTTTTAGTAGATCACAGCATGGACACTTAAGGTAGAAAAAAACAATCAGGTGTCTTAGCTTCTGAAATATTAAAAAAAATAAATAAATCCCAGATTGCTCTTCTGTAAAGAAAGATACCAAATAGAAAAACAATCACGATGTTTCAGAACGTCCTGCGATCTTTGAGTCAGAGTCATGTGGTACCAAACTCCAGGCTTTACATAAACTGGTATGAATTAATAGTTTAAGAGAGTATGTGTAATTAATCAGTACATTATTCATACACCCATGAACAGCTGCTCTGTAGGATTCAAGACATGATCCATGATATTTATAGAACTATTATGTCTAGTTCTTCATAAGCAACTGGTAAATATTGCGAGTAAAATGGCTATTATAAAGCTCCAAAAAGATTGCATTTAGGGACTCTATCCTCAAGCCTCCCTTAAAATAAGAATGTCTTGTTCAACTACATTCATGTAAATATTACTAATAGACTGCTTTTTTTAGTTTTGGGTAACAGTTATAGCAATATTGCTAAGATTGGCATATTTCTAAGTTTTAGCTCAAAAAAGAGATAGAAAATATAGCAGAAGGAATTTACCTCATGAGAAGCATTAAAATTAGGACGCTCAAAAAAATCTTCTGATGAATGAGAATTGTAGTACCATTATCAGCTCTGTTTTGCCTTCATTCTATTAAGATAACTATTTCTCTGAAACTAATCAAATAAAACATAAGACAATATCTGTTTATCCTTTAATTTGAAGGAGACAGTAATAAAATATTGCTTTGGTTGTTTAGAAATATTTTCTGTTTTGCTCAAGTTCATTTCTAGATTTTACCTTGTACGTTAGCTCTATAATGTCTTTACAGTTAAAAACTGGCACCTAATTTTGAATGAGATTTAGTTTTTTAAATGGACAATTCAGAAATCTACGTTTCTGAAGAATTAGATAATCAATGCCCGGTTTGCATAGGTCAAAAGTTGATTGTGTTTAAAATAAATGCTGACGTAAAAATACGACAAGGATTTCTGCAGATTTTTGTTTTTTTGATGGGTTTTCTTGTTTGTTTAAGATATGAATTGTGTGAAAGTTCAAAGCAAGGATTCAATTTTGATGAATGCTCTGATATCATAGTGGTGCATGGAGAAAAAAAGTGAAAGAAGTGATAGTAATGCTCTTCTTTAAAAACTTTTAAAAGGGTTGTGGAACAATTTTGGTGAAATTTTGAAGTAGTATAAAGTAATGACATTCTTAGAAGGCTGAAATTTTCATATTAATGTTAACATATTTACAAAACATGTCTGTGACATCCCTGTATAATGAAGATAATTACTCTTGTTGAACTGTCTCAAATGTTACCATAAATATGTTCAAAGTAAGTAAACTAGAGTAATTCAAATACATCTGAGCTAAATGTTGTCCCAATTCAGATTTCACAGACAAAATATAATCCGTCAACTATAAACAGAATCCTTAGTTATCCTTCAAATAAAAACAAGGGTGTACAATATGATCTTTAAATATTATTGATGTGTTTTATTTCTGTAGGGGACATCAAGTATATTCACTCTTATTTTTAATCCTGTTTTTAATATTTGAAGCCAGCCACTGACAAGGGTACAAAAAAATAACACAACTCAAGATGATTTTCATGGAGAATTCAGTCTTCTCCAAACCTACAGAACATATTCAATTAGCCTGAGTTCCTCCTACAATCTCCTAAGGCATGACACTTCTAATAAACATGGATATGGTAGGATTTATTCAGATAGGTAAAGATGGAAACAGGTTCTTTGGACAGACAAAGGAAGGTTTGTTGAATTTTAATTGCATTTTACTCCTTGTTTACTTCTACTTATACAGACAAAAAAACTTGATGTTATCTAAGTTAAGTCTCTTGGCAGAATATCAGCAAAGTCTGAAAGCTGATCTTAACTATGTTAATACGAAGAAACAATTTCAAAGTGCAGGAACTGCTAACACAGAAGTCTTTTCATTTCATGTTTTGGAGGGACAACATTAGGACTTATAAAGGCTTGACAGTTAAGTGTTTACCCCGACCCATCTATGTTCCTTAGACAGGTGTAGGAAGCAGAACTGAGAAAAGTACCAGAACACTTTAACAGATACCCTTCTCATACCATTTTTTTTTTTTAATCAGGTCTAGTTATTAACCTCTGACAAACATTCCACTTTCTGTCTCTGCATTTAGGCAGGGGAAGGTGAACTTTGTGTTCTTTGCATAAGACTGTTAGTAAAAACAAAGTTTTTAGAAACCAGAGTAAAAAGAAGTTTGCTAACTATGATGCAAATTTGGAAGATCTTAAACACTATGAATACCCGTATCTGAATATTTAATAAAGCATTTACAAATGTAATTCAACTCTGCCATCCAACTACAAACTACCTTGCACAGTAGAAAACACAAATACAAAGCTGATATGAGAATAAAATTGCATCATTTGGTACAATGGAGAAAAATTGAAATATACCTTTTCAGTAGTTTCCAGATGCTTCTCTTCCTTCTCATTAGAGATGCATCTAACACACTGGCTTGCATGAAAGTTCCATGATTGTGAATCAAAAGACAAAACATGACAGATATTAAGATCACAGGAGATGTAATGTTATTCTCCTGGTATAACTACTCAAATTTATCCACCATCTGTGCTAGGTCTTCTGTCCTTTTTGCTTCCTGTATAAAGCTTTGTGCAGCTTCTACAGGGCTTGGTATGTCAAGTAAGAACATAGTCGGGTATTTAAATATTCTGCCTGGACCTCAGAAAGTGAAAATATCTAAAAATTACTTATACTATCAATATTTTTCTCCCCAATGCTTTTTCTTTTCTTATGAGTCAAAGTTTTAGAAAATAATACATGTTCTCACTCTTTGTTAGAAATATTTTGAAGTAAGAGTAAAGCCAACAATGATGGATGAAAGGAGAAGAGAGAGAATCATTCAAAGAAGAATGAGTAGTACTTTCATTATAACAAACTAGATGGTTCAAAGCTGTCTTGTACGGTTTCCATAGACATCTTCCCAGCTTTCTCATGCACAAAGACTAACAGGCTATTATTCATATGACTCTATTTCACTACATTTTACAGAGATCTGGTCTGATATGTTAAATGTAAAAGTTGTACATAAAAAACATCA
>JAOWBP010007285.1:3494-13591 GCA_028571105.1 Tragopan temminckii | reverse complement strand
TGTTGTGCTGATGGTTGCTGTTGCTGTTTTTGCTGTTGATTTGGAGCTTGTCCATACATTCCATATGGCGCTTGGAACGATTGTTGTTGTTGCTGTGGCTGTTGCTGAGCATTTTGAAATTGTTGTTGTTGTTGATTAAGATTCGATGTTTGCTGTTGGAATCCATAATTAATATTTTGTTGTTGTGGTTGATTGGAATTAAAATTTCCAAATTGCTGTTGTTGTGGTTTTTGTTGTTGCTGCTGGCTCATAGGTGAAGATGATTGATTATTTTGATACATCGAAGATTGCTGTTGTTGCTGTTGTGATTGTTGTTGTCCAGGATGGAACATCGAACTAGTAGCTTGTTGCTGTGGCTGATACATCGAAGATTGTTGTTGTTGTCTTCCGGTTTGTGTTTGAGTTAAACTCTGTGATGATCCAGTCAAACCAGCAGCATAATCTGGCGGTGGCATTGTAGATTTCGATGCCAAAATACGATTATTATTCGATGTATTCATCATTGTTTGATTTGTGGTCGTGGAAGAAGTTGTTGTGGTTGTTGTTGTTGAAGATTTATTATTATTTATATTAGTGGAAGGATTGTTTTCATTATTTTCCAAGTTTTGTGGTTGCGGTGGTGGATAACTTCCTCCAAGAACATTCGTTTGTTTGGTTAATGCTTGATTGTTTTGTTCAAGATCACCAATTGCATTATTATTATTCTTTTGTCCAAGGATTCTGTTTCCGGCACCAGCAGTGGCCGTTGTTTTTGTTGCTGTTATTGGAGTGGTCTTTGTGGTGGTGGTAGGTGTGGTTGGGGTTGTTGTTGTCGATGTCAATGATTCATTAGTGGCAGTTGTGCTGGTTGTTGTAGTTGTGGCTGATGTGGTCGATGTTGTTTGTGGTTGTTTAGCATCTTTTCTTGGTCTTTTTGCTTCTTTTGGATGATGTTGATGATGGTGTTGATTGGCTGATGGTGCTTCGTTAATGTCCAACAAAACAATACCACCATCACGTTTTATTGCAGAACTAGTCGAACCAATACCACCAAGACTAGCTTGTGCAGCAATGGAAGCTATACGTGCCGAACGACTTGTTCCAGAGCCACCTGATGCACGACCAGACATCAATGATGATTTGGAGAATGATGAATAACCGCCACTTCCACCAAGCGAAAATGCATTACGACTAGGTATTCCTTTTAGTGGGGCTAAACATTATAATTAAATGATTAGAAAAATCCTTTTTATTAAATTGCAATCATACTTGAATCACTGCTATTCAAACCACGACATCGAATCGGAACCGTTGTGCCTGTTGATGGCCTTTTACCACTCGTTAAATCAGCAGCTATTTTAGAGATGAACAATTTAATAATTTTTGCTATTTCAATAATGAAAAAACAAACCTTTTTGTAACAATTCTGAACGAAGCGTAACAGATTTGGCATTACGAATTAATGTAAAATGTTCTTGTTGTTTGGGCAGCTGTCCGAAACTGCTCTGGAAGGCAGCACGATTCAAATACAGGCTTTCCATTGGTAAGATTTTGTGTTCTTGTTTTTTAACTTTTTTTAAATTGAAAAAAAACAAGTTATTTGATCGTTTGTATTGAAAAGTGAAAATTTACCAAGCTTTTTTAGTTCGTTAGCCATCATGTTAAAATGTGATGATGAATTACTGCTGTCAATGTGTATTGTGCCATGTCTTGGATAATTGACCAATAATTGTCCGATCACTGAAACCCATTGATCACTATCATTTATGGCCAAACGTATTAAATCTTCTAATTCATTTTTCCACTTTGAAATATAAAATTTTAATTATTTCTTGTTTTAGATCAAACAAACATTGAAACCAACCTCATCAACATTTCGTTTGGCCAAATGTAAAAATGATAACAATAGTTTCAATTTAACATTTGATTGTAATTCACTGAAACATGTTTTCATTTTACGAAGTATATCTGAATTAAGCTGTGATATGATACTGCTTTTATCTGTGATTCAAAACAAATATGATCAACATTGATTTAACAAAATTAATTTTGACCATCAAACATACCGGACCAAATATCATCAGTGGCTAATTTATTATGCAACCAAACGGCTATATCATCAGGATTCGATAATGATGATAATAGACGATTTGTAGTATTCGTGCTGGTATTTGATGAACCATGATGATGTGACGATGATGCTGATGCCATTTTTTAAAAAAATATTTATTAAAAACTAAGAAATATATGTTTAACAGCTTGTTTCGTCGTTAATGGGTTGAATTTTGTTGAATATTAATTCAGATGATCAATAATTAAAAAAATTTCACAAATTTGGCCATTGATATTAGTCTTCAATCATTGATTTAATTTTCAAGTTTCAAAGGGTTAAAATAATAATAATAATAATATTAATAAAAACACCAAAATTAATTATCGTAAGGAAAATATTTTTTTTGGAATCAAAACCAAAACCAACACAAAAACACACACACTGAAAGTAACACAAACAAAACCAGAAAAAAAATTGGAGGAACATTTTTTTTGGTGTTGGTGCATCACCAACCACAACCACCGAAAAAGGGGCAGCGGCCATATTTCAAACATAAAACTTTACCACTAGCTATTGCGTGGGTGTCCTAACACAAACCACTTTCATTCATACCACTACCAAAACAAATTATTTGTAGTAGTGGTTTTATAACATGAAACACCAAAAACACGTCACAAACGGCGCGTTCATTTAAGAATCATTCATAAATGATAGGAAATCTCTATTAAAAAATAAATTTTTTTGGAATTATCAAATATTTTTTTATTAAAATTAGAGATTCTTATTCTTCTTTTTTTCATTTGTTTCGAATAAATGTTTTCCCTAAAATTATTACAACAAATATTTATAATAATAATAATAATGTCCTTTAAAATATGAAGAATATGTATTATTATTTAATAATAGTTTGAGAATCAAATTTAATGTTTCTTCCTCATCCAAGCTTGTTTATCGACACCTTTGTTTCCTTGAACATGTTTAAATGTACAATGTTGTCGATCGCATCCGGTTGTTCGCCAATAATAACATTCAGACATCGATGATTGATTGCTGTTTGACGTTGATGATGATAATAATGTATTATTATTATTACTATTATTATTGTTATTATTATTTCCGCTATTATTCGTTGATGATGACATTGGTGATAATGATGAACCAGACGTTGAACATGATGATGGATGAATATGGCTTACTTTCAATGTGGTAGATGGTGATACTGCTACCACAATGCTATTACTATTGCCGCCTGTTGATTCTGAACCACTTCCTGTGCTTGTTGTTGATGTTTCATCTATTTTATCATTTTTATTACGGAATCTAATCAATAATGGACAGCTATCATCTTTCGATATTCCTGGTACGATTTTATCCTTTGGAAAACAAAAAAAAAAAACAAATGTTCTAGTTAACAAACAAATGATCGAACAACGAAAAAAAACCAACCTTAAAATATGCCATTACCAAACGTGGTGAAATATCATTATCATAATGAAGTAAAAGATAAGCAACATCGCTTGTAGCACCACCACCCGAAATTGTTAATCCGGTTTGTTGTTGATTATTACTATTGTTATTATTGTTGGTGAATATCTTACAGAATGTCACTTGGCCATATTTCATGAATAAATTGTGAACAAATGTCAATGAACAATTAGGCGACACATTTCCGATCCATAATGCTTTCTGGCCTTTTGAGTTTGGTGGCCTTTTAATCATTATTAAATTAAATAAAATTTGATTATTTTCAATTCATAAATTCTTAAGAAAAAACTTACTCTTTTGTGTCCTCATAATTCAACGTTTTTCGATGTTTTAATAAATCTTTTGGCTCATGCCAATAATCAGCATTCGAATGCCATTGTTCATATTCATCATCATCGGAAAAATATAATTCATCATCTGGATCTGGTTCATCATCCATATGATTTGAATCATCCATTATCCAAGATGTTAAATTATTATTCACATCTTCTGAATCATTTTGTTGTTGTTGTTGCCAAATCAACATCGAATGTACTTTAGGATCTGATTCATTCATCTTTTTAGAATCATCCGAATTATTTGTATTCATCATTAACAACATTTGACAATTATGTTCAATAGCATTTAATGCTTGTTGAATGGTCGAATATTTTCTAGCATAAAGACGTGCCAATGGTATTGTATATGATAATGAAATCAATTTCTTCATACGTATTAACAGCAAATCTTTTTGTAAACGTGCTGCTGGTGTCATCATTGATAATCTTGATTGTTGTTGCTGTTGTTGTCCAATGGTGGTTGACAACATTCGTTGTCTACGATTCTGTTGTTGTTGGATCATATTCAACAATAATGATTCTGCTTGTTCATATTGTCCAAGACCAATCAATGATTTAGCTTTTAACCATAATGCATGCTCTACATAATAATAATAATGTTCCAATGTTAATGTTAACATTGTTTTTGTAGGTGTGGATGGCATCGTGCTCGTCTGTTTACTATTTGTATTATCTGTTGATGAATTTTGTTGTTGTTGTTGCTGTTGTTGATTATAGTGATGATTGCAAAACAATCGAATTGCTGAATCCGTATCATTCAAAGCATGTTCGTATTCGTATAAACTATAAAAAAAATCATTCAAATTTTAGAATTTTTTTTAATGAAAAAGAATGCATCTATAACAAACCTTATATGATAGAAAGCTCTGTTTATGTAATACAATGGATTCTTTGGATCCAATTCCAGTGCATCGCTTATGTATTGTACGGCACCTTTTAATTCATTGTGATTGTAAGCAATCTGTGCTTCGATGGCCAATAATTTTGCTGTAGAGAAAAAACACTCGTTAAATTTTTCATACAAAAAAATATATTTATACCTTTCATGGTCATGGTAGTTGGATTGACCACATTATTATTTTGATTATTAGTCATGGAAGATGTTGATGAATTCTGTCGTTGTAAAGAATCATTTCCTGATTGTCCACTATTGCTTCCTAAATTATCATTAGAAGAGACACGTTTTTTATGATCATTTTGGCCGATAACTTTAAATCCATCATCATCGTCATCTTCATCATCATCTTGTTGATTTCTATCATCATCATCATCAACATCTTCAACATCATCATCATCATAAAAATATTCTTCACTGCCACCATTATAATAATCATCTGGATCATAATCACCGCCATCATCAACAACATCAACATCATAACCATCATAATCATCATCATCGTCATCATCGATGATCTCTTCGGTGTCTTCAACATTTGATATCAAATTATTTTGATTATTGCTGCTGTTACTGGTCGTCGAATCTTTATTAGACGAATTCTGTTGTTTATTTGTTTTACTATTCTTCACTTTGATCCAGGATTGATTTGTTTCAGCATTATTATTGCTATTAGATTTGGAATCTTTTTCTTTTGAATTTTTATTTGAAGATTTATTATCTTGTTGTTTATTATTGTTATCTTTTGATGATGATTGTTCTTGTTTAGTTTGTTGTGTTTGTTTTTTAGCTGTTGATGTTGTGGTTGCTGTTGTTGCAACGATTTCCGGTTCCACAACTGGTGGTGATGTTGGTCCAGATGTTGATTGTTGTTGCTGTTGTTTATTCTTTTTCTTTTTATTTTTTGTCGATGTTGTTGTTGTTGTGCTGGTGGTGGATGTGGAATTTTGATTTGAAGCCGTTTTTGAAGATTCATTATCATTGGTTTCCGTATTTTGATTTTGTTGTTTGTTTCCACTGTTTGGCTGTTGTTGTTTATCAGAAACTTTATCTTTTTTATCTTTATTCTTATTCTTCTTTTTCTTTTGTTTGCTCGATTCATTTTTATTGTTTGCTTGTTTATTATTTTGGCAATTATTAAAACTTTCTTCCTCTTCTTGTCGAATCAATTCATCAGCTATTCGTTTACGTTTTTTACATTCTTCACATTTACAATCTGAATTCTTTAAACAGATTACTTGTTCGTTAACTTTGGATTGATTTTCCTCATTACAGGCTGATTTAAAATCTTGCCATTCTTCGCTATCATATATTAAATTTTGTATGTTAAATGATTTGTTTTTAATTGCTTCATGTATTTGTTTTCTATTTAAATCTGGTTTAATGGTTGAAGATTTGAGGTTTTTTGTAGTTAGATTGCTTGCATCTAATCGTTTTTTCGAAGCTTCCGTATTTGAATTATCTGTACCATTGCTGCTGTTGTTGTTGTTTGTTTTTGAATCTTGTGCTGATTTTTCTTCTAATTTCTTTTTGCTTTTCTCTTTCAAACGCATTTTCACTTGATGATGATTTACACGAGGATTAGCAAATTTACCGGTAAAAATAGGTGAAGGGTTAATGGTTGGCTGACCAGGTACACCACTAACCAGATGTTGACAATGCGGAAGAAATGCTAATTTACCATTTTCACAAGCTATCCCTGAAAGATTCTTACTGCTGCATTTTGGACAACAATTCGTAGATGAATGATCCATTTTGATCAAATTCAAAGGGTATTTTATTTTATGTTCTTAAAAAATCCCTGAAATTAAAAAATTATCAAGATGTTTAAATTTCGTTTTCAATCAAAAAAAGAAAGAAATAAAGAAAACCACACAAACAAAAACAAATTGACCAAAATGAAAAGGAATTACGAGAGAATTATAATTCTCAATGCACTCGCAAAATGAGATCCACACAAACACACACACACATACACACAACGTAAAACGGCATGTTTTAGGTATAAATAGTCGTCCATATGAACATTATACGCGATAGATGGCGCCAATTTTATTTTTTTTTATTTTCAAAAAATTTAATGCATTTTGGTTTATAGCTGCAACATGATAGGAGAATATAATAAATGAATGAATGACAAATTATTATCAAATGAATGAATGATTGATTATCAAAAGAAAGTAATTATTTCTTCAAATATGGTATGCCTAAATATTGATTGGCTATTTTGGCTGCTTCCCTTAAACCGGTTAACAATGCACCATGAATGGTGGATGGATATTGTCTGATGGTGTGTTCGCCAGCAAAAAACAATCGTGGCACTAATGGATCATTTGGATTGTTACTGGCATGTAATACTGGTTCG
This sequence comes from Tragopan temminckii, assembly GCA_028571105.1. Taxonomy (NCBI): domain Eukaryota; kingdom Metazoa; phylum Chordata; class Aves; order Galliformes; family Phasianidae; genus Tragopan; species Tragopan temminckii. Next base: position 6,476 of record JAOWBP010007285.1, on the reverse strand, counting down.
GCTAACTTATCAAAATCATCTCCGGTTGCACCTTTAGCAACATAAGAATATGAGCCTTGTGACCATGGATCAGATTTCCATCGTGTTACAAAATAATGTTTCAACGGTGGTAATGTTATGGATTCGTTTGTTGATTTGGCAAACATTTTGCTTAATATTGTTAAACATTTCTCTTTAATTTCTACATCGTTCTTCTCTTCAAGATTATCGGCAGCTTGTCCAGCAATGAACGCCACCAATACTGGTTGTTTGTTGTTGGCTGATGTGAACAAAAACATTTCGGCACGATTTTCTGTACTTGCTGAAACATTTCCAAATAAATGCGTTTTGTTATCCCAGAACATTTTCTCGAACACCAAAACAACTTTGTTCAAATTTCCAAATCCTAAACGATTGATAGCTTGGCATTTATAATCTGGTAATGGAGGTTTGAACTGAACCCAGCTTAGTGCATTGGCATCGGTTCGTTGTTGAGTATTGATGGATGTTTTCAAAACTCCCAATGGTAATGTACAAAGTACAGCATCCACTTGATATGTGGTCAATGGAAGTGACTTCTTGTTGGCTGTTCTTTCATTATTCCCTGATGGTAACTGAACAGTTTGAACTTCGGCGCCAGTCGGTGTCAACGTAATCGATTGTACCATTTGATTAAGTTTCAATTCATAATGTTCATCATTAGCGTCGGCCAACGATGATGCTAATTGATCGCATCCATGTTTAGCATATAATTGTGGCCCAGTAAATTCATAATCATTATCCAAATCCCAATGTTCCAATGATAGATTGTTCAACGAGGTTCCGGTGGCAAATTCAAGATTAGCAAAATGCCAATCCAATATTCGTCGATCGATGGCAGATAAATATTCACGAGGTACCGTTTTTTCTTTAAATTCTTCTAATTTCTTTTCAATTTGTTTGATTTTCATTTGAGTATTCTTGTACATAACCACAGCACGATTTATATCATAACGATTCACTCTGAATGCATATTCTTGTCGAGGATTTCTAATGGTTTTCATATTTTGTAATGATTCTTTATGTTTTCCATAAAGTTCATAAATGGTCATTTCGGTTTCTTTTAAGATACGAAGATTTTTCGTTAACGCTTCCTAAATTACAACAAGGAAGAATTATTGACAAAATCATTCATAAACGACACAAAAACTTACTTCAAGCATGTAACGAGTTTTCAAATATTTCAGATAATCTTGACGAACTTGTCGTTCATGTAACTGAAGGATTATGTCCAAACCATCTCCCAATGACAATTGTAATTGCTGTTCTTCACTGATTTTCTGATATTCTTTATTGTTCACAATGGTAGCCGCACCTTCAAGAATATTGTTGAAAACATTGTTAAGTACTTCGTCTTTTGATTTATCAACCAATATTCCATTGTTCAAATAAAGCGGACATTTTTGATTGATTGGACGCATCTCTAATTCGATTTGTTTGGCCAGCACTCGTATCGGATTGCCTAACAATCCGGTTATGACAAATGAACCAACATCAGCACCTAATTGTTTATCATAAGTCCAGATTCGTCCACCAACACGATTTCTTGATTCGAAAACCAAAACATCAAAACCAAAATATTTCAATTGACGAGCGGCAACCAATCCAGCAATGCCGGCACCAATTACAGCAACTTTTTTCCTATTGGCAAATGTCATTGGTTTGGTGATTTGAAAAACACCAAAATTGATATAGCCATAACGTTCTAGAAAATGAAATATCCGTGAAACAAATATTGGATCGTTGTTAAATGGTGGTTCGATTCTTTGGTAAACGCTTTCTAACAATAATTGTTCCTGTAATGTGAAATATTTAAAGATAAATTTTACAATTAAACAAAAAAAATGCATGTTTACCTTTGGAGCCATTAGCCAAAATTTAAGAATACTATTACGGATATGTAAGAAAATCGGTATCAAACTGGTTGATTGTTCAACAACATCATGGAAAGCTTTCATTTCTTCTGAAGACATTTTATCCGGTGATAAACGCGATTGATATGCTGCACCTTCTAACGTTCTTAATTCTGATTGATGATCAATGAAATTATCATCATCTTTATTTTCATTATTATTAACCAAAACCATTTCAATATCATCGTTTTGTTTTCCGTGAATGTTATTATTGTCTAACATATGGAAATCTTGTATTGAGGCAGTTTGATGATGATGGTCAACATTCGATGATGATGGCTCTTGTTGTTGTTGGACGACGAAAACTTGTCCTGTAGGTGTGCCGGCAGCAGCATTGGCATGTTCCAAAATCAATATCGATGATGATGGTGGATGGATCATTTTAGTGGTTTGTTGTTTATCATCCAAGTTACCATCAGCATTACCAGCATCAGCAGCGGAAGTAGTGGTTGTTGGAACGGGAGCCATCATCATTGTGGTGGTGGTTGGATTTAGATTGCTGCTGATGATACTATTTGATGTCGTCTGACTGGTGCTTGTCAATGCAACAATCGGTGTAGCAATGGCAAAAGCAATCTTTTGTGTCTGTTGAATGAGCTGCGGTGATTGTTGTTGAGATGATTGATTCATGGTTTATTAAATCAAATTAAATTAAAAATAGATTTAATAAACAAAATGAAAACAGAATAGAAAACAGGATTCGAGAAAAACATAAGTAAAAAACAGACGGAAACAAAGGTTGACAGAAACCAGAGACAAAAAATTTCACAGGAAATTTTGAATGATTAATCTGGGAATATTTGAAAGATAAACAACAACAAAATTACCCGAAGATAATTTACCACAAATCTGGATTAACCGAAAAAAATAACAAATTAAATAAAAAAAAATATTCAGTTTCAAGCATATGCAGAACAAAGAACTTGAAACTATTTCCACACAAGCACGACAATGATTCAAGATCGAAAATAGTATACAATAAAAAATGTTTTCAAAAACCATCCATAGATGGCAGATGCACTTTAAAAAAAACTTCGAGTTTTTGAAATGT